>JAMPIO010000073.1:0-515528 GCA_024699865.1 Aphelenchoides fujianensis | reverse complement strand
ACAATTGCGTAGTGAAGGTCGGCGATGTCGAGTTCAAAGTGATTCGATTCATTTCTTCTTTCTCATCACTGCTTTCCTGCTGCAGATTCTGAAGGGAATCGTCGGCATCCACTCGGAGGTGTTCCAGCGGATGTTCGCCGCGGGCGGGACGGAGGGGAACACGAACCGCCTGGAGATCACCGGCTACCGCCCGCAAGCGATCGAACACCTCCTTCGCTTCTGCTACACGGTCAAAATCTAACCCGTGGAGTTGCCCTTGCTGCTCGAAGTCTACCGGGCGGCCCGCCACTACAAGATCTTCAATTTGGTGGTGAGTTCCTTTAAATCAACCCAGTAAACACACTTCTTTGTTCAGGACTTGTGCACGCGGCGTGCCATCAAGACGATAAGCACTGCGGACGTGTTCGGATGGCTGGAGGTCGCCTTCGAGCTCGACGACAAGGAGCTGCAGAAGAACCTTCTCGCTTTCATCGTCCGCAACAACGAGCGGATCCAAGCGATGCCCGAGTTAAACGTCTTCGTCCACCAACACCCGTCGATCGCCGCCGCCATGTTCCGCCACATGGCCGCCGACCGCAATCGCCTGGTCGAGATCAATGAGGTCCAAAAGAAGCGCATCGAGGCGCAGAAACAGGCGTTGGAGCTTCGCGCTCGCCACGAGCCCCTCGACTGTTGATTTCTTCCCGTCGTTTTCTTGTTTCATGTACACGAATAAACACGAGTCTTCCGCTTCCACTTTGGTTCACTACAAATGGAGCTATTCCGTCAGACGCGGCTTGCTGTCTGTCGTCCAGTTGCTGTCGGCTTGATATCTTTGTTTTATTCCTGTAACTACGGAAGAAACGGGCGCGCTCGCATTGGGCAGTCAGTTCCTTCAATCCTCCGCCGGGAGCGGCGTCCAGGATGCTGAGCGCTTGATGGCCGACCTTCATTTCCAGGTGCCAAAACCAAGAACCTATGTATTGGTTTGTTAAGAAAGTTTTGGCCCAGCTGGAACAAAAGAACTCGGCTCGAACACTTCGCTCGCTCTTTTCCGCCCAGCCGAATACTTTTGCTTCATTTCCGCAGCGGGCGGACCAAGACTTTCTTAACAAATCAATAATGGACGGCGGCTCGATAAAAACACTGGTTAGCTCTAGGTGTTTTTGCTTATCGTCCGGCTCGCAACTACCTTTCTGAAGCGGACACACACTCGCCGGCCGCCCGCGCTGCTCGCGACTTGCAAGCAATGGGAAAGCGAAACGCCGCCACCGAGAGAAAGCGGCGGAGCGCGGCGGCCGGCTGGCGGCGGCGGTGTGGGCGCGATCGACGCGCTTTTTGCTCCCTTTCGCACGAAAAAGCGGCGGGCTGTCTGCCGGTCTCTTTTCGCGCTTCTTGCGAACGGACGGCGATTTCTGCCTTCTTCTTCCGAATTCTTCCGTGGTTCGTGATGGAAACGGCCGATTTTCCGCCCGATCAACCGCAAAATCCCGAAGATCCCGCTGTTCCGAACGAGAAGAAGCAAGAGGTTTGTTTCGTTCGCTGCTTTCTTCCGAATTCCTCCGATTTCAGTTCGTGTGCCCGGACTGCGAGCTCGTGTGCCGCGACAGCCTCCGCCTGCGGCAGCACGCGCTCGGGCACCTGCTGGCCGCCGGCTGGGAGTGCGCCGTGTGCGGCGTGCGGTTCGCCAACGCTTTCCGCGATCGCAACCGCCACGAGCAGAACGTGCACTGCCTCATGCGCCACACGGCCGACCTCCAGCGAATGGAAGCCGTTCGGATCTCAAAGGTTCGTGCAAGAGTTCGCTTCCTGTTCTCACTTCTCTTGCTTTCAGCGCCAGCTACCGCGAGTAGTGAACGTCGGCAACCGGCTGGTCGCCACTCAACTCGCCGCCCGCCCGTCGCTCTCCGCCGCGAACGACGAAGCGGCGACGGCCGACGAGCTCCGCGCCCACATGCTCAAGACTCTGCGGCCGCGAATGTCGGAGGTGTGTGGCGGTTTGACTGTTTATTCTAATCGCCCGCTCCAGATCCCGGTCGCCGGCTTCGAACGGCCGATCGCCGCCGAGGACCTCCCGCAGCCCACCGAGCAGACGGACACGGCCGTCAAGGACTTGCAGGATGAGACGGGCGTGCCTCGAAAGAATGGGCAGAAAAGGATCCAGCGCGTGCTTCCCGTTCAGCCTTTCGAACGGCTAGAATTGTTCGGTAGCGACGATGTGAGCCCACTCTCACATCTTGAATTAGTTCGTTTGCTCGTTTGATTGCTTCAGGACGAGGAGGAAACCGAGTGGTTGATCGCGTCGAGCAGCCCGAAGATTCGAAAGCTGTCCACTCACTCAGCGGCCGCATCGCCCCACCGGCCGACGAAAAAGACGACCACCCGCTCGAAGGGCGAGTCGTCGGCGGTGAGTGACCGGCGATCGGTTCCCCTCGACAATTCTCGCTTGCAGGTGCCCAGTCAAAAGTGCGACGATCTCAAGAAACATTCGAACAGCGAACAGATGGCCGGCTGGGGCGCTCGCCTGCGATCGCGAGAGGCCACGAGTTCCAAGGTTTGGACGGGCGATCACGTCCTTTTCTCAACTGCCTTCTCTCAGTCCCAAGGCGTTAAAGGCGACGCTTCCGGCCGCTCGTCGCTGTTGGGAAGCGAAAGTGAGAGCGAAGAGGAGGAAGAGGGCGCGGTTTCCGGAAGTCTCCGCTCCTCCCAATCGAAGAACTCGGCGATGGTGAGCGGACGGAACGACGAAAAGGAATGGTCGCTCCTGTTCTAGCTCTTTTGTTCCGCATGCGGCCTTCCGGTCGCCGTCCAGCACTTGCGGAAGCACTCGAAAGGCCACTCGCTGAAGGCCGGCTGGCAGTGCGCCCTTTGCGGCATCCGAGTGGCCACGCAGCGGAAGCGGCGGGTGCACGAAGAGGGATTCCACGGCCTCCGTCGCGGCCGCTTCGATCAAGACCGAAAAGAAGCGATTCTGTTGGACGACGTGAGTTTCCCCTTTCCTCCGTCCATTCTCTCCTGTTCGGTTCAGGCCCAATTGATGACGCTGCGCTCGATTGGGACGAACTTCGACGAGATCCAGCGCGGAGCCGTCCGCTCGGTGGCCGCCTTTGTCCATCTGCCGACCCTCCTGCCGGCTTCTCGACAAGCGAGCGCTGGAGCATCTGGGAGCAGTGCCTCGACGAACGTGGTCGTGCTCGACAGCTAGAGGGACGGAGGACCGAGAAGAATGATTGATGTCCGTTGATCCAAGCACTTTAATCCGTTTTTTATGTCCGTTTGACTTTTTCTCTTGCGGTTGTTGCTGCTTATTTCGTTTCGGTTGTCCGCGTCTTGGCCAATAAAAAGGGATTGCAGTTTGTGAAGTGGTAGCTTGAGGCCACAATCGCGTTCAATAGATTTGCAGGGGCCCGCACACAGCTTTGCCGTCGAGAACAGAAAGCCTGGTCGATCGGGGGTGGTGATTGGGGCACTTTTTTGCGCCCTACCCACGGGGCAACGCCCTTGGGGAACTCTCGGATGTTTCCGTTTTAATTAACAGCGCCGATCAACACTTGTGGGGAGGCGGCGATAAGCGGCAGGGAGCGTTGAAATGGGCGACGATAAGCTGCAAGAACTCACGCCCAAACGATCACTCGAGGGATCGCCCAGAAAGGTCCCAATTACTCTGAAGCCCCTAAACCAATTAATTGAGGGCGACACGCCCAAAACAATGATCCCTGGTGTGTTTTTGCTTCTTTTTCGAGTCCACGCAAGGCGGGGCTTGTAAAAGGACTCCAGTCTTGGGCAATTCTCGCGTATAAAAAGACGGACTGTCTTTTCATCACCATCATTCGACTTCGGACGAGATGAAAGCTCTCTTGCTTTTCTTCTTCGTCCTCGCGGTCGTGGGCGCCGCTCATCAGGAGCCACTGGTCGTGCGCGGCAAACAGCGGCGATGGACTGCCGGCGACCTCCGCGCGCACCATCAGGCGATGCGAAAAACGCACAAGGTGGGGTGATGGTCGGGGACGGAGGTATCAACTTTCAATTCATTCAGAACTACGTCCCGTCCTACCCGGCGGCTCCGATCCTCACGCCGATCACCATTGGAACGCCCCGTAAGCCCCATGCAGCACTTCTCTCCTTTCACTTCTTTCAGCCGTTGACTACTGGGTCTCGATGGAGACCGGCACGGAGGCCATCTTCGTGCTCGCCAAGGACTACCCCGGCCGCAACACTTCGATCAACCAACCCTTCTTCGACCCCGCCCAGTCCTCCACCGCCCAGCTCGCCGGCAACTACGCGGCCTTCAGCGGCAAATTCGAGTTGTTCGGCACCGCTTACGACGACGTCGTCGGAGTGAGTGGGCAAAAGAGCGGACATCTTCGAGCATACCCCGCTTTCAGCTTTTCGGCTTCGGCGAGTGGTACAACACGACGCAACGCTTCGGAGTGGTAAACGCCGTTGATGATTGGTTTGACTACGACCCCTCGCTGCCCGATGGAGTCGTTGGATTGAGTTGGTGAGTGGGCAGAAGAAGCGAGGAGTTCACCTTTCAACCGCGTGTGCAGGAACCCCGAAGATGCGGCCAATCCGAACGAGAACTCGTCGGCGATCCTCAACCTCTTCAAGGAGCTCGGCTCGGACCAATCACGCTACTGGTGTCAGTACATCCACGAAACCTCGGCGCCCGGTTTGCTTCTTTCGTCAGACACTCACGCCTCTATTTTGTTCAGGCCAAACCGCCGAGTACGAGATGATGACGGAGTAAGCAAAAACGAATAATCCACGGGTCCAATCGCCCGTCATTTCAGATTCGGAGGCTGTCTGGACGCGTACTGCGAACAGCCGACGGCCGCCAACACGCTGCCGTTGGTGTGGCTGCCGGAGAGCCGCTCGCTCGCCTTCCAAGTCGACTCGTTCACGTACAAGGGCCAGCAGTACGCCGGGGGCTTCGGGAAGGTGGACACCGGAGTGCCGGACATCCTGCTGCCGACGGAGCCGTTCCTGGCCGTCTACAAGGACGTGGAGACGCGCTACGATTGGGACTACTATCTCTTCACGGTGGACTGCTCGAAAGCGGGCAAGCTGCCCGACTGGACGTTCACGATCGGCGGCCGCAACTACTCGATCCCCTCTACTCACTACGTGATCGACCTGCAGCTCCCCGACGGCCAGTGCGCGTGGAGCACGAACCACCGACAGCCCGACACAACGGACTTCGTGTTCGGCTACATCTTCCACGACATCTGGTGAGCGTGTGAACGGAAGAGTGAATAATCCTCGAGATGACAGGTGCGTCAAGATGGACGTCGACAATCAGGCCATCAGCCTCCTGCACGTCCTCTGAACGCATACCCGCCGTAAAGAACAGCGTGAAGAAGCGACCTTCTGTTGTGTCGTGTTGGAATAAATCCATGCATTGTTTGCGGGCAGACGAGAGCGCGCTTTCCACCGAGTTTTTCATGAGCAATTAACGACGCTTTTGTCTATTTGTTCGACGTCTACCGCACTTGATGAAAGCCGCCTGATGGAATTCGCCGCTCGTTCGCTTTCGAAACCGATCGGCAGACGAGGACGCCGGCCGCCTCTGCGGTCGAATGCCCGCACTTCCCGACACGCGGAGATGTGCGTCCCGCTCCTCCGCTGTCTGCTTTCTCCCGCCCGTTTGGCGGCGGCGGGACGCCGATCGCGTCCGCCGCTTGCCGGCCGGCCGCTCGGCGTCCCTCCAGTCGGCAAGCGGCCGCCACTGCGCTCTTTTTTGTCATCGCCCGCTGTCGGCGGCGTTTCTTTTGGTTGGAAGACACCTCGTAATCGTTTCGATCAATCCACTCCGCGGTTTTCGTCTACTGACCCGAATTTCTTCGTGCCGCTCCCAGTCACTCTTCGTCCTCCGTTGATTTCAGCCTTTTCGCTTCGCCCAACCTCGTCGAGCGCCGCCGAAATGTCGCAGCAAACTTTGATCGGAACGTCGCCGGTCGCCCACTCGCGCCTGCCGTTTGAGGTGAGTTTCCTCCACTCACTCCTTCTATCACATGCTTGCTTCCAGCGCTACGTCTCCGTCTACTCGATGTTCAACCTCGCGCTGGCGATCGTCGGCATGGCCGGCGGAAGCGTCTTGCTGTGGAGCCACCTGGCGAGTGGCCAAACGGTGGACGTCCTCTGCGTCACGCGCACCGTCTACTTCGGCCTGCTGCTCGTGGCCGCCGGCTGCCACGTGGCCGGCTGGTACGCGCGCCGCCCGTCGTTCCTCGCGCCCGGCATCTTCTTTTACGTGAGTCCGCATTCCATTGCTCTGATCGTTGGGTTGTTTCAGAAGGTGATCTCGTGGCTGGCCCTCGCCCCGACCGTCTACTTTGCCTTCGTTCTGCTCGCCCACTGGGCGGTCGACTGGGAGCTGCCGGACGAGATGACCGTGGGATCGACGGCCTACAACGCCGCCTTCTGGATGCTCACCTTCCACGTCTTCCGCCGGAACGGCCGCTACTCGCTGAGCTTCCGCCACGCGCTGATCCACGAGCAGGAACACGGACAGACCGCCCACTAGATTCGAATGGTTCCTCTTCCTTTGTCATGCCCTTCGATTGTTTGTTGTTTTGAATTCTCGTTTTAGTAAATTGTTAAACTTTTGCTTGTTGGCGGGACGCGTGGGCAACAGAATCGGCAAAGGAACAAGAACGGGTAATCGGGCGAGTCTCTTCCTGCCCGCTTTAAAAGAATGGTGTATTCGCTTCGTCAAGCACTAGTCACTTCCTTCTGCATTCTAGAGCCGAGCCGAACGGAATACATTCATCGTTTATTCTATCGAACAGACACAAAGCGACAAGCAAACAAGAGCGGAAAGGGCGGCGTCAGAAGGCGAGAACGGGCAGGCCGACGGCCAGGACGGAGAAGAGGGCGGGACGGAGATCACCGACGAGGTTCGTGGTGGTCGTCTCGTTGGCCGTCTTGAGCGCCGTCGTCTCGAGCACGGGGGCCGCGGTGGTGCTGGGTTCCAGCGCGGCGGTGGTGGTCGTGCTGGTGGATTCCGGCTTGGGTTCCGCGGCGGGCTTCGGCTCCCGATGGGTGGTGGCGGGGGGAGGCCTGAAAACGAGGTGGATCGGAGGAAAAAATAGGGCTTACGGCGGCTGAGAAGATGATTCGATGGCCTGAGCGATGAATCCAATGACGAGGACAGCGGCGAGCACACCGACGAGCTTCAGGACGGACGAGCGCTCCATCACGAACAGCAGGCGGGAGGCAAGGAGCGGCGGGAAGCGGAAGGGAACGCGGGTGAGCGAACTGGCAGCCGGCACGAGAACCGGCCCGGTTTTATCGGGTAAAATTTGCGTGAACAATGCAAACAGACAGGAATTTGCACGAACCGCCCGACGACCACCGCATTCTGCTCACATCTCGGTGGCAGCGGTCGGCACGACGGTCGAAGCGACGGACAGACGAACGAGCGGGGAGTGGACGAACAGTCGGGCCAAACGAGCGAGCAGAAACTCCCGATAGGGCCTATACGAACGAGTGGATTGTTCGAAAAACGGGAGACGAACCGAATGAACAGCAGGAGACAAACGGAGTTGAAGGTGGTGTGCAGCGAGAGGACGCAAACAGCCGTCGTTGTGAGGAGTTGGTGGTGGGTGGGCGCCGACTGCATGATCCCGAGCAGACTGCAGAGCGGGAGGACGAGGAACAACCCGCTGCCTGCTATCTGCGCCCCGCACGCTCGGAGCAACATTTGCTGCAGCTTCAGAGTGGACGCGTGGTGGACGGCTGCTTTCCCGTCGCTGCAGGAGATGCCGCGTGTAGACGATCAGAAAGCCGAAGATGGTCGCAAGGAACGAAAGGAAGACGGCGATTACCGCGCCGACCCTCCCGACATCTCGCTGCTTTTCCGTCCCCAGCACACAAACGACCGTCTCCTTTTCTGCGTAGACGGCCGCCATGTGCGGGCTGATCGCGATCACGCGCTCTTCCACCGCCGCGTGGACGGCGGGTTCGGTCAGAAGGAACGGGAGCATAAAGAGCTGAACACCGGATTGAGAACACTCCGTTGATTGAAACGAACCAGGAGAGCAGCAATCGGGAGAAGCAGGAGGGCAGCTTGGAGCCACGGAGTGCATCGCCGATAGCTGCGAGCGAGCCGGCCGTTCGGCGGGTGGGCGCACACAAAGCGGTGCGTGAGGGCGGCCGAGAAGGCGTGCAGTTTGCCGAGGAAAGTCGCCAAGAACAGCGTGATCAGGCCCCGCACCACCCGAGTGCTCGAGTGGCGGAAGAAGACCGACGAGCTCATCCCGCACAGGAGGCCCGGGAAGAAAAAGAGCGGCTGCAGCGAGCAGACCGCCGTGTCCAGCAGGAAACTCCACACCGCTTCGTTCAGCAGGAACCACCTAGATGAGAGGGAATGTGAGGAAAAAGACGGAGAGAAGCCAACCGGTAGCCACCCATCGCTTTCGTCGATCCTCGCCAGATGACCCAAACGGAGACAACAAAGAGGAGCGAATTCAGCACGAGGAACACGTGCATCAGGGCCGAGTAGATGGCGACTCCCTCTTCGGAGAAGAACTCTTCTTTCGCATTCTTCTTCGTTTCGTTTTCGCTCGCTTCCATGCTTCCCACTGCTGCAGAATGAACAAAGTGAATGTTTGGTGGCCAGGACAGCCGGCCGGGGACCTAACCTCACTGCCAGCACAAACCACCTGCCCACTTGTTTTCGAACTTGTCCCGTGTACTTCCTTCATCTTTCAGCTGTTCATTCCAGAGTGCCGCTACATGATGGAATGCAAAAGAAATGATCGATTGAATCTGACATCAATCAAATCCTCGTCGTTTGCAACTGCAAGTGAAAAGAACAATTTGTCTAAAAAATTTCTGCTTTACTCGTTTCGCTTTCAGATGGAAGGCGGTGAGCAGAAGACGACCGACGTTTGCCTGCTTTATTGTTCTCGAACAAAAAGAACACACGAGACAGTTCCCTCAATGCTTCAGTTTCCGTCCGGGCGGGCTCCACCGGCGGCCGACGGAGCAGATGACGGCAGGGCTTTCGAGAAGCCGATCGTTTGGTTGTCGATGTCCATCTTGATGCAGAAGAGGGTGTGGAAGACGTAGCCGAGAACGACGGGCGTGGTCGAGTCGTCCGACCATCCGATGCTCAGCGCGCATTGCCCATTGGGTAGGAACAAGTCGACCACGTAGGCGGTGGAGGGGATCGTGTCGTTCTTTCCGCCGATCGTGAACACCCAGTCGGGCAGACTGCCGGTCCGCGAGCAGTCGACCGTGTAGACGCCCGTGTCGAAGTCATAATCGGGCTGGACGTCGTCGATGATGGCCAGAAAGGGATCGTACGGAAGGAGGATGTTCGGCACTCCGGTGTCCACCCTCGCGTCGTACGCGCCCCATTGGTGTCCCTTGTACGTAAACGAGTCGATCGCAAACTGGAGGGTGTCCAGGCCCGAGAACCAAACCAGTGGGATGCTGTCGTCGGAGGCCATCGGTTCGCAGAGGTCGTCCAGGAAGGAGCCGAAACTGCAATCAAATCGTACGATCGTTTCGTTCGTCCTCCTTCCGCCACTCACGATAACACAAGGTCGTACATCCGTCCGTCTTCTGAAGCAACGCAAGTAGATGAGAAACAAACAAAGCGGACGAACCGGGCGACGAAATGTCCGCAATCCATTCGACCCAGTAGCGATTGGGTTCCTGCCACTCGTTGAAGAGGTTGACGATCGCCGAAGAGTTCTCATTCGGATTGGCCGCATCCTCCGGGTCCCTGTCGAGAACGACGAATAAGCGAGAACATCGCCCGTTCCGCTTACCAACTCATTCCGAGCACTCCGTCGGGCATCGTCGGGTTCGTATAAGCAGGACTATAGACATCTGTTACCACACCTACAACGATCACGTAAATAGAAATTCGTCAGAAAATTTACGCACCAAACCGTTGCGTAGTGTTTGTTTCAAATTCGAACAGCTGAAACGAGCATTGACGGAAATAAGAAGACGTATTCCACTCACTCCAACGACGTCGTAATAGCTCCAACTCATGGCTTGCAGGTCGCCGGTCCAGCCCCAGTAGTAGCCCGCCTCGATCGAAGTGGACGACTGAGCGGGGTCGTAGAAAGATTGGTTGTCTGCACGAGCGGGGTAGTCTTTGGAGAGAAGAAAGAGGTCGGTGGTTCCAGTTTCCAATGCGACGGTGTACTCGACGGCTGCAAGGTAAAAGTGAGTGAAGAAAGGAGGTGGAAGGGAGCTTGCCGGGCGTTCCGACCGTCATGCTCGTGAGGATCGGCGCGTCTGGGTAGTTGGGCATGTAATCCTAAAGAAAATTGATTACCGACCGCTCAATTCCTCGTGCCCACCTTGTGCGTCTTGCGCATCAGCCGGTGGTGTTCCTTCAGCTCGTCTGCCCGCCATCGTCGTTGTTTGGCGTGGATGGTACGCCGGTTCGTTCTTGCGGCATCTTTCGCGGCCGGAGCGGCAATCGCAGGCAGAAAAAGGAAAGCGAGAAGACACACGGAGAGGAGCTTCATTTGATCGTGTGATCGGAGGGCAATGATCGAATGAGTCGTGGAGCTGCTTTTATAACAAGAGAACGTACTGCAGACTGCTTTTTGATGTTTGCTGCCAATGCGGAGCGCCTGTTATCGGTTGAAGCGATCCTGTCTCATGCAGACGTCGCCGAAGCCGCAGCGGAACTGATTCACCTTCAATAAACAAAGAAAACTAGTCAAACGATAAGCGGTTCTTGAGTGTCATGGCAGAAAATGATGTTCCAGCGATCGCGGAAGATCTGAACAGAAGCAAGACAGAGAAATAGTTTATTTATTTAAAGGATGCAATGCTGTTTCGTTTTTTTCTGCGGATTAACGAAACGCGATCATTTGGACTTTGATTCCGTCCAACTGCTCGCTCTGCTTATCAATTCGTAAGGCGGTGATCGAGTGCTCTCGCGTTGTCGAGTTTTCATTTAGCGGACAGAAGACCACTGGTTGTGAATTGTCGGGTGGGCTCTCTGCTTACGCATTGTCTTAAATGATCGCCCGCCCAGCTGTGACTGACGTCAACACGTGAGTCTTGTGAGCACGTTGTGACGACGAGCCGACCGGTTGAGAGATTGAGTGAGTGCAGCGTCTTCATCTCTCTCCAACAGTCGACTGCATGCGCGCGGCGCCAAGGAAACCGACTCTTTCGGAAAGAAGAAGAGGCGACCGTTGTGCAAGTGGAAGCGATCTCAAGCAATACATCCCCACAGGCGAGCAGCCACTCCCGGACCTCGTTCGTGAGCTCATCTTTGTGATTCGGCGAGGTACACGTCTCTTTGCTTGCTCGTTTTTATTGCAACAAATACAAAACGCGTCGAAGGAACACTTCCGATCACTTCTTTCAGTTCAAGGCGGGCTCGGCGCTGGTCGGCGGGACGACGTCCAACAGGCTGATCTCTTGATTGTCCACGTCCATCTGCACGCACCTGCGGAACAAGCGATCTAACCGAAGGATCTTCGGTCAACCCACCAGAGGTCGTGGAAGACGTAGCCGAAAACGTAGTCGGTGGTCTTGTCATCGGAAATTCCCGCACTCAACGCGCACTGACCGTCGGGCAGCTGCAAGTCGACCACGTAGGCGGTGGACGGCACGACGAAGTTCTTTCCGCCGATCGTGAACACCCAGTCGGGCAGAGAGCCCGCCCGGCTGCAGTCCACAGCGTAGAGGCTGTACTCCCACAGGTAGTTCGGCTTCACGTCGCTCACAACCGCCAGGAAGGGAGCGGAGGGCAGGAAGATGTTGGGCACTCCCGAGTCCACCTTTCCGAAGCCCCCGTCGTATTGCTGGTCGTTGTACGTGAAGGCGTCCACTTGGAAGGCGAGCGAGCGGCTCTCCTCCAGCCACACCAACGGGAAGGTGGAGTCGTTGCTGGGAGGCGCGCAGTAGTTCGGCGTGCAGTCGGGGAATCTAAACAACCCACAATTCGTCCATGCCTTGCTCTTTGTTCTCTTACGTAGTGTGCATCTTGTGCGTCCGGCCAGTCTCTAATGAAAAACGAAGGGATGAGCTACGAGCAAAGGGAACACACCGGAATCCGCCTCCGCACTCAGGTAGTTGCAGAACACTCGCGGCCATCCCACCCGGTTGAAGAAGTTGAGGATCGCCGACGAGTTCTCGTTCGGATTGGCCGCGTCGTTCGGGTTCCTAGAGTGGACCGATGGCTATTTTCTCTGCTTTCTTCTCTGCACACCAGCTCAATCCCAACACGCCGTCCGGCATGTCGGGGTTGTAGGAAAAGGGATCGTCGACATCGTCCACCACTCCTGCAAGAATGTTTCAACTTGAAATGCTTTGTTCGATACTCTTTCCCCACCGAATCGTTGCGAGTACGTGGTATCCGAGAATACCTGAAGGCAGCAGGTTGAAAAGGCGCGAGATGAGAGAAAAAGAATGTCAGCTTGCTGTATTCATCAACCATTTATTCTCTCACTTACCGTAACGCGGTCGATGTAGGTCGTTCCGGAAACGTCGAGCTCTCCGCTGAAGCCCTCGTAGTCGCCGACGGGCTGCGCCGTGGAGGATTGGGCGGGATCAAAGAAGGACTGATTGCGCGCAAGGCCGGGGTAGTTTTTGCCGAGCAAGAACAGCGCTTCCGATCCCGTTTCCAGCGACACCACGTAGTCCACCGCTAAACGGAAAAGACGTGAGTGAGTGAAGGCCGAGCACTCACGCGGCGTCCCCGCTTTGATGTGCGCAAGAATGGGGGCGTCCGGGTAGTTAGGGACGTAATTCTGCAAGCAACATGCACTCTGTTGCCCAGCCGCCTTCTCTCCACTCCCTCACCTTGTGCACTTTGCGCATTCGTTTGTGATGCTCCTTGAGCTCGCTGCCCACGTACCGCCGTTGAGTGCCGTGCAAAACCAATAGGGGCTTTTCGTCCGGCTTGGCGGCCGCGGCAGCCACCACGAACACGACGAAAAGAACGACGAAGAGACCGAAGAGAAACTTCATTTCCACTTTTTGGGTTGGTGAAGAGTCAAACGTGTGCTTCGTTTTTATAGTGAAAAGGACTGTTGACGGGTGGGATGAGTGGGCGTGTTTTTGCTCGCTTGTTGTCGGTAGGTTGCCCGCTAGCTTTCATTCTGCGGGAGCCGCTTTTCCAAACACCCGGTTTAAAGGATGCCCACTTTTTATCGCTCGGAGAGCGTGGGTCGATTGCTCTCGTGTTGTCAAGTTTTAATTAAACGGGCAAGGAGCGAGTGATCACGACATGTTCGTTTCTTTGCGGGCGCACTCCTCCAGCTCATTGCCGAGGAAGAAGCTGGTCGATCGATAACGAAGCTCGCGGCCGTGTGACTGACGTCAAACGAGTGGTTTCTTGTGAGCACGTTGTGAGGGCGGCTCAAAAAGTGGGAAGACTTCCGGGAACACGAACAGGAGGAATTACGAACAAGTCAGCCTTCTTGTCGACCGCAGTGCTGATGTGCAACAAGCAAACACCCATTTGCAAATGCATCGGCGCCCGCTATTGCTGATTCTTGCTGCGAGATCGGTCGATTACGCTGAAAGTCGTTTTGTTGTTAGTTGGTCTCAAATTGTTTGTTCGTTTTCTTCCGACCGACGACAAACGACGACGACGGCCCGCTTCCTCGCCGTCCACTCTCGTGATCAGCGGGTCGATGCGGAACGAATGTCGACGAAAGCGGCTGTGAGTCATCGGGTTGACGTCCGCTCGCCCGAGTTGACGCGTTTTTGTCAGTGCGGCCGGCGCCTTGTGTTTTCCTTAGATCATAAAAGTAAAGTAGAACGCGTTTTCGCTACCGCTTCTTCAACTTGAAGGACAGAGGATGAAGCTAGCTTTCGGTTTGTTCTTCCTGCTCGTGCCTGCGGCGTTCGGTTCTTTTGCCTCGAGCAATCCCCGGAAGCCGCTGATCCTGCACTCGACACAACGAGCATGGATGGCCGACGACCTCAAGGCCTATCATCAGCGAATGCGCAAAATCCACCAGGTGAGTTGAACTGCGACGCAGTCCTTTATGAACGCTATTTAGAACTACGTCCCGACGTATCCCGATGCTCTCGTCATCACGAGCATCTCCGTGGGCACTCCGCGTTCGTTCTTTCGTCCGCACTTCTCTCTTCCACTCGTTTTGTTCAGGCACCGACTACCAAGTGGCCCTCGAGACGGGATCAGAAGCGACTTTCCTACTGGGCAAGGACTACGCCGGCCGCTCTGCCGACCAGCCTTTCTTCGATCCCGCCCAGTCCTCCACCGCACAAGCTGCGGGCAACTACACCGCCTTCACCGGAGACATCGAAGTGAACGGAGCGGCGTTCATGGACGTCCTTGGAGTTAGTGGGCGTTGAGAGTGTGCAGCAATTCGTTTTCAGTTCGTGGACTACGGTGCGACTCGAAACACGACGCAACGCTTCGGTGAGGACAAGGCTCCATGAAATCTGGGCGCCGGGAAATCTGGGCGCCAAGCGAATTTCGGTACTTTTACACCCTAAACACACTCCAAACAAGCATGGCACGATGTTGTGGGACGTCTACTACCTATTTACATCAATTTCGGCCACTTATGATGGATTTCGAAAAAATCGAAAATTTTCGACTTATCAGTATAAAAGAGCAAAAGCCCCCGTGTGTGTGTTAAACTTCTTATACAGGGTAGTCAACCATGTTTCAATGAATTTCGAAGGTATCCAGACCGTGAAACCATCGAAATTCGCTTGGCGCCCAGATTTCCCGGCGCCCAGATTTCTGGGCCCCGAGGACAATCCTTCCGTTTTTGCGTTAATTGTCGCTTCAGGCGTTGTTAACGACGTCTACGATCCGTACGCCCTTGACCCGGTGATGCCCGACGGGGTTCTCGGATTGAGTTGGTGGGTAGAGGAAGCGGAACGATCAATCAATTTCCTCCTTCCTGCAGGGACCCGGAAGACGCGGACAATCCAAACGAGAACTCGTCGGCGGTCGTCAACCTGTTCGCGGAGATCGGAGGCCCGCGCTATTGGTGCCACTGGCTCAAGGTGATTAACGACCCCGGTCCGTGCTGCTGCTCCATTTCTTTCGTGTTGAATATTCTCGTTTTAGTGTATGGACGGTACTACAATGCAACCACCGAGTAGGACAGCCGGAAGGATCTGCAAGACTTTTCTTCTCTTTCTTGCAGATTCGGCAGCTGTCTGGAGGACAAGTGCGGACCGGCGACTCCGGAGAACACCGTCGACTTGCTGTGGATTGAGGGCACTCGTTCGCTCACCTTCTTCGTTGACGCGTTCACGTACAACGGCAAGGCGCACATGTCGGGACTCGCCAAGGTGGACACCGGAGTGCCGAACATCCTGCTCCTCTTTGACGCCTTCCTCGCCATCTACGAGGACGTGCAGCCCGACTACGAAATGGACTACAACCTCTACACGGTCGACTGCTCGAAAGCGGGCAAGCTGCCCGACTGGGTGTTCACGATCGGCGGCCGGAACTACTCGATCCCCTCCACCGAGTACGTGGTCGACCTGCAGCTCCCCGACGGCCAGTGCGCGTTGAGCGCTTTCGTAGACGACAGCGAGACCACGGACTACGTTTTCGGCTACATCTTCCACAATCTCTGGTGCATCAAGATGGACGTGGACAACGAGGCGATCAGCATTTTGGACGTCGTTCCGCAAGCGACAAAAAAGGAGTGAAATCCGCTTAGCTGGCTTGTACCAGGTTTATTCAGCAAATAAATAAACAACTCGCAATCACTCAAGCTTGCCGGCCACTTCTGCCTCGCCGTTTTCTCATCCGTCTTCCTCAGACTGTTTGTCGTCGTCGGGTTCCACTCAACGTCGTCCCTTCGCCTGCCGCCGGCCGTGGTCGTTTGTTTCCGCTTCGATGAACGCCCGCATTTCTTCTTCGTCCATTGCGTCTTCGAGTTTGGGGTCGAGAGCGAGCAGCCGCTTGATCCTCTCGTCCGTCGCGCTCTCCTTCTTCCGTTTGCACGCCCGTTGCTGAAGGTAGTCCGCCGTCCGTTGCTTGCTCGATTCGGTCCGCTTGCTGGGGACGGCGCGCGACTGGACGGCGGCGAAGTTCGCGGTCAGATTGCGCAGCTGCGCGTACTGCTCCTGCAAGCGGGGGATGAGTTGAATTAATGAAGAGGAGGGGACTGACCGGTGAAATTCGGACGGCTTCTTTCGTCGACCAGTCGGCGTGGTCTCGCACGAAGTTGTGGATTTTGGACTCGTGCGCTCGTATTTTCGTTTGATTGAGACCGATGCCGCACATTGAGCAAAGAAATTTGTCGCGAGTGGGGGCGTGGGCGGCCGTGTGTTTCGGCCACACGAGGGCAAACAGAAGTCCGCATTCGTCGCAGTTCTGAACAAAAAAAGAAGATGCAATCGGAAGTCGGCGAACGGACACCGTCGTTTCGTCCTCGTCTTGACGGCTTTGCAAACGGCTCGCCGGCGCCCTTTGCCTCCGTTTGGACCTCCACAATGTTGGTGCCCACTTGCGTGTACTCTTGCAGCTTCTCCTAAAAACGCGTCGCGTTGAGCAATCGAACGTGTTCGCGGACAAACCGGTGGGATTTTAATGGCACCATTGTACTTCTGATCCATTTCTTCACGTTCAAATACATGTTGCTTTCGTTCGTGTCGATTGCGGTTCAAACTCGTCTGATGAACTACTCCGCACAACGAGCAACGAAAGCCCGTCGTTTTTCCATGCCCGTTGAGATGGAGGCGATGATGTGCGGGGTTCACGGCCACGAAGCCGCATATCGAGCACGTGAGCTGAAAGCGAACAAAAACGAACCTCAAAAAGGACGAAAAGACACTCGATTTGCTTCACTCGCGCTCTCATCCGACGACTCGTCTTTGAGGCCACACGGAGCATCGAGTTCGTGTTCGACGGGTGGAGGCGAAAAACTCCCGTTCTGTTCGTCTGCTTCCAACACTTCAGCCAGCGCTTCCGGTGGTCCAGAAACCCGCTCGTGGTCGCTGAAAGCAGGCAACCGTGATTCGAACCGCCATTCACTTTCCTACTCGACCTCCTGCTTTACGCGCAAAACGGACTCGTCCACGACAACCACTCGCTTCTTCTTCTTCCGTTTCTTTCGAGTGGGCGCGTCGTCGGCGGGCTCCTGCTTCACTTGGCGCTCCATCTTGACTTGAACGGGCGCTTGCTGCTGATGCCCGACCTTCTCGGGCTGTTCGGCGACCGTGGGCGGCGCCTCACGCTCGCCGTTCTCGTCGATGATCACGACGGTCGCCTGATCGGGGCGGCGGCGCTTTTCCCGAGGCGGAAGCATCGGTTTGTACTCAAAGGTGTCCAGCTCGTCCTCGTAGGCGCGTTGTTGCGCCCGGGTCCGTTTCGTAAACACCCGAACGTCCATCCCTAAAACAAAACGGATCGGAAAGTTAGAGAACGCGGCAATCAAGCAGCGAAAAAGGAAACGCGCTCTCCGCCCATACGACTCCTGCCCAAATGAAAACAACGAGCCGCGCAACCAAACGAATGCGGGTGTAGCAGAGGCACAGCGATCGCTGTTCGATCGAAAACAACGCCGACCATAAAAGAGTAAAAGAATAAACTCGTCTGTCACCTATTCTTTCATGATTGCAAATTTCGTTCAGTCGAGGCGTATTGAATGAACGGAACGAGAGCAAGCCTTTCAAATAAACGACCGACGAGTCTGCTAAAGCCAACCAACCAAACGTGCATTAGTAAACCGAAAGACTGGTGGTCTCACGTCGAAACTGATCGTTCGACGTCCTTCCGCTCATTTTCCCATCGTTCATTAACATTTGGTCACTTTGCATGACGCGCTCAGGTGCCTCCGCCCCGTCCTTCTTTTTGAATGCCACGCGCTTGATGGGCCGGCCGCCGCATGCGTAATGAATCTTCCGACGGACAAAAGACAACCGTCAGGCCCTTCATTCCCCTTCCTTTAAGTCCATTCGAAGTACTTCTTCGATCCAACTGATTTCTTCTTTTTATGTGCTCTCGTTAACTGTTGAGCCAAAACCGATCACCAGTGCAGCAAAGAAAGAAAGCAAGCGGAATAGAGAGCAAACGCTCGTGCGACGTCCGGCTGCTGATTGACTCTCCGCACATCCGCGCGGCCGACGGCCTCGTTTTGGATCGTCAGAGCGGGGCGGGCAAATTTTTTTGTTTGATGGGACCGCGCAAAGGTCGACTCACCTCCCATTTCTTCCTTGCGGTCTTGACTCATCCGTTCACCCACTCGATTCTCGTCAGGCTCCAACCTCCGCTCTAAAGGCCGATCCGCCCTCTTCGACAAGAAATCCTTCTTGATCGACCGCTTCGTGTTCCCGACGGGCGGGCGGTGCGTTCGGTTGCCGGCAGGGATGTCGCTTTCCTTTCCAAAACTTACACGTGCTAAATTCTGTTAAAAAATAAAAGCGTGTACATTAGAAGACGTTGCTGCTTGTTGAGCGAAGAAAGCGTAAATCGGAACGAAGACGCTGCAAATTGCGTCGATCTCAAAAAAATCGGTGCCGTTGATGCCTGTTTGTTTATTAAAAACGAAAACCCACAATCAAGTCTACGCGACACACAGATTAGAGGGGAAGAGCGCCCGAGGAGCCGCCGAGAGCGGAGAGCAGCGAGTCGAGGACCTTCTCGAGCTGGGGCAGGAGTTGCTGGACGAAGTCGAGCGGGAGGACGCCCGCCGGGATGCCGAGCAGGCCGGTCAGCTGGCCGAGGACGCCGTTCAGGATGTCGAGCACGCCGCCGGTGAGCTGCGTGACGTCGCCGAGGAGCGTGCGCAGGAGGCCGCCCAGGTTGCCGAGCAGGTCGTTCAGGAGCTTCTCGACGGCCTTCAGAAGGCGCTGCAGGAAGCTGCCGAGGTCGACGCCGGCGGGCACGTTCAGGAGAGTGCGCAGCTCGTCCAGCAGGCCGCCCACCACGCCGTCCACGCCGCTGCCCTCCAGCGGCAGGACGGAGTCGACGGTGCAGGTGAGTTGCGTGAGGACGGAGTCGAGGCGCGTGAGGATCGAGAGCAGCTGCACGAACTGGGCGGGGTCGACGGTGGCCGGCAGGTTCAGCAGCTTCACGATCTTCGTGAGGGCGCCCGGCTGTCGGCAGCCGCCCAGCAGGCCGGTGACCTCGCCGACCACCGGCTGCGCGTTCCCGGCCGCCCCGTTCACCGTCCCGAGCAGCCCAGCGAGGAGGTCCTTCGTCAGGGGCTGGGCGGCCGTCGAGGCGACCAGCAGGACGAAGAAGACGGCCGTGGAGGAGCGGGTCATCTTTCGAGTGAAGAGGAGAGAGGAATGGATGGCGGTGTGAGTGAGTGAGTGGAGGATGTCGGCTGCCATGAGATTGCTCACTTTTATACGCGCCGCTCTCTCCGTTCGGCGGCGTGGTCAGCTGGTTGTTCGACCGATCGCTCGGCTGATTGCAATTCAAATCCTCCCGTTTTGGTCGGCGGATTGAAAAGCGGCGGGAAGACCAAAACATGCTCCTGCGTTTGATCAAAACAAGGATCAAACGAGCGTTCACTCGTTCATCACACTTTGCTTTTTGCTTTGACGACCAAACGGGCGCTTTGTTTGAAGCCGGCAACCTCCGTTTTCTCGTTCGCTCACGGCACGACTATTTCGATGCGGGCCGTCGCTGCGATAGACCCGATCACGCGAGCTGTTTCTTTTCCGTTGAACACCGCTCTTCGTCGGCCGTCGCCCTTGAGCCGCCGCGTTGCCTTTCGAACAGGAGTGGCGGACGAGCCGTGGGGCCGAAGAAAGCGGGATGAAGCGAACGAAACGTGGTGGATCGGTTTGCAGACGTCCGATTAATTAAAGTTTGTCGTTATTCCGTCGTCTCCGTTTATGCAACTCGCTGTTTCTGTTCTGATCGACGGCGGGAGGTGAGCGGAGGCGTTGGTTTCTTGATGCTTCGAGTAATCCTTCTCGTTCGAAGCCTGCACACGGAATGTGCTCATTTCAATCCCCAGCCGGCAGTCGCGAAATGCGGGCGTTCTGCTTCACTTTCGATCAGAATTCGTGCAAGAGCGTCTGTTGACACGACTGCGAGCTGTTTGTCCGAGGAGTCGTGCTCAAGCGTTCTTCTTTCTGCTGTTCTTTTCGGATCCTGCTTTTTGACGTGCTTCCGCCTAACGGCAGGTGAGCAAACCGACAGGACGGACAGAAGTCTTGCCCACGGGTCCGAACGGGTCCGAATGCCCGCAAGCAGACGGAAGATAAAAGAAACGCTGGAGGGTGGCTTTTCACTTCCACTTCCACTCCTCGATCCAACGAAATGAATCCTTCCGCCGTCTTCTTCTCCTTCCTGGTCGCGTGTCTCCTGTGCGTCCAGCTGGCGACCGCCCGCTCCTTCGACCCGTCGGTGGAGTGCGCCGATCAGGGCTCCAAGTGAGTGCTCCCACTGTTAACAGATCATCCCTTTCGTTCTTCCAGTTGTCCGCTGTGGGCAAAGGAAGGTCACTGCGATACGGTGAACGGATGGGCCGGCCCGACCAAGTACATCTGCCCCCTCTCGTGCGGCTTGTGCGCTGAAGAAGAGGCCGAGGAGACGGCGGACGACGATGCGGACGAGTGAGCGCACGCCTTCATTCGGTTGATCACGCTAGTGCACAAATAAATGCAACCGTTCTATTTACGTTCAAAAGTGATCAAAGCAAAACACTCCCTCTGCCTCATCCCACTGTGCATGCTTCAAAGGCTTTATTGCTTCATAGACAAAGTGAAGTGAATCCACCAAACCATCGCTAGTTGCCGCCCGTTACGCGGTCGTCGGTGGGCTGCGGCAGAACATCCATGAAGCTGATGGCTTGTTTGTCCACGTCCATCTTGATGCACCTGCAAGCCGCAAGATTCTTGCTGTACTCAACGGAGCTCACCAGAGATTGTGGAAGACGTAGCCGAGAACGTAGTCGGTGGTCTCGCTGTCGTCCACGAAGGCGCTCAACGCGCACTGGCCGTCGGGCAGCAGCAGGTCGACCACGTAGTCGGTGGAGGGAATCGAGTAATTGCGCCCGCCGATCGTGAACGTCCAGTCGGGCAACGAGCTTGCACGAGAGCAGTCGACCGTGTAGACGGCGTGTTCCCAGTCATACAGCGGCCACACGTCGTCGTAGACGGCGAGCAGGTTCTCGTAGGGCATCAGGACGAGCGGCACTCCAGTGTCCACCATTGCGAAGCCCCCGAGCATTTGGGCGTCTTTGTAGGTGAACGACTGGACGATGAACGCAAGCGAGCGACTCGCTTCCAGCCACACCAACGGCTGCGTGTTGGCGGCGGTCGCCTCTCCGCACAGGTTGTCCAAACAGCCACGGAAACTGCACGAAACACTGATCGGTCGTTCCTATTGTTCCCCCATACCGAGTGACCCCCGAGTAGTGGCGGCCACTGTCTAAACGACAAGTGAACAAAAGAAGCGAGGAAGACCGACCGTCCGTTTTCGTCTGCAGATAATCGCACCAATAGCGCGGCCCCCCGATCTCCTGGAAGAAGTTGAGGATCGCCGACGAGTTCTCGTTCGGAGCGGCCGCGTCTGCCGGGTTCCTGCAAACGAGACGGGAGTTTTCCTTTGATTCTCGCCGCCCACCAGCTCAAGCCCACCACTCCGTCGGGCATCTGCGGAGAGCCCGCCAACGCCCAGAGGAGATCCTCGATGTCGTTCACCACTCCTGAACGTTTGAAGGCGTTCAACGGAAGGACTCTCTGTGCTCACCAAAGCGCTGCGTCGTGTTCTCCCACACGCCGAAGCCGAAGAGCTAAAGGCAACGATTGCTGAAGATCCCCGGCTTCTGTCCACTCACCCCGATCACGTCCTCGTAGGCAGAACCGAAAGCTTCGAGCTCGCCGCTGAAGGCGTGGTAGGGGCCCGCTTGCATCGCAGTAGAGGACTGGGCGGGATCAAAGAAGGATTGATTGGCGAGACGGCCGGCGTGTCCGGGGCGAGCACGAACGTCGCCTCAGAGCCCGTCTCCATCGAGACGAAGTAGTCGACGGCTGAAAGAAGAGGGAGTGAATGAAAAAGGAAGAAGAAGAACGAACGGGGCGTTCCAATGCTGATCGTCACGATCACCGGCGAGTCCGGATAGGATGGGATGTAGTTCTGAAGCAGCCGATCATTGATGGTCACCTCTTTGCCCCACCTTGTGCTTCTTGCGCATCTCCTCGTGATACGCCTTCAGGTCGTCGGTCATCCACCGCCGCTGCTTCGTGTGCACCGTGAAGGGCTTCCGGCCGTCGTTGAGAGCGGCTGGACTGGTAGGTGCAAACAGGATCGAAATTGCGAAGAAAATACCTGCGACTACGGCGAAACAGACCAGAGCGACACAGAGAAGGAGCTTCATTCCGAGATAGCGAGGGCCGACGAATTCTGGAACGATTTATGTGAAAAGGAGCTGAAAGAAATTGGCGTGTTCTCCTGCTGCTCACGTCCGCAATTTGTACTGCTGGAGTGTTAAGAAGGATCGATGGACAGGAGGCGGGCCAGAAGAAGGGCGACCTTTGTTTCGGTCTGCTGGAGAACATTGATCGTTTGGAGGTTGTCGTGTCTTCATTGTGCCCGAGTTGTCGTCCCGGCTCGCCCACCCATCCGCACTTGACCGCCGTCAGCAGTTGGCACCCGATCCGGAACGGAAGCGAGTGATAAGCGACGAATCGCCCGTGTGCACTCGTCGAGGTTGCGTGCGGAAGAAGAGGCAAGCGGTGATAACCGGCCGCTTTTTCGAGTGACGCCACCCGTTCGAGCACTAAACTACACGACGAGCTTAGACTGCAGCGCGGAGATCAACCGAACAAGCAGTTTCCGTTCGCACTCGAGCCGTTCACTCCCAAAGAGAAACATCCTGCTGAATGCCAAGCTTTTATTCCAGCTGAAGTTAAGTCACGACAACGTTCCTGCGTCTGCTACTGCTTTCCGTGAGGCGCGAGGATCGAGGGCATGATCCCGATTTGGGTCTTCGCGACGTCCATCTCGAAGCAGTAGAGCACGTTGAAGAGGGTGCCTGCAATTCGACGATCGCTCACGAAGAACCAATCCAACGGACCGAGGACGTAGTCGGTGGTGGCCGCGCCGTCGAAGTGGGCACTCAGCGCGCACTTGCCGTCGCCCAGCCCGAGGTCGGTGATCCACGTGGTCGAGGGCACCGCGTAGTCGCGGCCGCCGATCACGAACGTCCAGTCGGGGAAGATGCCGCCGAAGATGCACTCGGTCGTGTAGAGGTTGTACTCGGGGTCGTACTGGGCGCCGGTCATGTCGCGGAGGGCCTTGAAGGCGGCGAACGGCACGAGGAAGTTCGGAATGCTGCAACCGACCGTTCAATCGTCCACCCTTTTGCCCGCTTGCCCCGTGTCGATCTTCACACTGCCGCCGTCGAACTCGTACACGCCCGCGAGGAAGGAGTCCAGCTGGAAGAAGAGGGATTCGGTGGGCGGGTCGTAGGACAACGGAAGGTAGTTGGCGGCGGCGACTGAGCAGAGCTGCTCGAGTGGGTAGCCGAATGCAAGAGCTCTGCGGGGACGAGTGAACAATGAACAGAAGAATGGAGTTCTCACACGTTGTAGCCGTGCTCTCCGTTCGGCCCGACCGTCTCGTCCAGCCACTGCGTGTATGTGTGCTCGCCGCCCAGTTCGTAGAGCAGGTGGACGATCGGGGCGGTCGTGTCGTCGCTCATGTCGTTCGGGTTCCTCAAACAGACGAGTGGGTGAGCAGAGAGAACGATCGAATGGACGCACCAGCTCATGCCGACGACGCCGTCCACTCCGTCGGGCAGCACGACGTCCCACCCGCCCCAATTCTCCGCACTGGTCGCCGCCCCGAAGTATTGAGTGAGGTTGAAGAAGGCGCTCTCCTCGCCCATCCACTGAAAGAAGTGAGTGGACGGACGAAAGGCGGGAGAACACACCCCAAAGACGTCTTCGTACGCGTCCCCAGTGACCACCAACTCGCCACTGAAGCCCTGGAAGCTTCCCGCCGGCTTGGAGGTAGACGAGAGCCTGCAAAAAGCGAGAAGAATCATTCCAACAACCGCCAACGAACGTCGCATCGTAGAAGGGCTGGTCGGGGCGGCGCTCGGGGAAGTTTCGATCCAACAAGAAGGCGCTCGGACTGCCGCTCTCCATGGCGGCCGTAAAGTTGCGGGCTGCAAGAAGCGGGAGTGGGTGGGCGGAAAGAAGGGGCGGAAGGTACGCGGAGTGCCGACGGCGATCGTCGTGAGGATCGGCTGGTCGGGATAGTCGGGCACGATGCTCTTGCTCGTGATGCGGGCGGCGCGCACGAACGAGCGGATCTCCGCCGCCGTCCACTTCGCCTTCCAACCGTTGAGCACGAAGCCGCCCGCCGGGAGCGCGGAGGCCGTCGCCAAGAGAACGAGGAGAAGAAGGGAGTTCATCTCGCAACGAGTTGTGTTGTTCTTCGCCGCTCTCGCCGCCTTTTATCCTTCGGAATTGCAACGAAAGTGAGATGATTGCTCGCCAAATGGAGGTGATTGCTCCCGGTTTGTCGTTCTTATCGCTCGCACGGCCGCACTCTCAGGCCGCTAGCAAAAGCGTGTTTTCGACAGCAGACTGCTGCTCTTCGAACCGTCGGGTTGTGACTGACGATCGAAGGGGAGATGATCGGAGGTGATTTCTGTTGCAATTTCTGTGAAGCAACAGAACCCTCAAGCCTTTCGACAGATTCCTTTTTCCTTTTTCGTCAATCGTTTTGTAGAGAACAAAAATGAATGTTTTCGGTTTTCCTTTCGCAATTCGGACGAAGCGGGTGGCCGGAGACAATGGGCGGAAATTGGTGCCATTTCGGACCAAACAGCCGTCGATTCTTCCGTTCGCTCGCTTCTTTTTTGTTTTCGACGCCGATTTGAAGGCCACAATCGAAAACGATTTGACTGATGGTACAAAGGTTGTGAGCGATCACATCGGAAACAAGGGGACAAAACAAAAGAATCGAACGATGATAAAAGCGAACAAACCCACTTTCACCGGTGCGTGTCGCTTCTGAAACAGTTTGATCGGACACATGCGGTGCTTCGCGCTGTTCTTCGCTCTGTTGCTGGCAGTAAGTTCTCTTCTGTCGTTGAACAGGCGATCAACTTTTTTTAGGTCCGTGCCTCCGGCAATGAAACCAGCACTTTCGTTCAAGAATCAACCACCACGACGGCAACGGCGAGTTCAACGAGCTCCTCGCTCCCAACGTCGTCCGTTCCGTCGCTAAACGTCCCGCCGCCGGCCGTCATCCTGCCGAACGCAACGAAAGACGAGAAAGAGGCGTACGGGGAGCTCCAGCGGTTGCTCTAATGTCAGCTGGACACGAGCAAGTCGCCCTGCGATTCCTTCTACGAGTACACCTGTCGGAACGGGACGACCGGCATGGCCGGGGAGACGACGAGCAGAATGGAGGATCGATTGAAGCGACGATGGAAGGAGCCGCCGGTGGGAACAAAGGAAACGAGAAAAGGGCTCATCCTTGTGCTTTCAGCCGAGTGGACCGACTGCAAAAGCTTTTTATTACTTCCGTTCGTGCGTGGAGCAGGTCGAGAAGCCGCTCGAGCAGCAGGCGGCGGACTGGAAGCGAGTGTTGAAGGAACTCTCGGAAGAAGTGCCCGACTGGAGCTTCCCGTTCATCCCCTCCCTTTCCGGCGGCCGACCGACCGCCCACTCGTTCGGCGCCTTCTTGGGCGTCCTCTACCGCGACTTCGGCCTCCGCTTCCCCTTTGGGCTTGGGATCCAACGGAAGGGAGACGGCCGAGTGTCGATCGTGCTGCAGGAACCGAGCAGCAACAGAGGGCAGTTCTTCGGCGAGTACCAGGTCGGATGGGTGCCGCTTGTGACCCACCAGTTGGGCGGCAAGATCACGGACGAACAGAAGCGAGAGCTCCAAGCCGGATTCAGGAACATTTTCGACGTCTTCGAGCAGAACTCCAGCCTTCCGTTCCAAACGAACTCCTACCCGCTCTTCCTCCAGCTCTTCCCCTCGTTCGACTTTCATTCCTTTTTCTCCGCCCTCTTCGACTACTCGCCCGAACTTCTCGCCTTGGTGGAGGGCGAGGCGGCCGAGAGGCTCGAAATCCAATGGAGGCCCGACGACATCCAACCGCTCCACAACCTGACGGCCGCCGCACTGCAAGACGCCGAGCAAGCGAAAGTGTTCGGCGAGCTCTTCAACGCCTTCGTGTACAAACGGCTGTTCTTCGGCAACGGAGGTTCGTGGAAGAAATGCGTAGACGAGCTCGTCGGCTTCGATCTGCCATTGATCCGCTTCTTTGCCGACACATTCGACGAGGCGGACGGCCACAAACGACAGGATCGGGAGGCAAAGCTCAACCGAATTGTCGGCGGCATTCGCGACAACTTGCGGCAAGCACACCTCGCTGGCCATCTCCTCTTTCATTCCACTCGTTCAGGTCGATGCTCGAGAGTGTCGAGTGGTTGAACGCGGAGTCGCAGCGGAAAGTGCTGGAGAAAGTGAACGCCTTCAAGTACCACCTCTCGTACGACCCGCAGGTCTTCGATGACTCCCTCCTCTCGCGGATTGCGGACCGTCTGGACGTGCAGCCGAGCGATCCCTACTTCACGATCTACCGAGCGGTCTCTCGGTTGGAGGTCGCCCTGCTGCTCGACCGGGCGAACGGAACGCTCAACTGCACGGTCAGCAACTTGTGTTTGTTCGAAGAGGTCATTGAAGTGGGCGCTTCGTACGAAATGACGGTAAGGAGCGGTTCTTTAAAACATTCGTCCTTTTTTGTGCGTGCAGGACCACTCGATCAACATTCCCTTTGGCATTCAATTGCTGCCCCATTTCGACGAAGCCTATCCGATGGCCGCCCAGTACGCAATCCTCGGAATGACCGTCGGCCACGAGATGGGCCACGCCTTCGGTTTGATCGCCCACCATTCGTCTTTAATCCTTTTGTTTAGACAGCGACCTCTACGGGATGGACGCCCACGTGCAACCGAAGCCGGTAGTCGTCGGCTCTTCGGAACGCGAAGTGCTTGCGGAATTCAAGTGCGTGACGCGGGAATACGACGCGATCTTCCACCACTTCAACCAAACGCTCTTTAACGCCACGAACACACTGGCCGAGAACCTCGCGGACAACATCGGTGTGTTCCTTCCATTGGAAGCGGATTGTGCCGATTTATTTGCAGGACTGCCGGTCGCCTACCGCGCATTCAAGCAGCACGAAATGCTGGACGGGCCGGACGATCGAATGGACGACCCGCTCCTGCGGCAGTTCACGAACGATCAGCTCTTCTTTCTCGCTTTCTCCCGTCTCTGGTGCGAGCCCCTGCCGAAGCTGACCTAACCGAGCACCGGCAACCACTCGCCGGGCTTCGCTCGAGTGGTCGGATCGCTGCAGAACTTCCCCGCCTTTCGCGCGGCGTTCAACTGCCCCCTCGGGGCGGAGTACGCGCCCGCCACTCGCTGCCGCGTGTGGTCCACCGAGCCGAAGGCGATCAAGCCGTGAGCGAGAAAGAATGGTTGAAACATATCTTTGAACTCGTCTCTGCATCACTTCTAAAGAACTCCGCACTAAACGACAGACATCAATTTTCTCAAGAAGCAGTGAACAAACAAATTGAAGCCGAGGGCTCGTGACTTCCGACTACAAACGGCCAGACGCCCGCTTCTTCTTCCGCTTGAGGCCACAATGCCACCGTATTGAAGACTTAATTTCTAACACTCGCCCGATTGAGGGGGTGCAAAAAAGGACTCGCGACCAGCCAATTGTAGCGGGCGGAAGGACAGAAACTTTTTTCTTCGAACCTCGCGGGTGGCCGAGGTGACGGCCGACTGGAGAATGCGGATTGTAGTCGAGGGGCGCCCTCAAAGACTCCCCGACTGGCAGGAACGAGGCCATTTGTTCACTTGTTCGAGATGTTGACGCGGTTGGTCTTTTGGGAGTACGTGGTGCAATCGGTGGACTACTCGGCGGCCTTCTGCTCCCAACTGCTCCTGTTGGGGCGAATCCTCTCGCTCGGGCTGCAGCGCCAGCTGTCGCCCATCCTCGTCGTGAACCTCGTGCTGTGGATCTCGACCGCCTTCTTCGGCCTCCTCCACTCGGCGTACATGGCGGCCGTGGGCTTCGGAGAGGGTGAGTGCTGGGGGCAATCGCTGGAGTGTTCTCCTCTTTCAGAATTCTTCTCCGCTCGGGTCGTCTTCTGGACGGGCGCCGCCTTCCACTCGTCCGCTTGCGCGCTCAGCTTTTCGGTCGCTTTCCTGCTGATCGAGCGGATTTCCGTCCTGAATTCCCACGTGCAGTACGTACGGCACGTGCAGCAACAGCGGCGCTTCCTCCTCGCGAGCGTCGGCTGTTCGGGAACCGTCGGTCTCCTCCTGTTCTCCACGATGCTCTCCTACGAGTGGGCGACGTTGCCCGCACTCACAAGTGAGCGGAAGAAAGCAGCAAGTGGACACTGGACTGCTTACAGAGTGCCCGTCTTTCGCGTGTCTGTGGAGCCAATTGCCGACCCATTTTCTCACGATCCCGAAGGCCGTCTGCGGGCTCATTTCCGTCTCGTCTGCCGTCGTCTTTTGGCGCAAACTCACGAAACACCAGTCGCAGATCATCGGAAACGCGCGCAACTTTCGGCAGGTGGGTCGACTGCGAGCGGTCGAGAAGTTGACGGGTGCTGTCCTCAACGATTGCTCGGCGTGCTCACTTGAACCGCCTGCAAACGAGGCTTCTTTCAGGCCAACCTGATCGCCGTCCTGGCCGTGAGCAGCGAGTTCTTCCTCAACGCCCTGCCCTTCCTCGTGTGGACGATCCTCACCGCCAAGGGAGTGGATCAATGGAAGTGAGTTCTCTCTTTTTTCTCGTCTTATGATCTTGGATTGAAGTTACGTCGGCCCGTACGGCCCGGTGCTCATTTCGTTCGACGCGCTGATCACCGCAGTCGTCTACCGCGTGGTGATTTCGAGGCGACGAGTGCGCCAAACGACGACGAAAGTCTCGGCTCCGGGCAGCGGCGTCCTGCGGGCGGCCACTTCGAACACCACGCGCGAATGAAATTCGGGTTTATTTTGTTTCGACAAAGTGGAGAATAAACGATGGCGATCGTTCTTCCATTCGGCGGCTTTTCGGGGCGGCCGAAAGAAGCGGCGGGGCGGCGATCGTCGTTGCGCAACGCGGCGCCAAGTCTCCTGCTCGGCGGCGGCGGCGGTCGTCTCTCGTCCGTCTGCCGCCCGCACTTTCGCCCGCTTTCCGCCGCTTTTCGGTCGATTTCCGCCGATTTCTCCCCGTTTTGTTCAACCATTGTTCTCGCGGATGTCCCAAACGATCACGCTCTCTTCGGACGACGAGGCGGCCGAGAAAGAGCCGGTCGAACGGGAGTCGAGCGAGAGGTGAGTGCGGGGAAGGATTCCAACCGAGGATCCCGCCCATAAATTCCCCACATTCATCCACTTGTTTCAGCTGACGGACGCGGAGCTGTGGGAGCGGCTGGAGGCGAAGAAGCGGCTGCCGCAGCGGGCGGTCCTGCAGTCGGGCGACCTCTCGAGCGGGCAGGAGGCGCGGCGGGTGCCCGTCTTCAACGAGGCCACGCGCCAGCCCATGGACCCGCACTTCAAGTACGGCCTGCGCTCGAAGCGGCGGCCCGCGTTCGTGCGCCCGGTGAGTGGCCGCCCGCCCGTCCGCTCACCCGCCCGCCGCTTGCAGGAGGCCGCGTGCGAGTGCGCCGACCGCTGCGACGTCGCCACGTGCCGCTGCTGGAGGGACTCGGCCGTGAAGCTGCTGGACGGGCGGATCGCCGACCTGCAGGCGGTCCTCGAGCGGCCGCTGGAGCGCGTCCTGCTCGAGTGCCGCGACGCGTGCGCCTGCCGCGGCCGCTGCGGCAACGCGTTCACGACCGACGGCCTCCCCTTCCGCGCGGAGATCGACTTCGACGAGCAGAAGGGCTACGGCGTGCGCACTCGCGACTACGTGTCGCGCGGCGCCTTCTTCTGCGAGTTCGTCGGCGAGATGCTGGCGCCGCACGAGCGCGCGAACATCGTCTACCAGTACGCGGTGCGGGACGCGAAGGTGAGTGGCCGCCGTCCGCGCACTCGCCGCTCTTGCAGGCCGGACGTCCGGCGGCCGTGATCGACGCGAAGGCCTTCTCCAACGTCTCCCGCTTCATCAACCACTCGTGCGCCCCGTCGCTGAGCCCGTTCGCGTTCGTCCGGGCGGCCGACAGCTCGCGCGCCTACCCGCAGATCGGCTTCCTGGCCGTGCGGGACATCGCGGCCGGCGAGGAGGTCACCATCCACTACGGAGAGGCCTACTGGAAGGCCGCCGACTATCCCTGCCTCTGCGGCTCCGCGCGCTGCATCAAGCCGCCGGCGAAACGTGAGTGAGCGGGACGTCCGCGCGTTCAGCCGCCGCTTTCAGTGCGCCCCGAGGAGCGCGCCCGCGCCGAGGCCGCCGAACGCCGAGTGAACGCGCGCAGCTCGGAGCTCGTCGACGAGTACGCGCAGTGCCTCCGCCGCATGGAGCAGCTGAAGGCCGGCAAGACGTTCGAGGAGGTCCTCGCCGCCGAGGCCGCCAGTTCGGCCGGCAGTTCGAACGCGAAGAAGCCGCCGCCCGCCGCGCCCGTCGACTGCGAGGAGCCGCCCCGCCCGCAAAGCCCGCTCGTCGTCACCGCCCCCATCTGCATCGACGACGACTAGCCGCCGTTTCTTTGTTTAATAAATTCGATGATTCCTGTGCATGTCGGATGTTCTGTGAGATGTGGGGAGCAGACGAAGTAGCTGGAAGAACGGCCGATTTCACGCAACTGGAGGCGTGCTTCCGGCTGGTTTGTGGACCGCTTTCTTTTACTTGCACCCTATCGACTGAATTAGTCTCGACCTCTGCTTCCATTGGCCCATTGGGAAAAGATCCAATCACATAAGAGCAGCTCCGTCCAGTCAACCATACACACAGTTTATTTACAATTAAACATCGGGGTAGGCGTGTCGGTGAGCGTGGCGCGGGACGGTCGGGAGGTCGGCGACGGGCGGCAGGGCAGGGGCGGCGACGAGCTGGACGGAGGGGCGCGGGGCGGCGGGCTCGCGTTCGCGGACGCGCCGCTCGTGCAGCAGGAGGAAGGAGTGGGCGGCGAACAGCAGGCCGAGTGTGGAGAACGCGAGCAGCAGGAGGAGGACGATGGCGGTCGGGAAGCCCACCCACGGCCACCCGTTGACCGCCGCAACCACCGTCTTCACGAGCAGGCCGGCCGACTGGAAGGCGGAGTGCGTCTGCAGCAGTCGATTGGAAGAGAATTGATCGAACGAGTGCTCACCGCGAACAGGAGGAACGGGACGTGCAGCCAGTGGAGCGGCCGGAGCGCGCCGACCGCCAGCAGGACGCCCGCCGCCAACGAAGCGGCCACCCACAGGCCGCCGAGCAGCGAGAGCGCGAGCGTCCCGTCCGCCGCGCCGTGCACGAGCCCCCACTCGGGCCGCACCGCCCACAGGAAGCCCGGCCGGCGCGCGTTCAGGAAGCTGTGCAGCAGCCAGACGGCCTCCAGCAGCGCCCAGAGCGCCCCGAAGGCGGCTGCCGTCTTCTGCAAGCGGGCGGGCGAGTGGACGGCGGTCGAGCGCGAACTCACGTGCACCCACGGCTTCTCGGTCGGCAGCAGGCGGCGCGCCATCGTTCAACGGTCGATTGTTAGCGGTCGTTTAGTAAATTCAACGGTGGGAAAAGAATAGAAGGAGTTTGAAGCCGCTGTCCTCGCCGACCGCCCGCTTTTATTCGGCCGCCCGTGAGTCAAACGGCGGTCGAGCGGGCGGCCGAGCGGGCGAGCGGTTGATTCAAGACCGGCGGGCGTGTTTATTTGGAGCGAGGGCGAAAACACGTGAATCGGCGTTGGTATGCCGGCTGCCGCGGGTGGCTGTTTTGAGCGTCGGATGAACCGTGTTTGATTTCTGCTCATCAAAACGAGTGACGAGCGGTGTTTGTCTGCGTGGTGGAAGTGCAAGCAGATCTGCTAGGTGTTGTGAACAAGAAAGCCTGTAAGCCGGGACGGGCAGTGCGAACGGTGTGGCGTCGGTGGTCCTTGCGGAATCCACCAGTGGGCCGCTCGCGTCCTCCGCTCTTATGGACGTCAACAAAAGCGGGACGGAACGAACAAAACGGGGACTTCCGCCGGAGCGGGGCAGCTGCTCGCCGTTGTACCGCCTGACATGCTTCCTCTTGTTCCACCTCTTGCTGTGCATCATTCGCATCGATCGCTAATCACGTGCACCTTGTCCCTGTTCGAGATCCTGGCCGAGCAAGCGACGACCAGGAGGAGGGAAATCACCGGTCGATCCATTTCTTTCTCGCCGGCATGCATCCCACCCACCGACCGCATTTGCACGAAATCAACTCGTCCCAACCACCACATTTGCATGAGCGAAACAGAACGCACGAAAGGAAGTTCCCAGCAATTTTACTCGCCATTTGGTTTCGAATCCGCGCTCCCGGTCGGCCGTCCGAAATGAGCGCCCGCTTTCTGCTCGCCGCCCTGCTGCTCGCGGCCGTCGCGCGGGCGGAGGAGCTGGGGTGCTGGACGTCGGAGGCGGAGGACCGCCTGCCGTTCGACGAGGAGCCGACGAACACGACCGTTGTGCCCAAGAACGGAGCGGTGAGTGCGGAGACCGTCGCTCACTCGCCTCCTTCCAGTGTTGCGTGGACCTGTCGGTGGCCGCGCGCACGCTCCGCTACTTTGCGGCGACGCCCGAGGATTACGAGACGAAAGACGAGGCGCCCAAACTGCCCCCGCCGCTCACCTGCCGCCTCGCCGACGTCGACAAGCCGGCGCCGAAGTTCACCTGCTGCTGCGCGACCGACTGGTGCAACACGCAGGCGTTCGCCCTCTGGAGCTGGCAGGAGACGTTGGCGCCCTTCGAAAGGTCCGTTCCCCCCGCTCACGCTCCTTTCAATCGGTCCTTTGCAGCTCGACGGAGGAGTTCCTGCCGCTGATCGTGGGGCTGGCGTTCCTCGCGGTCGTGGGGGTGAGTCCGCCCGTCCGTCCGCCCACTCACTCACTGCCATTCCCGCAGGCCGTCTCGTACCTGACGCTGGAGTACTGCGTGGTGCAGCGCTACCGCGGGCGGGCCGAGTTCCAGGCCGAGATGCCGCCCGAGTTCTACGCCAACCTGCGCGGCACCAAGGTCCTGCCCTACCTGACGAAGGCCGAGACGCGCCTGGTCGTCGAGCAGATCCGCCGCGCCCGCTCCACCGCGCCCGCCGAGGTGCGCGCCATCCGTCGGCGGCCGCGCATCGTGGGCGTGTACACGTACTCGACGACGGCGACGACCACCAACCGCGAGTTGGGCGCCGTCCTGCTCGGACAGCCGGCCGCCCACGAGCCCGACCCCTTCCTCGCCACCCTCGTGCGCATGATCGAGGTCGGGCCGCGCGAGGTGCGCTTCGAGGGCCCACACCTGCTGCAAATCATCGAGAAGGCCGAGAGCGTCTTCAAAGAGGAGCCCACTCTCCTGGAGGCATGAATGTTCACTGTCCACTCACTCGATCCTCGTTGCAGGTGCCCGTGCCGGTGCAGATCTACGGCGACATCCACGGCCAGTACTCGGACCTTCTGCGCTGGCTGCACCTGAACGGCTGGCCGCCCACGACGCGCGTCTGCTTCATGGGCGACTACGTGGACCGCGGGCGGCACTCCATCGAGGTGATCGTGCTGCTGTTCCTGCTGAAGATCGTCATGCCGCACGACGTGTTCCTGTGCCGCGGCAACCACGAGGACCCCAACATCAACCGCGTCTACTCCTTCTACGCGGAGCTGCAGGCGCGGCTGGCGGGCACGGAGCGGCCCTACGAGCAGGTGTTCCGCCGCTTCATGCAGTGCTTCACGTACATCCCGCTGGCGGCGCGCATCGGCCAGCGCGCCCTCGCCATGCACGGCGGCCTCAGTCCCAAGCTGGAGTCCTTGGCCGACATCCAGGCGCGACAGACTGCAGTGAACCCTCTACTCACTTGTTGTTGCAGGCGATCCCGCGGCCGGTGCACTTCGTGAACGGGACGCTCGCCTGCGACCTCGTCTGGAGCGACCCCCACCGCGGCACCGACGAGTACGAGGTGAGCGCGGTGGGCAGCGGAAGGAAAGCGGAGGGGATTCGAGTGTTCGAGACGACCCCTTTCTCAACCAACCAACCGACCAATTCATTCGTCTCCTCCTGCAGGTGAACTACAACCGCGACCGGCGCAACGGCATGGGCTACCTGTTCGGGCAGCGGCAAGTGCACGAGGCGGCCGCCCAGCTGGGCGTCGAGCTGTTCGTGCGCGGCCACCAGGCGCCCATGGGCGGCTACGAGCTGTTCGCGGACGGCCGGCTGGTGACCATCTTCTCGTCGCCCGGCTACCGCACCTCCTCCGACCTGGAGACCAACTTCGGCGCCTCGCTGCACGTGGCCGAGAGCGGCGAGCTGCTCGTCACGCGCATCGGCGTCGACAACCACGTCCGCCTCCTGCGCGACCTCCAGAAGCTCGACAAGGCGGGCGTTGCTTGCTGATCTTCTTCTCACTCCCGTCTGTTGCAGGGCGAGGCCTACAGCGACATGGACAAGCTCGTGCTCAAGCCCAGCCGCGGCGACGACGACGGCTCTTTCTAGCCGGTGGTGTGAGAGTGTGTGGTGTGGGTCGAGAATAAACGGAGATGTGTTTGGTCGGCTGTGGTGTTGTAACCGAGTGGGATTCTTCATGCGGAAGAGTCGATCAGACACTACTCGAGCTTTTTACTGCATTCGACTGGACGGAATCCTCTTTGCCGACCGCCGCAAAGTGGCTGGGTTCTCAGTCAGATGCGGGTAAACGGCTGCCCGTTAGCTCGGTGGTTGGAACACGAGAGACTCGTGTTGGACGACGGTTAATCGGTTCCTGATCCCAACTGCCGGAGAACAAGAGCGGCCTTTATTCCCCTGCGCGTTCGACAGTTGCTCCTTACCCGCCCACACGACAGCCGGACGTCGGCTCGTATATTCCAGACGGCAGGCAGAGGTTTCAAGGGTCAGCAAAGGATGCCGATTGGCTGCTCACTCTTCCCTCCAGGGTGTGCTCCATCGTGACAGTGGACATTCTTTTTCCCGCCTGTTTTTTGCTTAACGGAACCTTCTCTACGGCAGTTCGCCTGCCACAGGATGGAGCGCAGACAAAAGCGAGCGGTCACGTTGCTTCTTCGCTTCTTTTAGCAAACAGTTAGGATCTGTCGGAGTCCTTCTGTCACGCGCTGCTCCCCGAACAACCCTCCATTCCGCCGTAATCCCGCGACCAGCATCTCCGACCTGCGGCAGACAGAAACCTCGTTGCTGGTTTGCGCGAACTCGCCGCCAATCCCCATTCGCGCCCGACTCAACGCATTTGACACCTTTTTTACGGCGCGATTCGCGCGTTTACGAGGTCGTCGGCGGGGCAACAGACGATCCAACTGCCCACTCCCGCCACTCACCGAAGGATGCGGGCGGACTGGACGACGGGGCTGCTGGCGGGCGCGTTCGGGACGCTGGCGGCCCTCCTGCTCGTGGACCTCGTGGCGGTGGGGCGGCTGTTCGCGCGCTGGGACCCGGCCGCCTACTCGCGCGTCTTCGCCCTGAGTGCGTCCACCGCCCGTCTACTCACCGGCCGCCGCTTTCAGGCCAGCACGGGCAGCTGGTGGCCCGCCGCGAGTTCGCCACCAAGTGCGTCGTGGCGCCCTTCAGCGACGAGACGGTGCGCGCGATGAACGCGGGGGTGAGCGGCCGTCATCCTTTCGTCCGTCCACCCAGTTGCAGCCGCTGCCCCGCGTGCCGCTCTCCTACGCGCGCCTCTGCGGCCGGGACGCGTGTGTGCCGCCGCTGGTGAGGGTGCTCGACGGCGTGGTGCCGCTCGTCCGCGCCGCGCCGCCCGCCCGGACGGCCTTCTGCCTGGTGCGCAAGAACATGAGCCGCGTGCTCGCCCTGCTGCTCTGCCTGCTCGAGGACCCCGCCCGCTTCTTCGCCGACGGCAACGACCTCATCGGCAGCGCCTTCGACAAGCGAGCGACCGATCACTCCTCCCATTCAATCCTTCTGTTTGCAGCACGTGCAAGAGCACTCCCCAGAACTCGTTCCATTCGATCGACGAGCTGCCGAGCGGTGCGGACTGGCGCGTCGGCGTGGTGGTGCGGGAGCCGCTGGAGCGCCTGCTGTCCGCCTTCCTCTTCCACTGCGTGCGGGGCTACGCGGTGCCGCGCTCATGCGGCCACTTCTGCGCCGGCTGCGGGCCCAACATCACGTGCTTCCTGGAGCAGCAGTGGGCGCGGCTGCGGCAGGTCGCCCGTCTGCCCGCTTTGACCGCTGAGCGGAGGCGCGAGTTGTACTGGGACGTGGAGACGCTGCACACCTACCCGCAGTCCTGGTACTGCGGCCTCCGCCAAGCGGACAACTCGACCGCCGTCCTCCGCTACGCCGCCGACTCGGCCGCCTTCTTCGACGGGCAGCTGGCGCCCTTCCTGCGCGAACGCAACGTCTCGGGCGCCCTCCTCGCGCACGTGCGCCAGCGGCTGGCGGCCGAGCGGACGGCCCACTCCACCGACGACTCGCCGCACAAGCAGCTGCTGCGGACGCGCGTGCTCTCCTCCTTGTACCTGCTGCGGCTGTTCCTGCGGGTTTATTGGCACGACTACGCGCATTTTGGCTTCCCGCTGCCGTCGCTGCCCCGCGAATAAACGGCGGATGGAGTGGTGGGGTGCTCGCCTGGTCACTGATGAGCAGTTGGGAGGCGAGTGTTTATTGCTGAAGAGAAGACTAAAGTAGGCGGGGCGTACGTGACGGACTACCGTTCGGTTGACGACGACGCGTCCTCCGACAGCACCCGAACACAAACAACAAGACGCAATCAGCCCGCTACCAAAAGAAGATCAGAGCGAGTCGGGGTTGAAGGCGGCGTAGTCGGCGGCGGGGGCGGGCGGCCGTTCGCGCAGCCACACGTGCAGGAGCGCGAGGCCGAGCGCCGCGTAGAGGGCGGCGAGCAGCGCGACGAGGCGGCGCCACGAGGCCACGCGCGGCCGCACGACCGCCGCCGCGCGAGTCGCCAGCCGGCCGGCGGTCGTCGCGGCGAGCAGGAGCGCCACGCAGACTGCAGAAAGAAGGCGGGCGGGCGGGTGGGCGGACGAACGGGCGACTCACCGGAGAGCGGCGGGCGGCCCGCCCACTCGCGCAGCTCCACCGCCTGCCACTCGAGCAGCGGCTTGTGCGCGAGGTACACGCCCGCCGCCACGCGGCCCAACGGCGCGAAGGCGGCCAGCGGCGGCGGCGGCGCGTCAGGCGAGACGGCGAGCAGGAGGGCGGCGACGACGACGAAAAGCGGCCGGTCGGCGGCGAACTGGAGGCCGGCCGGGCGCAGCAGGAGGGCGGCGAGGAGCAGCGGCAGGAGCCACTCGGCCACGCGGCGGCCCCTCCACTCGCCCGCCCGCCGGACGCCCGCCGCCGCCAGCCCGACGGCGAACGGCCCCACGCCGCCCACCAGCCGCCCGCCGACGAACGCGGCCGCGCCCACGAGCATCAAGAGCGCGCGGAAGAGCCGCGGCGGCAGGCGGTCGCGAGCCCCGAAGAACGCGGGCGCCACGACGGCGAGCGCCAACTCCACCCGCAGCGGCCACAAGAAGCCGAACAGCCGATCCGCCGCGTAGACCTGCGGGAAGGAGTGAACAGAGGAATGAACCGCCCACGCACCTCGGGCTCCTCGGTGGGCGGCAGGGCGGCGTGCTCGTCGTCGTCCAGCCGCTCGAAGTCCGCGCGTTCCGGCGGGTCGGCGGCGCGGAAGACGAGCGAGCGGACGGCGGCGCGGCGGAGGTCCCCGAACTGGACGGTCGGCAGCACGCAGGCGGCCCCGAGCAGCACGAGGAGCACGAGCAGGAGGTAGGCGGGCAGCAAGCCGCCCACTCGCTGCCGCCAGAAGCCGCCCACTCGCCGCCCGTCCGCCGCCGCCCACTGGAAGCCGCAGAGCGCGAACCACCGGAAAGCCGCCGGTCAGCAGCCGAATCGCCCCCGCACTCACAAATCGAAGCCCAGCGAGCCGAACGGCAGCCGCTCCACGTGGAACAAGACGGCCGCCACCACCGCCACGCCCCGTAGCGCGTTCACCGTTGTCGAAGCGGGCGCTGCAAGCGGATGAAGAGGTGAGTGGTGGTAAGTGAAGGATTATTAGGTTTGCATCGGTTGTGAGCAATGAAGGCGATCAACAGCTCGTGAACGAGCGGATAAAAGCCGCCCGTTACCTCAAACAACCGAACGTGTTCAAAGAAGCCGAAGCAGTAAAGAGCAGTTAACAGAGTCCCTCAATCTTGACCAACCGGCAACCCAAGACGCACTGTCTACTCAGATCCCCCTCCTCGGAAAACGAAAGCAGTTGTCTACCGAAAAAGGAGCCGAAAGAAACCCGGGCTCCTTGACCGAACATTTCCTCTCCCATCTCGATCGACCAACCGCCCCCACTTCACCGTCTCCCACGCACTCACCTTCCTCTTCGCCATCATCTTCTTGGTGCTTCGGTTCGCTCCGTTCGATGTGGCCGCTAATGCTGAAGAGCGGGAAGGGAGCGACTTTCTCCTCCATTTCAACGAGTGACGAGTGAGAGCGGTCAGCAATCAACGGGGTTATTCCACACGCGGTTAATGACGCGAATGACACGCGTGTTGCTCGGGAGTATTCCACGGAGAGCCTTCACTCTCTTTCGACCTCCGCCCCGTAGAACTCGTCCGGCGGCAATCGGCGGCCGCGATCTCCGCGGGGTCAACGGCGGCGAGAACTCGTCCGCCCGCTCGCCACTCGGCGAAATGCGGGCGTTTCGGGCGAACCGGTGAGTGGCGGGCGGCGTTCGTGATCCCTCCCCCGTTCAGGTGGACGCTGCTGCTGTGGACGGGCGGCCTCCTGCTCGCCGCTGCCCTCTTCCTCTCGCTCCGGCGGCCGTCGGATGTTCCGGTGGTCGATCCCTTCAAGAACGGAACGCTGCAGACGGCCGATGTCGCACTCCGCCCCGACCGCTTCGTGACGCTCAAGTTCCGCGCGTGCGGCGGCTTCGCCAACATGGTGCGTGCGGGGGCCGACCGCGTAATGAGAGGGCGATCATCTTTTGAGTAACAACCGTCGCTGCTCTCCCAGCGCCCTCTCTCCTCCTCCAACCGCTTCTAACTTACTTCTCCCTAGCTGCTGCGGTTCGCGGCGATCTACGGCGTGGGGCGACGGACGGGACGGCGGCCGTTCGTGGAGCACACGCGCGGCTGCTGGAAGCGCGCGATGCCCGAGTTCGCGGCCGCCCTCCCCGCCCTGCACGCGGCCGTCCGCTTCGAGGCAAGCGAACGGAACTCTTCTGTCTACTCGTCCGTTGCAGCAGCCGGCGCCCAGCGAGGTGGAGGAGGTCTCGTTCGGACTCAACTGCTGCCGCTACGACGACGTCTCGATGTCCGCCGCCCGCTCTTCTGCAGTCCACTGACCGCCCGCCTGCTTTCAGCTTGAGCAGGGACCACGCGGCCGCCCGCTTCCTGTACCTGCGCGGGAACATCATGCAGTCGTTCAAGTACTTCCACGCGTACAAGCCGGAGATTCGCGCCCTCTTCCACTTCGCCGCCCCGCTGCGGGAGCACGTGCGGCAGTACGCGGCGGCCCTCTTCCGGTTCGTCCGCCCGCTTCTCCGCTTAATCTCCGCGTTGCAGGGAAGATGGCGCCAGCCACAAGCTCTGCGTCCACACGCGGCTGGGCGACTTCCGCGAGCACTTCCTGTTGGAGTCCCGCCTCGACTTCACGAACCCCGCCGTCCGCTTCGTGGGCGAGCGGCTGCGGGCGGAGCTCGGCGACGTCCCGCTGACGGCCGTCCTGCTCGGCGCCGACGAGCGCTTCCTCCTCGACGTCCACGTGCCGCGGCCGGTAGGGGAAGGGCAGAAGAACAGGCATCTCTATTGCTCATGTCTGGCAGCTGTTCCGTTCGAAGCTGGTGGTCGCGGGGCTGAGTCGGGCGGCGGACCTCCACTTCGGCGCCGCCCACTGCGACTCGCTGCTGCTGACGGCGTCGGGCAGCACGTTCGGCTGGCTCATGGGCTACCTGCAGCCGGAGGGGCGGCAGACGCGCGTCTTCTACCACCTGCGCGCCTCCAAGGACGGCGCCTTCGGCCGCGACCTCTACGACGAGGACGCGTTCCCGCCCGAGTGGCGCCGCCTCCGCCTCGTCGACGGCCGCGTGCGCGAGGAGCCCCGTTGGCATCACGAACTCGACCCCCAAGGCACCGCCGAGCGCCGCCGCGCCGTCGAGCAGGGCGAACGTCTCGCCCACCCCCGCGACCCGACGATCATCGGCTCCGAGGTCCTGCCGCCCGTCATGCAGTAGCGACGTTAATAAACTAATGAACGACTCGCGGGTTCTGCCGGACGGCGGAAGTGAACACAATGACGAATTCGGAAAGTGAAACGTTCTGCTTCGCTTGTGACCAAATTTTGTGCACAGCCGACCGTCGACCGCTTGCGCGTTGTTTGTTCAAACGAAGCATTCGACTGTTGCTTCCTTTTAGAGACCGCTTTTCGACCGGAAAACAGCTGGACAAACCAACAGGACGTCAGAAATTTTTTGTCGCAAGTTCAGGTAGGAGAATAAAAGTGTGCCGTTGCTGTCTTCCTTACAACTTGCTCGTTCGTCGAATCAGCGAAATGAATCCCTCCGCTATTCTTTACGTTTTCGTAATCACGTGCTTCTTGTGCCTGCAGATGGCGGCCGCTCGCTCCGTCGAAGCGCCGAAGACGTGCGTTGATCGCGGTCCGATGTGAGAGCTCTTGCTCCCACCCAGTCATTCTGTTTTTTAGATGCACCAAATAGTCCCTTCTGGAGGGTTTCTGTGGTCACGGGTTGTCCCGGGGCCCGGGCATGCGGATTTGTCCACGCTCTTGTGGCGCGTGCACTGACGATTGAAGACTTCTTCTTCTGTTGTCGTCGCACTACCCGACTCGAATAAATGTTGCTGCAACCTCTTCAATCAGCTGCTTCTGCTGGACAAAAAAGGATGTGTTTGCTTCTGCGTTGATGAGAGAACATTATCGAATGTGCTGGTTCACATGCAACTCAATCGTTTTATTCGAAAGGTAAACGCAACCACTACAATGTCCGCAAACGAATCCCAGTACTTTGTTCACAGACAAACATTGATGTGGTGCTCGTAGCAAATCTCCGATGGCGAGAGGTTGGTGCCGGCTTCGACGATCTTCTTCGCGATCGCGTCCAGATGCGCTCCCAGCACGGTGTCGCATGCGAAGAAACGGCCGGCTTTCGCGTTGGTCTGCGAGAACTCGTGGCGGCACGCTTCCTGCAATCACTCTTTGTTGTCCAATCCTCACCGCACGCGCTCACCTTGATGCCCTCCACGTACTTGTGCTCGTTCAGGAATTCGGCCAGTCCGGAGTTGTTTTGGTGGTTGTGCTGAACGAAGTGCTCGCCCACACTCACGAGTTGGCGGCACGAGCCGCACAGGAACTCTTCCAGCTTGAAGCCGCCCGCCATGACCGGATCCTTGGCCAAACGTTGGAGCAAGAACGGCGACAAAGCGGAGCAGGACGGCAGGACAATATAAAAAACTAGGAATGCTCTTGCCCAATGCATCTCGGGAGTGAACAGACAGAGTGAATTGGGCGTTTATTCAATGCCTTGTACGACACTCAACGAGATCTAAAGAGTGAATACTCGAAGAGCAAAGCCGGGCGATGCGGTGTGTTTATAAGCGATGGCCGAAAGGCAAAGAGAAGTCGGCCGCCTGGTTGCGGAGGTTCGTGTAAACAATTGCGCTTCGAAGGCTGGACTTTGCTTTTGAGAGACCGGAGTTCACCAACAACGAATTCACAGCCGAGTATTTCCACTAGCGACCGCCTTCCTTGTCGATGTGGTGGGCTCCGTCTGATAGGCGCGTTTTGTGATCACCAGCTTATAGATGAGCGCCGTGATGAGGGCATCTGTGGAGAAGCATGTCGACACATATGGCCCGTAGTGATCGCGGTCTTCCATCACGCCGACGGCTGTGAGACAAACGAAGACGACATTCGGCGCAAAGTTAAAAAGAAGTTCGTTGAAGACGGCGATCTTTGCGATCTGATTTTCCTATAGATCACGTGAGCACGTCCTATCTCAAGCTGTTCGCTTACCCGCTTGAAGTTCTGCTGGGCGGTAACGAAAAAGCGGGATTGAGCGGCCAGCTTGCGGAGGAAGACGTAGCCGATTGCCGCATTCCCCAACCCGACGAACATTCGGGGCACGACGGTCGCGTAGCCGCGAGTTCTCGCAAGCAGACACCCGTAGGACGTGCAATCTAAAGCACGAATGGATGAGAAGCTGAGGCACAGCAAACCGACCACTCGTGAGCGGAAGAGTCGGGAGTTCCATCAGCACAACAACGGCCAGAATTCCTGCAAAGACCAGAAGAGCGACGGCGGCCGTTAGCCAAACGAACCACCGGCGCGTCTTTCCGACGACCGTTGGCGTGCTCAGAATGTGAATTCGATCGATTTGGAGGAAGGCCACGGTGATGGACGTTGAGTTGAGTGAGGCGTAGAAAAGAGTGCCGCTCAGCAGCAACACGAACGAGTCGTACGGACCTAAACGGTACTAAAATCGTCGTAGATTGTCCTTCTTCCATACCTTCTTCTTTGCCCGCACCGAGCATGTAGGCGGCATTCACGACTCCAAACACACTCGCCGTCAGCCAACAACCGATGTTCAGTAGGAGGTTGGGGGAGAGCTTGCCGCAGTGGCCGGAACGCCCGAAGAACGAGAGCAAGATGGTGGATTGGAGAAAACCCGCCGTTCCACAAGCAACCAATTGGTACACGTACTTCGTGACGATCAACGGTGTCACGGTCAATGGAAGATTCGTGAACATCGCAGCCGAAGGCCTCACAATCGTTCACTCCTTTGCGAATGGCGAGTGATCTGCGTTAAAGACTGGAAACGCTGTGCTTTGTTGCGTCGAGTGGCTTCTTCCGCTCAGCACCGGTCAGCAGTTGTCATCAAGCACTTGAACCCAGGGAATAGCAGACGGAGTACGAAAATTAGTGAACCTCTCGAATTAAGAAAGAGGATCTTTGCCCGTAATTCGATTGCTTACACTTGACCACGCTCACCCGCTTTCGAGTGGCTTTTGAGGAGCCACCAAGTCCACACCTCATTGTATTTGTTTATTCATCTTTGAATACAAAAGAGATCACTCAAAACAGGAAGTTCATTGCCGAAAGGAAACTGCGAGGTCAAAAATAAGTGGTCGTCGGTTGGTGTTTAAAACAGGACGAGAAGCAAGGATACAAACTGCATTGTTCACAACAACCTTTCAGAAGGAATTCGGCGAGCCCATTAGTCAGATCATTGGCATTCCATTTTGATCTCAACGGGCTCGCATTTGATCACCGGAGCGGGTGGACAGCTTTGCGGCAAATCCGCCTTGCCGCCGTAAAGGTCGTAGCCGTGGAGATGGGGCGATTTGTAGTCGAGACGGACGATCGAGAACTGCTGTACGATTTGTGAGTGCGCGGCCTGAAAGCGGCGGAGAACATTCGGGACAAGAATGCTGCCAAGCGGCTTAGCGGGCGGGATTCCGCCGGTCGGACATCAAAACACATCCGAGTAATTGGATTTCGGTCTCATGAGTTCGAATCTGCTTTGTTCCCACCGCCTTCTTCCGCCTCCCGCTCACCTCGATGGCCTCGATGCAGAGAACGAGTTGGCCGAAGCGCTGGGCGACGTCGCCGAAGCTGGAGTCGTAGAACTCCTTGAGGCCGCGGAAGATCTCGTTCGTTATCTCGCCGGCTCGACGATGCGGGACTGCTGTGCGAGAGGCTGAACACAAACGAGATGGATGAATGGAAAGGAGAAAAGCGACCTTGGTTCAGCAAACAAATGAGCATGACGGCCATGCGCTCCTTCGCGTCGTCGATCGCAAAGCGGTGGATCAGCTCGGCGGCTTCCAGGATGGCCTTGATCGAGCTCATCGCGTTTCTTTAAACCCGGTAATTATTCGTTGCGTTGAGAGAACTCACTTGGCCAACGAGTACGGACTTGTGACGCCCGGGTGTTTTCGGTAGAAGCGAGTGACCGAATCTTCGTTGTGGTGCATGTACGAGTCGTCTGCAAGCAACGATCAGGAGGGGCTGATCGAATGATCACCCACCGACGTAATAGACTTTCCGCGCTCGATGTCCGCCGTGCGCCCGCGTGTTGAAGACGAGCTCGAGGGTCAAACACGTGGCCAGCAGTTCCATGCAGAAGTGGTTCTAAACGACGGATTAAAGCGAATGAATAGAAGGGCTTCTCACCTCAAACTCAGTGTTCATCTCTTCAATGGCGATGAGGCCCGTGCTGCGAAAGAAGTCCTTCATGACGGCCGCCTCGACGCGAGTGGCCCGCAGGAAGGTTTCCCCGTTGCGCTCCTTTTCCCACATGTTCTCATAGCACTAAACAATCCTTCAGACATCGTTGGAGGATGTGGAACGCACGTGAAGCCCGAAGATGTCGATGTGCCGCCGACGACGAGCCACGAAATTCCCGCGATGCCACAGGCGGATGGTCGCCAAGAAGGAGCCGTCGCTTTCGCCCAAAAAGCCACCCAACTTCTCGTTCACTTCTGCAACCAAACCATCAAGAGGGCATTAGGAAAGAAAGAACTCACGAGACAAGTCCATTCCGACCATCAAGCAGCGATCGAAGCGGCAGTGAGCGCAGCGATGCTTGTGTCTTCCTACAACAAAGAAATTACTCGAAGATAAGTGGGTGGAAACGTACGTTCGCTCAAGTTGCAAGCCGCACTCTGCTTGCAGAAATAAGTCTTGCGATGACAGATGGTTCGCCTGAAATCGGTGATAATTCAGTTACAGTTTCACCCGATCAGTTCCAGTTTCTGGGACTGGAACTGAAAGATTTTAGGAGGGTAGAAGTTGATATCAAAGTACTGACCGAAAGAAGGCGGCGCTGCAAGCAGTCGGTTACTCTTCTTTACAACAACGATCGCTCTTTCTTACCACGAGTTGCACGTGCGCACGGCAAAGTGACGATGCTTCACGTTCTCGCCGCAAACAAGGCATCTCATCGGATCGGGGAGTGAATAGCGGACGAGTGGGTCGTGGGCCGAAGGCGAGTGGAAGGCCGACGGGCAGGGCGACGAGAGCTCATCGCCTGACCCCAACGAGCTGGTGACCGACATGCTGGGCTAAACGGGACAAGAATTTGTGGAAGAATGATTGCACGTCCAGGGGACACGAGGAAAGAGCCCGCATCTTCAAGCAAATTTCAATGGCGTCATGTTGCAAACGGGCTAACAAAAACGAGTGATCAGACATCCGCCGCTGGGCGCCCCTCCGACGAGGCGGCGGATTGCTCTAATCGGTGGGCAAAAAGAAAGCCGCCTTCCCTCGAACTGCGCCGTCGACGGCGCGAATGACGAAATTGACCTCTTTTTCCACGAACCCCTGGGGTGGAATGCCGTCGAGGAGCACGCGGCGGCCATCTGATTCCGAGGGGGCCGACCGGTGGGCAGCCGGCAAGCAGGAAGCGCGGAGTGAATAAGCGGCTTTGGATTGAGAAGCAGGGCGGAAATGCGGCCTCCAAAAAGATTATGCACTCCTTCACGCGAGTGGACCGCCGGGCAGAAAGAACGGAAACGGCGGCAAAATGACTTCTTTCCACACTGCCGCCCGTTCGTCCGTCGAGCGACGGCCGCCTTCTTTTCCAGCTGCCCATCGGCGAGGAGGACTCGGGCCGGCGAATACAAACGAACACCCCGAACTCGCCGAACACGAAGGCCAATTGCCCGAAGAAACAGGTGCAGTTTGAAGGCGGCAAGCGGCGCACAAGTCACCTGCCTGCCGCCCGACCGTCTTCCCGCATCTTCCGAAATTGACTGACGAAATCGGGGCGGCCGAAAGCAACACGAAGACGGCGAATTTCGTGCCAACCGCGGGACTCATCTCTCGGATTGAAATTCGTGCGCTGCGAGCGGATTGCGTGCGCTTCCGCCCGCCTTCTTCCTCGTTCGCCCGTTGAATTTCGAAGAGGAACGTGCACATCGACCGAACTTTACGTTCGCCCATCGAACGGACCGAACATCAATCCGCTGGACGCATGGCGGCCGAAGAAACCCGCCAGTTGGCGATCTTCGGTCCAAAGGGCGAAGCCCCAAACGATTTCTTTCCAGCCCCAAGCAACCGCCCCTCCAGCCAGCTCATTGTTTGCGGCAGGTGGAACACAACCGAAGGTCAAGGCAACCAAAATAAGTGGCGAACGAGTGAAAGCGAGGATCGAAACTGCCGCCTGTTTCATCCCGCTTGCGAAAGGCGGCACTCTCCGAAATGAAGACGAAAGTGCTCCTAATCCGTCGTGTAACAAAATGCCAAGAAGGACCGGCTGTAGCGGCTTTCATCACGAACCACAAGTGTTGACTCCAATTTCAACGAGCATCCGCTCCCATGCTGGTGATTTCTGATCAGCGGACGCCCACGTACCCGGTGATCGTCTCATTTTCAATGCTTTCAGCGAACACCACCTCAAAGTTTCACAAACGATTCCACTAAGCTTGCAGACAGGCCCAATGACGAACACAAAGCGGCAGGTTCACTCGCAGCACAACACAATCAGACAGAAGCGAGTAGGCGGAAGAAGTCTTGTGATTTCGGTCGTGGTCCAATTTGCTCAAAAAGACTTCCGCCTCCAATTCTCCTCGGCGAAAATCTCAGTTCGGCTTCTTCTTTTTCGTAGACGTGGACATGTCTTTTGAAGTTCTCTTGAGCACTTCTCTCGCCGATTCGAACACCAGAGACGACAGCAACGACCGATTGTGCTGCCGTTCAAGGGAAAAAAGAAAATCACAACGAAACAAATTCTTTGCTGCAGCTGCACGTGTTATTCTGTTTTCAACGAGCAAATCAAGTCGAACAAAAGGCAACGATTCACACTAAGTAGCGAATCGAAAGCCACACCCTCTTCTCTTCGTGTCGGCCGTTCATTTCGACAAAGACGACGTGTAACCGATTATATGAATTCAAACAATAGCGAGCGGTAAAAATACCCGACGAAAACGGTTCAATCCGTTTGACCAGTTGATTTGTTGCATTCACTCCCATCCTGTCCACGTGTTCTTTTCGTGCACTTCGAGAAAATCGACCGATTACGTGAACGCGCGAGAAACCGGCGAGCGAATTGAGGCGAAAGTTCGCTCGATTGTGCACGGACTCCAAAACATGGCGGGGCGGCGGGCGGGTTGACCGCCGGCCGTCTGCCCGCTCGCACAAACTACGGGCGGTCGAGAAAAGGGCGCTGTTCTTCAAAAGGCGACGAGTTCGCAGGGCGCCGGCGTCTCGATCGCGATGCTCTCCGCTCTTCTTTTCTGCGGCTTTTTGCTGCCGGCCGCCGCCCACCGCTTTCTTTTCGTTTCGATCAACATCGGGCACTCGCACCTCGCGTTCAGCGGCCAACTCGCGGACAAACTGGTCGAGCATGGGCACGAAGTGGTGAGCCCTCCTGCTTCCGTTCTTCTTTCAATCGATGGTTGCTTGCAGGATTTCATGGTCTCGCGCATGACGTCCTTCGTCCAGGGCAACGGGAGCCGACTGGCGAACGTCTTTCACTTCACGCCCAAATCCAGCGAGGAGATCAACGCGCTCATGATGCAGGCGCCGCTCTACCAGGACGTGTTCCAGCACGAGGTGGACATCTTTTCCAAAGAGGTGATGCCGCTCTTCACTCGTGCGTGGGAGTTGTTCGGCAAAGGTCAGTCCCCCCGATTGCTTCTCATTCGTTCCCTCATCGTTCAGATCTCCTCTCCGATCAGGAGCTGTTTGAGCGGCTAAAATCGCGGAACTACGACGCGGCCATTTCCGAGGCCTTCGACTCGTGTGCTCAGGTCCTCTTCCACAAGCTCGGGATCAAGAGCACGATTGGGACCGTGGCCACTCCTATGTCTGAGGTGGTTACATATTCCTTGGGAATCCCCGCGTTGCCCTCATTCGTGCCCGGTTTGTTCCGCCTTTCATCCATTCACTCCCCGTGTATTGCAGTGATGAACCACTCGCCGGAACGGCCGCTCGAAATGACCTTCTGGGAGCGAGTGGTGAACTTCTACAACTACGCGCACTCCAACTACGAGACGCTGCCGACCATGAACGCCGTCTTCGACAAGCCGGTCAGCCACTTCGTCTTCCTTTTATCCATTCCGCCGGTTTGTTTGCAGGGACCGCTGCGAGACGAACTGCTGTCCACCGACTTCCCGTCCATCATTGATCTGAAGGCGAACATGGCGGCCATCTTCCTGAACACGTTCGAACTGCTGGATCTTCCGCGCCCGACCCTGCCACACATTCGACACGTCGGCGGCATCGCCCTCAAGCAGCCGAAGAAGCAAATGGACGCGGTGAGTGCGGGAAGCTTCTTCTCGCTCCCTTCAAACGATTGGCGGGCGGGCGAGCGGTTGGAGTTCGAAATCACTTCGTCTCGCGCACGAATTTCGCGGAAAACAAGCACGAAATGGCGCGAGATCATTGGTCTTTGAGCGCGTTCAGTTTGTGCGCGGTGTAGTTCCAATGCTCCCGTTCTTCTGCTCCGCTTGACTTCGTTCAGGTCGTTCGTTTCAGCAATCGGAGGCCATCTTCGCGAACGCCCGTGCCGGCGTCGTCATCCTTTCGTTCGGGTCGATCGTGGACACGAAGCAAATGAGCGCGGCCACTCGCTCCGCCTTCCTCCGCGCGTTCGTCCGCTTCCCCGACCACGAGTTCGTTTGGAAGTTCGTGGGCGAACACACGGCCGAGTTGGCGGCCGAATTCGCCAACTTCACGAACGTCCACCCGATGGAGTGGATCGACCAGACCACCATGTTGGGTTCGTTCTTCCAACTGAAGACATGCGGGATGAGTGGACTGCTTTCAGCTCACCCCAAAACTCAAGCCTTCATTTCTCACGTCGGCTTGAACAGTTTGAACGAAGCCGCCTACTTTGGAGTTCCGGTTCGTTTCTTCCTCGATCCTCACATTCACTCAATGAGGTTCAGGTCGTCGCATGCCCGTTTTTCGGTGACCAAACGTACAACACGGCGATCGTCCGACACGTGGGCATCGGCGTCAAGCTGGGTAAGCGACCGGAGCTCCTCATTCAATCGATCTTCTGCTCGTTAAGACAAGCGGGAGATCAGCGAGACGTCCGTGACCGCCGCCCTGTCCCAAGTGCTCGACGATCCCCAGTACCGCCGGCGAGCGCAAGAGTTGAGCCGCGCCCTGCGCAACGAGGCCTCCGACCGGACCGCCCGCTTCGTTCGAGACGTCGAATTCGCGACCGAGTTTTCGGCCGAACTCACGCGCCAACGGATTCCGCAGCTCAATCTCCTCGTCTTCTACTCGGTGGATGTGATCGCGTTCTTCTTCTTACTGGCTGTTTGTGCCCTCGCTTTCTTCTCGTTCCTCCTCTCTGCTGTCCTTCGGTTCGCCTTCCGCTCAGTCACTCGCCCGTCCGAGAAGCCGAAGGTCACCTAACGTCTCATTTCTTTTGATTCTTTTCTCTCACTTTACGGTCATTTCTGTTTGATCTCGTCGTTTGGAATAAACTCGAAAGTGCCCACTTGACCGTTACACAAGCGCTTGATGCCTGCCAACTTCACGTGAAATCAACAAATGTTTCCGCAGGAAACCAGTCGGAGATTGAATTTCTGGCCGCTAAAGCGGATGTCCACGCGTTGTTTATTCGCGTTCACTGCTTGCCCGCACGAAAAATTGTAAACAAACGATCGACTTGCTGAGCTCTTCCTCTTCTCATCGGCTATTGGTACACCTGTTTGACACGAACAAGCTGTCTTGCATCCGTCTGCGCCCAGTGATCTCAGGCGATGTCGGTGGCTGTTCGGCAGCACTGGGCCCGATTGATCGAATTCTTGAAGAACGAAAACAAATGGGGGCTTTTTCAAGGATATTCGATCGCCCACATGTTGCTGAGCAATCTGAAAGTGGAAGAAATGGATCCGTGGACGTAAGTCAGTCTGGTTTACCGCATTCATCAAGCTCTTGCGTGTTCAGAACCTCGCTGGCCGCGACCACATTCGCCTTCTCGAGCTACTCGGCCACCATCTTTCGCTACCACTTCGATCTGCGAGCCTTCTTCGTTTTCTCCGCTTTTGTGGTCGTCCTTCTCGCCACGCCCGCCGTTTTACATCACGAGTGGGCGGAAGACGTGCATCGGGTGTTCAATCTGTTGGACGACTTTTTTGCCGGAGGTTTGCGTTCGCTTGCTTGTGTCTAATGCACGAATTGTGGGCTTCGTTGCGATGGAGATCTTCGGCAAACGGGCGACTCAACTCGCCTGTCGAAAAGCCACCATCCGTCATCACACCTTTCAGATGGCTTTGAGCAACAGCGGGTTTGTGCATTCCTTCCGTTCTTTTGAGTGTTTGCCTTGCAGAGCTGCAATTGCAATGGGCGCCTTTCATTTCATTCCCTACCTGTTTGACGGCAAAAAGAACTTTGCGTGAGTGGCCTATACGAAAGGTATGCCTTTAAACATTAGTTTTTCAGCGTCGTTGTTGCTGTGCTGATCATTTTGGTCGATTTTGTCCATTCCGTTTATGGAAATTTTGTGGAGGCACTGCTGACTGCAAAGAAGCTACGCGAGTCTTTTGAAGAACGGAGAGAGCCAACGGAAACCAAAGAAGTGAGTAGTGACCGCTCTGTTGTTGATTCTTACTCACAAAAGAGTAGACGTGTAACAAGACAACAGGGACGGTACGAACAAAAGACCATGAACCGGTCAATGAAACAAGGCCAACCGGCGAAGACAAACATTCTTGCGGGAGTCGACAGAGCTTGTTTTCTCTCGATTTTTTGGTCAACCTGTTGGTCGGTGTTCGCACCTGGCTTCACTGTGAATTCCAATTCATTTGTAAGAGGCTTCATCAACTAAAAGGCCACTAATTATTGCTTTAGGCCCTTGCTTAAAAGCGTGGCGGTTTGCTTCTTTCCAATGCCTAGTCGTTCCCATGTTCTTCGCCGGCTGCATCATGCAGATGTCGCGTCCTGACTTCTTCAAATTCCAGTTGGTGGGCACACGGTCGCGCAAAGCGGACACCAAGAACGAAGACATGCAATGGGCCCGTGTATTGGTTTGGGGCGAAAGTTTCCGGAAAGTGAGCCGAGCCGGGAACGAAAGTACTCGGCCGCGTGGAGCGAATGCCCACAGCTGATTTCCGCCGACGAAACGCGTTTCTTGCAGTTTTCTTCAACAGTCATCGCTTTAAATTCGGTGTTTGCGCTTGAAGATGATTGCCAGACACGGTGAGAAGGTTTTCGACCCATAATTTCCTCCAAAAGGTCCTCGAATTGCCCCCAACACGACCGTTTCTGTTCGGGCAGCAAGCGGGGAATTTCGTCCACGCAGCCGTCGGCCGGCTGGGAACTTTTGCGCCAGGTTCGGCTCATTTTCCGGAAACTTTTGCCCCAAACCAATATTGGGCCAGTTGACTGGCAAGTGCTCACTGTCAATTGAGGGATTTATACCGGCGTCAGCAAACCTCTTCTTGGGAACACTCAGCTGTCTGACGCATCGACCCGCTGTGGCCGTTTCGATCGTGATGTTGCTCCAAATGGAAATCTGCCCGAATGCGTACTTCAACTTCGCTCATTTGTCGGAGATTTCTCGTTTGTCGGACATGCGCGAACCGTAAGTTTTCGCTGATTGTATTGAAGACCCTCATTTGTCAGGTTGCTGCCCACTTCTTTCAACTCAACCGACATTCTGCACGCAAATCACGTGACTTTTGCGACCGCTTCTGTGCACGTCTTCCTCAACGGCCTCATTTCGACCACACTCCTTACGGAATTCGCGTGTTCGATCTATCGAATGTTTTTGGGCGACGAATCAGGAACCCGGGGCGCGGTCTTCTCGACGCTCTTCATTTTGAACGCCGCCGCCTTCTTGACTCTCCACTTGAAACACCTCCTCAACCTGCAACTCCAACTCCTGTTCGTGGGCATCGGAGCGACGTTTACGAGCGTCATCTTCTGGGCGGCACAATTCTTCTTTCCGTTTCCTCCGAGGAAGAAAGGAGAACGGAAAGTGGCGATCGAGCAGACTGAAGAAGCCGAGAAGCATGGAGAGGAACAAGCGGGACCAAGGGAGGAAATCCCGGAAATAATCCAAACAGCAGCGTCTCCTATGGTTTAATCCATTTCGCCATGATATTTGTTGGTCGACGGCACAATAAAAACATCATTCTCACCGGTTTTGGAACAGACGACCATTGCGAGTTGAAAATCTTGTGTGGATGTTCGGGGCGTCCGGTTATGCTTTGGGTTCCCGTGGTCTTTGATGCCTTCGGTTGAATTCCGCCGTTTCAGACAAACGCTAGACAAACTAACCTTTATTTCGGCTGGTGCTGCGGGAACAAGTCCCCGTCGGAAGCAAAGCGGTCCAAGTGTTGAGCGCAAATACAACACCTGGAGATCGTGCTGTTTGAATCAAAAAAGATAGAAATTTTGAAAGAATAAACGTTGCTGTAGAGATATCTGTTGACTGAAAAGTATAACTTACCGATTAGACGAATGTCCAGAGCATTCTCGTCATTTGTATGCCATTCGAAGGGATGAACATCGAGGCGAGAACCAAGTGCTCTCGTTTGTTGTACAAAAAATGGGAGATCACGAGGTTGGGTGACGTCCTGCCGCCATTTCTGCTCACTCGTCCTTTCCATCTATTTCTTCCTTCCATCAACAGAAATGCCGCCCGCAACACTCACGTCGTTGGCAATTTTCGAGTATTGGTTTATGCTGGTGGCTAACAGTCTCGCTTTCTGCTCTCAACTCGTCCTTTTGGTTCAAATCTACGGAAATTCTACCCGGAAAAAAATCTCTCCGCACTTGTTCGTCAACGTTCACGCTTGGGTGTTCGAGACGCTTTGCGGCATCGTCCATCCCGCGTACATGGTTCTCCACGATGGTGAGCAGCAGACGAGCTTGTTTGATCATTCTTGCTTCTTTCAGAAACCCCGTACACGACGGCCGTGATTCTCGTGAGCGGGGCGGGAATGTACGCGTCGTTGACGGCGATCAGCGTCTCGATCTTCTTCCTCCTGTTCGAGCGAATTCAAATCTTGAGCGCGCCGTCCTGGAACCACTTCTCTCATTACCGGACGTTCTTCGCTCGTCTGAACGTCCTCCTTTGCATCTTTGCCTGGATATTCGTGGCCGGTTTCTCCGTCGGCGTGGAGCTTCCGCTAGCCGAAACGACCAGTAAGTGGAGGAGCAGAAGAAAGCGTTTCAATGGTTTTTGTTGTTTAGCGTGTCCAACGTACGGCTGCTCGTCGGCCAAGACACGTGCGGCTTTCAGCCAGTACCCAAAAATTTTCGTCTGTTCGTTGAACACAATTCTTGCGATGGTCTTTGCGCAGAAGATCGCCGCACATCGCCGTCAGCATCACGCCCACTCGAATCAGCAGAACTTCAAACAAGTGAGCACAACCTTTTGTCCTCTTTATTCGTTCGTTGAAGGCAAACCTTATTGCCCAAATGGCCATCTGTGCGGAGCTGACGTTCAACGGCATCCCGCACGTGATCTACCTTGTGGCCGCCACCTACAAACTGGAGACGTGGAACGTCCTCGGAGCTTACGGGGCTTTTGCGTTGGTTTCCACGCTCTTCTTCCTTCCATCATCCGTTCAGCCACTCGATTGACGCGATCACAACGGCCGCGATCTACCGCTTCGTGCTCGGCCGACCGTTCGGCTCGACCAACGTCCAAACGATCCGAACGACGCCCCCCAACCGCTCGCGGTCATTGGGCAGCAGGATCCAGTTGTGAACAATGAGTAGCCCTTTATTCGAGTATATAAAAAATAATCCTTCACAACTGGGAACGGGTGTGGGCAACGCTCTCCATAACGACGTCCGTTTGATTCCACTTGGGCGTGAGGATCGCGCGGTACATGGCGACCGTCAAGAGGGCGTCCGTGGCGACCAGGAGGTTGCCCCACGGGCCCCACTGCTGTTGGGGGACCCCAGAATACTGGAAGAGGAACCACAAACAGACGGGAAAGAAATTCAAAAAAAGCTCTGTTGCTACCGCAGTGATCGCAACGACGTTTGCCTAAAGCAAACGAATGAGTGAGCGGAAGAAAGGAGGGCTCACTTGTTTGAAGTTCCTCTTCTGCCCGATGTACTGGCCGCTGTGTTTCTTCAGCTTCTGGTAGAAGACGAAGGCGAGGATCACGTTCAGAACGCCGAGCAGCATCTTTGGCACAACGGACAACAAGGCGCCGTTCTTGTTCGCGACACACGCAAACGAGGAGCACGCTGAACTCGATTGTGATCAGCGATCGCAAGTGATGCAACTCACTGGTCGTTCCCTCTACGGGCAGCTCGATCAGCGGGACCCCGACGGCGACAATGAGGCCGGCGCCGAGCATCGCGGCCATCGTCAAGTGAACGAACCGCCGCCGAGTGTGCGTGTAGTGGACGGGGCGGTCGAGCACGTACATTCGATCCAACAGGAGGCACGTGACCGAGGTGGAAAGCATCGAGGCAAAAAAGTAGAAAAAGACACCCAACCAGAACATAGTCGGGGCCGAGTAGACGACTGCAACAAAAGATTAACCGGGTCTTTTGATCGTTCACTCACCTTCGGACTTCCCAACGGCCACCATGTAGCCGCAGCCGCACACCCCCGCTGCAGAGGTCGCGATCCAACAGCCGACATTCAAAACAAGGTTGCGCGAGAGTTGTTTGTGCAGCGGCGAGTTGTGGATCTTGAGGACCAGTTGCGATTGGAAGCAGAGAGCAGCGAGGAAGCACAGAAATTGGTACACGTACTCGCAGAAGATCAACGTTGACAGCATCCTTTTCCTCACGAGTTAGACTAAAGACCGCCGACTGCCTTGCGGCCGCCTGTTTTCGGTCTGCGATCCAAAGATCCCGCCGGTCGGCCGGCAGACTGGCGGGTTTTGTAGTCGGCGCACAATCCTTCTCGTGCATTTGTTTGTGGACTCGACCATGTGAGGAGCACAAATGGATGCAAAATGCCACTATTTTGAACCCGGATTAGCAGACGGACACTTCGAATCGAGCAAACAGTCGTAAGTCAACTCTTTTTGCGCTTCATTTCAACAGTTTACTTAGAAGTCCCCCTGCTATCTACTAATGGCGACGTCAACATCTGCATTCCGCGAATTGTTGGGTGGCAAACCAAAGTGGGCTACAAAAAAGCCGACGTCGTGTGCTCTTGATCTTGCCGAGAAGCCCGCGTGTCTTTTGCGCAAACATCAATCACGTGCCTTTCAGTTACCAGAAGCGAAGAGTTTTGAGAAGAGATTAACGCGGATTCAAAAACCGTTTTGTGAACAAAGGATCGAAAGCGCCGTTTGTATTTGTTTGTTTCCACCGTAAGGCTAGAAGGGCGGGTGGCTGTGCAAGCAAAAGCTGGTGTCATTTCGAATTCACGCCGCCAAGAGACAAAACGATGAAATCGTGGGACTGGCATGAGAAATTCAAGTCGCGGTGCCTCCATCTTTTGGGCTCGCGGCTTCCTGACTGCCGATGAAGAATTGGACTCAATTTATCACGAGTAAACAACAGAAATAAACTGTACAATTGAACAGAACCGATCAATCAGCAATGAGATCAAGTAGACGGAGCGGGAGTGGTGACCTGAAGCCGGAGCCGGCCGAAAACGGGCGATTTGCTTAGCAAAAGGGTGCGCTTGTCGGCGGAAGTCCCACTGAAGTAGGTCACGTGAAGATCTTCTTCTGAAAAGAACACGTGAACACGAAGGAAAAGAAGTGAGCGAAACGAACGTTGCTCGATTGTGGCGGCCCACAACTCGGTGCGCATCCGCTCGCCGCCGCCCAGCAGGAGCGGGATGTGGGCGACGAGTCTCCGCATTTCGTCCAGCTTCTCCTTGCGGCTGCAGCCCGCACACGTCCACACGAAGCGGATTCGGCGGAAGAGCTCGACGAGCGTCTTGCCCGCCTCCGCGTCCAACGGAGTGCCGCGGAAGGTGCCCTCGAGCTCCCGCACGAACGGAAGGAGTTGCTCGAACGGAATCCTGTGCTCGACAGCGTTCAGTGCCGGGATATAACTAAAAGCAAGAGGTGAATAGATGGAATAGGAAGGGCACTCGCCTAAACTCCAGTCCGTCCATTCTCCAAATCAAACAGCTCTCCGAATCGCGTCTTGCCACCTCCACTTGCAGTGCGTTCGTTTGCTTCTCGGCACACGACTCACACGCCCACGGCTCGTCGGTCGAATTCGACGAGAGAGGCGGGCGTTCTTCGCCGCACGAACAGCAAACGAACGGGTTCTGCAACAAAGAAAGAACTCGAGCAGAAAAGCACTGAAAACTCACGTTCTCCTTGTCCCCATCGTCCTGCGATTCGATCAATTCGGGCATCCCCAAGCAAAAAGCACGCAGCCAACCGAGAACCTTCAGCCGTGCGGGAGTTCCCGAGTTGTTCGGGTACTCGCCAGCCGAAAGAATCGCAACGATCTCTCGGCTCTTCAGTCGGTTCTCAAAATCGTGCTCCACGTACCACTGAAGGACCTAAACGGATGGGATTCAGTAAAGAACAAAAGAAGGGATCGACCTTTCCGTAGTTCTCGACGTTCATCGTCGCGAGCACGAACGAAAAGAACTGCCGGTCGTCGGGGTCGTCGAACACGACGCGCGTGCGGCTTTCCGAGCGGAACAGGAGGCACATGAACGCGAAGTGCACTTGGGCCAACACGAGCGTCCGTTCGGGCGCGAGCAGAGCGCCGCAGAAATCCTCGAAGATCATCGGCGGAAGTTTGAACAGTTTGCGGTGTTTCGTGCACGTGTCGAAAATCTGAAGCAATGAAAGAAGATTGATGAACAGATGGAAAGAACTCACCTCCAACGCCTCCAGTACCTGATCGCCCTCGAGCAGCGTCTTCACGTAGTCGGGCGACTCCCACATACCCGACCGGAAACAACAAGAGCGAATGGAATGAAGCGAGCGAGCGGCCGAGAGGCAGCAACGAGCGAAGTTTCTGGAAGCCGCCGGCAGCTTTCGGCTCATCGATTTTCCGTTCGGGAAACGCATCCGTTCGATCGTCGTTTTGGCGTGTTTCCTTCGTTCAATCAATCAATCAAACGATTGGTTTATTTTCAGGAAAGCACGTACAACACTATGGAATCACTCGTCGCCAGTCCGTCTGCTAGACCACTTCTGCTTGGTGGTCACGACTTGAACGGCGGTCGAAAAGTGGCCCGAACTGTTGTCCTTTGCGCGCTGCCGCACCACGAACGAGAGGATGACGGCCATGAGGAAGGAGTCCGTGACGAACAGCGTGGGACCGAACGGGCCGAGGTAATTCCAGTGCCGCACGTCCAAGTAGAAGAGGACGAGGTAGAGGGCGGTCGGCGCGAAGTTGAGGAACAGCTCGTTCATCACCGACCAGACGGCGATGTGATTCGCCCGCCGGAAGCTCTTCTGCAGGCTGTTGTGCGAGACCGTCTTCTTCCGCAGCTTCGTGAGCAGCAGGAGAGCGAGCAGCGTGTTCACGAAGCCGCACAACATTTTGGGGGCGGCAGTGATTGTGCCGCGAGTGACCCGCAACATGCAACCGAAGGATGGGCAGTCTAAAGAGAATGAATGAGTGAACGGTTGCAATGAAGGACTTCCACCTGTGCGTTCGGGAAGCGGAAATTCGAGCAGCGGAGTGAAAACCACAACGAACAGGAAGCCGGCGAGCGCGGCTGCCACCGTCGAAAAGATGAAACAATGCCGCGTGTTCCGGTAGGAAACGACATTCCGCAGCAAGTAGAGCCGGTCGACGATCAGGAAGCAGACCGTGATCGCAACCGCCGATTCCATAGCGTACATCACCGTCCCCGACCAGAAGACCCATTGCGAGTCATATAGCCCTTCTGAACGAAACACTTAAGCAACGGAATCCACTAACTCTAAGCGGACCTTCGCTCCACAAATTGCCCGCTCCGAGCATGACGGCCGCGTGGATTCCGGACGTGATCGACGCGAAGATCCAAAAGACGACGTTCACGATCAAGTTGACGGACAGCTGCTTGTACAACGACCGCTTCCAGATCGTGTAGAGCAGATGCATGTGGAGGACGAGACCGAACACACTTCCGAACAGTTGGTAGAGGTACTCGCCGTAAGCAAGGCGGGTGACGCTCGATGGAATCATCCTAACGGGACGAATGAGGAAGGAAGCAAATGACACTTGTGGGCACCACTCGGAAGCAACCAAAGGACATCTAAACACTTGTTCTTAAAACAACGCATAGCGGAGTACAAACACGATCGGGCACAATTGATCGGAAGCAATGACCATCAATTGTACCCAACGAAACGCCCCGGCCAAAAGGACGAATTTCTGACTTCCCCGCCCGCCGCCCAAAAGTTTTCGTCGTCCGCCCAACGACAAACGAGCAGCCCAAAGACGAGACGGAAGGTAGGTGGTATTCGGCTACAAACTCGCTTTAATCACGAGTTCTCGGAAAATCATCGAAATTTGTTAAAAGGTTGAAGTTCGAGAGCATTCGTCTGCACGGCGTCCACTCATAGCCGCAAATTGGAGCGGGAAGGCGACGCCCGACGTCTCGCGTTGGTGCGTATGACGGGCAGGTGGAAATTTCCCCATCTTTCGACCAAGATTGCCTCCCAAAATTGTAATTTTGACCTTTGCCTTTCGACTTCCGTCTCGTACTCGAAAGTACATCCTCACTTTTGAGCTTGACCAAGAGCATGAGGAAGCAGAATAATTGAAAGTGGAAGGAGGCGTTCGACGAACGTCTGGAGACCGGGCTTTTGCAACGATACCCTTTCTTGCAGGTTTATTTACGTGACATCGAGCAACATTGCAGGTGATTACAGCGAAATAACACACATGCCATGAAACAGCCACTAATCACTACGTGGATAACAGAAAACGAAGCGCACGAGCGTGCACTCCATCCGCAGCTGGGCAACGCAGGGAACGTGCCATTTGAAGAATTCGTGCTCCGCAATCAACACCTCGTCGAAGTCATCTGTCTGAAGGGTGAAGTTCGGGTGTTTAGCGAAGAATTCTTTCCCGGCAGAGAAGTTGTGCTCGTACACCTCCTAAAACCAAAGAAAGTGATGGAAATAAACGAAAGTCTTACTTTTTCTTTATCCGGGAGGGACACTTCCGTTGTGACTTCGACCAAACGAACTGCCGCTTCTTTCGCCCCTTCGACGAGCAGAAGTGAGCGGACAACAACCGTCTTCAGGGTGTTAAAGACACCAGATGGCGTCTGCAACTACGCAGATCAATCCCGAGTAAAAGGTACAATAAAAATTACCGTTGAATCGTTTATGTCGATTCCTCGAGTTTCGATTCGAATGACAAACGTGTCGTTCAGCGAACGAAGGTTCTTGAATGCTACTTGGAAGTTCAGACTTCTTGTTCACTCCACGACTGTTTGGCGGCACTGTTCGCGAGCATTCCGCTGATTTCCGTGGGATGTTCGGGGTTGCGGAAACGGCCCAGATCGATGACAACCTCTTCAATCGCTTCGTTAAACGCGAAACTAAACGCTCGCTTGCAGGATTAGCGAGTGTTCGCCGCGTCCGAACTCACGGTCCGTTAGCCGCCAACAAGCCCAACGCTATTTCGAGTTCGATGACACGCGTATTCGAGCGGAAGAGTCGGTCGAGACCTGAAAAATTGTTGATTGCACATAGGCAAAAAATTGAACAGAACAACCACCGTACTTAAGCTCAATTCGCGGCATGTAACGGCCGAGGCCGTTATACGTTCCATTGTTGTGGTTGAACGACCGAGCAGCAAGAGAAGATCGTGAGTGCAGCAAAAACGGAAGCGGAAATCTGGAAAGGTAGGAAGTCGCGAAAAAAGTGGAACACCCAGGTCGCTTCAGGACGTCGAGCGACGCGTAAGCCAACAGAATCCAAATTTGTGAACTCTAAAAAAATAATGATTGAACGCAGTCTAACACATACCTTTCAAAACGGTGAGCAGGTGGCTCAACTTGTGAAGCTCGGCGGCGGTCGGCGATTCTAGGCCGCTAACGTGCACACACATTCGTTTCACGTCCGATCGCACCACTCGCAGCAGGCGTACCATGGAGTCAACGGACACGTGGTACTCCGACAAGTGGGCGAAAGGCCATCCGCCCACCAGCATCGCGGGACGTCCTGCGGGCAAGACGGGGGCCGACGAGCAGGACGTGAATCGTTCGCATCTGTTCGGCGTCGACGCGAAGAAAGCTCCTGGAAATGCGCGAGAGCAAAAGAAAACCCGCAGATTCCGCAGACGAGCGGCCCGCCACTCGGTCTGCTCGTCGGGATCCAACGGGACGGCCACGTCCGTGGGGTGGCCGTGGAACAACGCGTGCAGCATCAGCGACCATTGGGCCCCGTCTTTAATCTTCGGCTTCCTCTCCATCGGCGGTCCTTCGGACCGAGCGGACATCCGGCTGCGAGCAAAAGTATGAGCGAGGTTCAAGTAAGCAAGCACTGGGTGAACAAATCACCAATCGCTGCAGCGACACTCCCCCGAAGACCAACGCTTTTCGTGCTCTTTTTGACCCCAAAAGAGGCTCCACCTGCGGTGCGCGGAGAGCAGCCGTGTCCTCCTTACCGCAAGGCTTTTTTGCTTTCATTACGAGAGTCCTCCGAACGGGGTGAGCGGCAACGCAACGCAATCAGAGTTCTGGTCAACGACAAATCGGCATTGCTTTCGTTTGATTCGCGTGTTTACAACGCTCGTTTTGCTGCTGAAAAGGTTACTCGGACAGTACGCAGTTCACTTTTTACTTCCGCCTTCTGTTTGACGCACTCCCGACGGGGATTAGTGGGCGGAGAACAATGCAGGTTTTACTTCCGTCCTTGACCCCCGACCCGGAACCGAAAAGGGCAGCCCGATCGTTCGGTTTTACACGTTCGATTAGCGACGTGTTCAACAAGCGAGCAGTCGAGAGTGCACGCGCTTTGTGGTTAGCCGATCGCTCACGTGACTGTTCGTTCGATCGTCTCCCCGACCCGGATGTTCGCGAATGATCGCGTTTCGATCGCATCACGACGCTCTCGCTCATTACTCGCGTACACCAATGCACACTCCTCATTCTCTCCGCTTTCCGTAGGTGAGCGGCCGGCCGACAGCCCCGCCAAATTCAATCACTCCCGCTCGTAATCCGGCCGCTAATCCGCCGAGTGGTCGGGCGTGAACACAACGAGGCGGCGAGGAGGAAGCGAGTGGCGGGCGGCGTGTTCATCAATTCGATTCGTCGAAATTCGGCGGCAGTACAAAACGCCCCTCCGTTGGGCGGCCGCGTTCGAAGAAGGCCGCGCGCTCTCGAAATCCGCGCGGATCAACCGGCCGCTTTCGATTGAAAAACCGTCGATTCGCGGCAAACGCCCCCGGCCGTCCGTCCGTCCGCTCTTATTCGCTTCGTGCGCATCGCGTTCATTCGAGCATCCCGTACGGAACGATGCGGGCAGTCGCCTCCTTCTTCCTCCTGCTCACCGTACTCGCCAGCGGCGCGGAGGCCGCCCTGCCGAGCGATGTGCGCTCCAGCTTCACGATCGCCACCAACCGAATTCGCTCGAACTTGGCGCTGGGCAGGATCAGAAACCGGAACAACACGCGCCTTCCGACCGGCCGAAACATCTACCAGTTGGTAAGTTCCCTTTCACTTCTACAAACACTCCTTTGTTCTGTTCAGGTCTACAGCACCGATTTGGAGGCCCAAGCGGAGAAGTGGGTCAGCTCGTGTGCGTACACCTACCCGACGATCGCGAACGTGGCGAGCAACGCGATCAAACTGACGGGCGTCCAAGCGATCAGTGCGTTCTTTCCTTCACCTTCACAATCAATCAATATTTCTCGTTGCAGACTCGACGACGGCGTCGACGATCGTGAGCTCGTGGTTCACGCCCGTCAGCAAGTACGGGCTGCAGAGCGTCCGCTTGACGGCGCGCGACAACTCGACGGTGCGCGGCTTTGTCCGAATGGTTTGGCACAACGCGCGGGAGATCGGCTGCGCGATCAAGCAGTGCTCGGGGCTGAAGGCCACGCTGGGCGTGTGTTTGTACAGTCCAGCGTAAGAAAGAAAGAGAATGACGGAGAATACTCGTGTGTTTGCAGCAACGTGCGAGTGGGCGCCTACATCTACGCGAAAGCGCCTTTCTGCAAGAAGAACGCCGACTGCACGACGTACGCGAACTCCATCTGCAACGTGCAGACCGGCCTCTGCTACTCGAAGCCGCCCACTCCTTCGACGACGACCGGCCGGCCGACGACCACGGCGAGCAGGGGTGCGGCCGTCGCGAACTCCACGTCGACCGCTCGCTCGTCGACCGGCTCCTCGACGAGCACTCGGGCATCGACCACAAGCCAACGACCAACGACGACCTCCACTCGACCCACGGGCACCACTCGGTCCAACTCCTCATCGACGAGCACTTCCCCGACGTCCACCACTCGGGCCTCGTCCGCGACCTCGACCACCCGCCTCTCCTCTTCGACGTTGACCACTCGCATTTTGTCCACTCCGTCGTCCACTCGAGTTTCTTCGACCACGTCCACTCTGCGGCCTTCGTCCACTAGCAGCGTTCCTTCAAGTACGACCACGCGGCCGAGCAGCAGCACGACGAGATCCACGAGCAACACCACGCAATCGACCACTTCGACGGCGCGCTTGTCGACCACGAGCAGCCGCCCCACTTCGACGGGCACCGTTCAAACGACGACCGGGAGCTCGGCGACTGGTGAGTGAGGAGAATGAAGGCGTCTTCACTTCTTTGTGTTCAGGGATGACGGACACTCGCCGGCTTGTTGCCCTGAACGCGCACAACACCCTCCGCTCGATGGTCGCCAACGGGACCGCCGTGAACAAGAACGGGACGGCTCTTCCATCCGCGAAGAACATCTACCAACTCTCCTACTCCAAGCTCGTCGAGTCCTACGCTCAAGTGAAGGCCAACTCGTGCCAGTGGAACCACACGTACGTGAACGGGACCTCCAACAACCTCTACGTGTTCATCTCGACCGGCGGCTACGCGGCGCCTGGTGAGCAGAAGAGTGGGGGGAGGAATGAACGTGTGGAATTCTTCCAGACACCGCTCTCAACCAATCGGTCTACAGTTGGTATCAGGAGCTCGCGGATGACGGGCAGAGCAGCTTGACTCTCGACTCGACCAACTACAACCACTTCACGGAGGTCGTTTGGGCGGGCGTCAAGGAGATCGGCTGTGCGGTCGCCAACTGCCCGACGATGGCCGGCTTGAACTACGGCGCGAACTACAAGTACACCTTCGTCGTATGCGATTACAGCCCGTCGGGCAACATCCTCGGGCAGAAGATCTACGAGCCGGGCTCCGCCTGTTCCGCCTGCCCCACCGGCAGCACGTGCAACGCCGCCAACAAGCTGTGCGCCATCAACGGCGTCCAGCAGATCCACGACTAACGACCAACAAGCATTCAACAGAGAATTGTATTTATTCCAATCGCATTATTAGAAGGGAGTGCAAAGAATAAATGCTCGGGTTAACGGACGGCCGAACTCATCGGTTCGAAGTGCCCGTTCCCACGACCACAAAGGCGGTGGTTGGGGCGTGCTTTCGATGTCGGAGGACCACCCGGTAGATGAGAGCGGTGGAAAAGGCGTCCAGAGCGAAGAAAGAAGGGAGGAATGGTCCGAACGAAGCGGAGAAATTGATGTCCGCCAGGTGCATCGACGTGTAGATCGCGTTCGGGAGGAAGTTGAACGCCATCTCGGAGCAAATCGACGCTCCTGCCAGTTGGTTCGTCTGAACGAGAGGATGAACGGTGAGCATCAATCGATGAAACGTACTCGCCGGACATTTCGAGTGATGTTCACATGTGCATTGCGGTATTGCACGAGTTTCCAGTAGAAGAGGGCGGCCATCAGGGCGTTCGCACACGAGCAGGCCATCTTCGAGATCGAGCTGATCAGACCGCGGGATTTGGGCAGCATCCCGGTGGTCAGCACGCTGCCTGCATTCGAACGAGTAGAGAGAAGAGCGCGCAGAACTCACTCGTCAATGCGGGGGTCGGCAGTTCAACGTAGCAGTAGGCGACGAACACGAAGACCGCGATGCCGACGACTCCGCAGATGGCCGGGCGCATGAACACGCACGTGCGGAAGGTGGGCGAACTCAACGAAAACACCCGTTCGAGCATCACGAAGAAGACCGAGTAGGTGGTCGCTGTGACAGTCGCCGTTTGGAGGACGGCGCCGTAGAAGGCGATCGGCCCCGAAATGAACACTTCTGAACGCCCATTTGATTAGAGAGCCCTCTTCCGTCTCACCATTGCTCCGCCCGAACCGCCCGATGAAGAGAGCGTGTCGTGATGGCGAACGTGGAACAACACCAGCAAACGATGTTGACGAGCAGAGTGGCCGAAAGCTGCTTCTGAAGGCCCGTCTTGAAGATCGTCCACAACAAGGCGGTTTGCGAGCAAAAGGCAAACGAACAGGCGCCAATTTGCAGGCAGTACTGATAGAAGAAGAGAGGGGGCACTAACGGGAGTGTTTCATTCGAGGCCATTCCGCTTTCGTAACCACTGCCGCAAGATCTTGCTCGCTGTCCTTCCTTTTATCGCTACATTCATCTTTTGGGCTTCCACGTCGTGTGTTCACACTGCACACTACGAACGGAAGAGATTCCGGCTATTCGCGAGCATCTGAACTCCATTCGTCGTCTTTGTATTTCCCCGTACTCCTCTTTTTGTGCTCGATGTTGAGGCGGATGAGTAGACTGGAAACCCGCAGGACCTCGTCCCTGTTGTCATGAACTTCCAACAAAAAGATTGCGTATGAAACGCGGCACTGCTGGCTATCACTTCGAAAACAGGTTGCAAGTAAATGGTCGTGTTCTTTTGACGTCAGTCACGAAGCCGCCCGTACTCAATGCACGAGTTGTATTGGCGACAAAAATTCGTGGTCGTTTTTTTATTTAAGGACCGGAAGACACAAACCTCTTCTTTTTTTGCCGTTGAGCAAGGTTAGAGCAACTGTCGCACGTAATTGCTTAATCAAAGAACCACCGATTAGCTCGTTGAGTCTAGTGGAAAATGGAGAACGTGAATAGCGATCTGTTGCGTCACTCCCCACTGCTCAACGTATTGGTTTTACTCTCTGCTCTCAGCCGCCATTCCGCCTTGCAGATCTTTTTCCGCTGCATACTTTGCAGCAGCATTTATTCGTTCAGTATCAACCAAGCATGCGGCGTTTAGTCTTCGCACATACCACACGACTCCGGACACCTCATGTAGCCCATACCGGAATGCCATCTTTGAGTGCAGAATTCCCAACTTCCATCGGGAGCACGCATGCGGGCATAATTGGGACAACTATGCGACAAACAAGTTAAACAAAATTGGAGTTGATCAACGCACCTTGTAGGATCGCTATCGACGCACATCGCCGTAGGCTTGAAACGTCGGCCGGCCGCCATCTGGACGCCCAAGAGGCAGGCAAGAACGAAGACGAAGAGAACAGTGGATGGCTTCATCTCGGTGAATGGGCGAACGAGCAGTTTGTGAAGAAGACAGCAACATTCGTCTTTTATTATTCTCTAAATTCGAACGTTGCCGTCGGTTTGTTCACCTGCTTTCCGGTCAAAAAATGGTTCACAAAAAGAAGCAGCGGCCGAATGCTTCGCTTAAACAAACAAGCCGCAGCCGATCGACGGCCGGCCGTGCACAAAATCTTGTCACAAGCGAAGCAGAACGTTCGTACTTCGAAATTCGTCATCGTGTTCACTTCCGCTCCCCAGCAGCACAAACGAATGCTTCATTAGTTTATTACGCGTCCAGCTACTGCATGACGGGCGGCAGGACCTCGGAGCCGATGATCGTCGGGTCGCGGGGGTGGGCGAGGCGTTCGCCCTGCTCGACGGCGCGGCGGCGGTCGGCGGTGCCCTGCGGGTCGAGTTCGTGATGCCAGCGGGGCTCCTCGCGCACGCGGCCGTCGGCGAGGCGGAGGCGCCGCCACTCGGGCGGGAACGCGTCCTCGTCGTAGAGGTCGCGGCCGAAGGCGCCGTCCTTGGAGGCGCGCAGGTGGTAGAAGACGCGCGTCTGCCGCCCCTCCGGCTGCAGGTAGCCCATGAGCCAGCCGAACGTGCTGCCCGACGCCGTCAGCAGCAGCGAGTCGCAGTGGGCGGCGCCGAAGTGGAGGTCCGCCGCCCGACTCAGCCCCGCGACCACGAGCTTCGAGCGGAACAGCTGTCGCACAAGAGCAATAGAGATTCCTGTTCCTCTGCCCTTCCCCTACCGGCCGGGGCACGTGGACGTCGAAGAGGAAGCGCTCGTCGGCGCCCAGCAGGACGGCCGTCAGCGGGACGTCGCCGAGCTCCGCCTTCAGCCGCTCGCCCACGAAGCGGACGGCGGGGTTCGTGAAGTCGAGGCGGGACTCGAGCAGGAAGTGCTCGCGGAAGTCGCTCAGCCGCGTGTGGACGCAGAGCTTGTGGCTGGCGCCATCTTCCCTGCAACGCGGAGATTAAGCGGAGAAGCGGGCGGACGAACCGGAAGAGGGCCGCCGCGTACTGCCGCACGTGCTCCCGCAGCGGGGCGGCGAAGTGGAAGAGGGCGCGAATCTCCGGCTTGTACGCGTGGAAGTACTTGAACGACTGCATGATGTTCCCGCGCAGGTACAGGAAGCGGGCGGCCGCGTGGTCCCTGCTCAAGCTGAAAGCAGGCGGGCGGTCAGTGGACTGCAGAAGAGCGGGCGGCGGACATCGAGACGTCGTCGTAGCGGCAGCAGTTGAGTCCGAACGAGACCTCCTCCACCTCGCTGGGCGCCGGCTGCTGCAACGGACGAGTAGACAGAAGAGTTCCGTTCGCTTGCCTCGAAGCGGACGGCCGCGTGCAGGGCGGGGAGGGCGGCCGCGAACTCGGGCATCGCGCGCTTCCAGCAGCCGCGCGTGTGCTCCACGAACGGCCGCCGTCCCGTCCGTCGCCCCACGCCGTAGATCGCCGCGAACCGCAGCAGCTAGGGAGAAGTAAGTTAGAAGCGGTTGGAGGAGGAGAGAGGGCGCTGGGAGAGCAGCGACGGTTGTTACTCAAAAGATGATCGCCCTCTCATTACGCGGTCGGCCCCCGCACGCACCATGTTGGCGAAGCCGCCGCACGCGCGGAACTTGAGCGTCACGAAGCGGTCGGGGCGGAGTGCGACATCGGCCGTCTGCAGCGTTCCGTTCTTGAAGGGATCGACCACCGGAACATCCGACGGCCGCCGGAGCGAGAGGAAGAGGGCAGCGGCGAGCAGGAGGCCGCCCGTCCACAGCAGCAGCGTCCACCTGAACGGGGGAGGGATCACGAACGCCGCCCGCCACTCACCGGTTCGCCCGAAACGCCCGCATTTCGCCGAGTGGCGAGCGGGCGGACGAGTTCTCGCCGCCGTTGACCCCGCGGAGATCGCGGCCGCCGATTGCCGCCGGACGAGTTCTACGGGGCGGAGGTCGAAAGAGAGTGAAGGCTCTCCGTGGAATACTCCCGAGCAACACGCGTGTCATTCGCGTCATTAACCGCGTGTGGAATAACCCCGTTGATTGCTGACCGCTCTCACTCGTCACTCGTTGAAATGGAGGAGAAAGTCGCTCCCTTCCCGCTCTTCAGCATTAGCGGCCACATCGAACGGAGCGAACCGAAGCACCAAGAAGATGATGGCGAAGAGGAAGGTGAGTGCGTGGGAGACGGTGAAGTGGGGGCGGTTGGTCGATCGAGATGGGAGAGGAAATGTTCGGTCAAGGAGCCCGGGTTTCTTTCGGCTCCTTTTTCGGTAGACAACTGCTTTCGTTTTCCGAGGAGGGGGATCTGAGTAGACAGTGCGTCTTGGGTTGCCGGTTGGTCAAGATTGAGGGACTCTGTTAACTGCTCTTTACTGCTTCGGCTTCTTTGAACACGTTCGGTTGTTTGAGGTAACGGGCGGCTTTTATCCGCTCGTTCACGAGCTGTTGATCGCCTTCATTGCTCACAACCGATGCAAACCTAATAATCCTTCACTTACCACCACTCACCTCTTCATCCGCTTGCAGCGCCCGCTTCGACAACGGTGAACGCGCTACGGGGCGTGGCGGTGGTGGCGGCCGTCTTGTTCCACGTGGAGCGGCTGCCGTTCGGCTCGCTGGGCTTCGATTTGTGAGTGCGGGGGCGATTCGGCTGCTGACCGGCGGCTTTCCGGTGGTTCGCGCTCTGCGGCTTCCAGTGGGCGGCGGCGGACGGGCGGCGAGTGGGCGGCTTCTGGCGGCAGCGAGTGGGCGGCTTGCTGCCCGCCTACCTCCTGCTCGTGCTCCTCGTGCTGCTCGGGGCCGCCTGCGTGCTGCCGACCGTCCAGTTCGGGGACCTCCGCCGCGCCGCCGTCCGCTCGCTCGTCTTCCGCGCCGCCGACCCGCCGGAACGCGCGGACTTCGAGCGGCTGGACGACGACGAGCACGCCGCCCTGCCGCCCACCGAGGAGCCCGAGGTGCGTGGGCGGTTCATTCCTCTGTTCACTCCTTCCCGCAGGTCTACGCGGCGGATCGGCTGTTCGGCTTCTTGTGGCCGCTGCGGGTGGAGTTGGCGCTCGCCGTCGTGGCGCCCGCGTTCTTCGGGGCTCGCGACCGCCTGCCGCCGCGGCTCTTCCGCGCGCTCTTGATGCTCGTGGGCGCGGCCGCGTTCGTCGGCGGGCGGCTGGTGGGCGGCGTGGGGCCGTTCGCCGTCGGGCTGGCGGCGGCGGGCGTCCGGCGGGCGGGCGAGTGGAGGGGCCGCCGCGTGGCCGAGTGGCTCCTGCCGCTGCTCCTCGCCGCCCTCCTGCTGCGCCCGGCCGGCCTCCAGTTCGCCGCCGACCGGCCGCTTTTCGTCGTCGTCGCCGCCCTCCTGCTCGCCGTCTCGCCTGACGCGCCGCCGCCGCCGCTGGCCGCCTTCGCGCCGTTGGGCCGCGTGGCGGCGGGCGTGTACCTCGCGCACAAGCCGCTGCTCGAGTGGCAGGCGGTGGAGCTGCGCGAGTGGGCGGGCCGCCCGCCGCTCTCCGGTGAGTCGCCCGTTCGTCCGCCCACCCGCCCGCCCGCCTTCTTTCTGCAGTCTGCGTGGCGCTCCTGCTCGCCGCGACGACCGCCGGCCGGCTGGCGACTCGCGCGGCGGCGGTCGTGCGGCCGCGCGTGGCCTCGTGGCGCCGCCTCGTCGCGCTGCTCGCCGCCCTCTACGCGGCGCTCGGCCTCGCGCTCCTGCACGTGTGGCTGCGCGAACGGCCGCCCGCCCCCGCCGCCGACTACGCCGCCTTCAACCCCGACTCGCTCTGATCTTCTTTTGGTAGCGGGCTGATTGCGTCTTGTTGTTTGTGTTCGGGTGCTGTCGGAGGACGCGTCGTCGTCAACCGAACGGTAGTCCGTCACGTACGCCCCGCCTACTTTAGTCTTCTCTTCAGCAATAAACACTCGCCTCCCAACTGCTCATCAGTGACCAGGCGAGCACCCCACCACTCCATCCGCCGTTTATTCGCGGGGCAGCGACGGCAGCGGGAAGCCAAAATGCGCGTAGTCGTGCCAATAAACCCGCAGGAACAGCCGCAGCAGGTACAAGGAGGAGAGCACGCGCGTCCGCAGCAGCTGCTTGTGCGGCGAGTCGTCGGTGGAGTGGGCCGTCCGCTCGGCCGCCAGCCGCTGGCGCACGTGCGCGAGGAGGGCGCCCGAGACGTTGCGTTCGCGCAGGAAGGGCGCCAGCTGCCCGTCGAAGAAGGCGGCCGAGTCGGCGGCGTAGCGGAGGACGGCGGTCGAGTTGTCCGCTTGGCGGAGGCCGCAGTACCAGGACTGCGGGTAGGTGTGCAGCGTCTCCACGTCCCAGTACAACTCGCGCCTCCGCTCAGCGGTCAAAGCGGGCAGACGGGCGACCTGCCGCAGCCGCGCCCACTGCTGCTCCAGGAAGCACGTGATGTTGGGCCCGCAGCCGGCGCAGAAGTGGCCGCATGAGCGCGGCACCGCGTAGCCCCGCACGCAGTGGAAGAGGAAGGCGGACAGCAGGCGCTCCAGCGGCTCCCGCACCACCACGCCGACGCGCCAGTCCGCACCGCTCGGCAGCTCGTCGATCGAATGGAACGAGTTCTGGGGAGTGCTCTTGCACGTGCTGCAAACAGAAGGATTGAATGGGAGGAGTGATCGGTCGCTCGCTTGTCGAAGGCGCTGCCGATGAGGTCGTTGCCGTCGGCGAAGAAGCGGGCGGGGTCCTCGAGCAGGCAGAGCAGCAGGGCGAGCACGCGGCTCATGTTCTTGCGCACCAGGCAGAAGGCCGTCCGGGCGGGCGGCGCGGCGCGGACGAGCGGCACCACGCCGTCGAGCACCCTCACCAGCGGCGGCACACACGCGTCCCGGCCGCAGAGGCGCGCGTAGGAGAGCGGCACGCGGGGCAGCGGCTGCAACTGGGTGGACGGACGAAAGGATGACGGCCGCTCACCCCCGCGTTCATCGCGCGCACCGTCTCGTCGCTGAAGGGCGCCACGACGCACTTGGTGGCGAACTCGCGGCGGGCCACCAGCTGCCCGTGCTGGCCTGAAAGCGGCGGCCGGTGAGTAGACGGGCGGTGGACGCACTCAGGGCGAAGACGCGCGAGTAGGCGGCCGGGTCCCAGCGCGCGAACAGCCGCCCCACCGCCACGAGGTCCACGAGCAGGAGGGCCGCCAGCGTCCCGAACGCGCCCGCCAGCAGCCCCGTCGTCCAGTCCGCCCGCATCCTTCGGTGAGTGGCGGGAGTGGGCAGTTGGATCGTCTGTTGCCCCGCCGACGACCTCGTAAACGCGCGAATCGCGCCGTAAAAAAGGTGTCAAATGCGTTGAGTCGGGCGCGAATGGGGATTGGCGGCGAGTTCGCGCAAACCAGCAACGAGGTTTCTGTCTGCCGCAGGTCGGAGATGCTGGTCGCGGGATTACGGCGGAATGGAGGGTTGTTCGGGGAGCAGCGCGTGACAGAAGGACTCCGACAGATCCTAACTGTTTGCTAAAAGAAGCGAAGAAGCAACGTGACCGCTCGCTTTTGTCTGCGCTCCATCCTGTGGCAGGCGAACTGCCGTAGAGAAGGTTCCGTTAAGCAAAAAACAGGCGGGAAAAAGAATGTCCACTGTCACGATGGAGCACACCCTGGAGGGAAGAGTGAGCAGCCAATCGGCATCCTTTGCTGACCCTTGAAACCTCTGCCTGCCGTCTGGAATATACGAGCCGACGTCCGGCTGTCGTGTGGGCGGGTAAGGAGCAACTGTCGAACGCGCAGGGGAATAAAGGCCGCTCTTGTTCTCCGGCAGTTGGGATCAGGAACCGATTAACCGTCGTCCAACACGAGTCTCTCGTGTTCCAACCACCGAGCTAACGGGCAGCCGTTTACCCGCATCTGACTGAGAACCCAGCCACTTTGCGGCGGTCGGCAAAGAGGATTCCGTCCAGTCGAATGCAGTAAAAAGCTCGAGTAGTGTCTGATCGACTCTTCCGCATGAAGAATCCCACTCGGTTACAACACCACAGCCGACCAAACACATCTCCGTTTATTCTCGACCCACACCACACACTCTCACACCACCGGCTAGAAAGAGCCGTCGTCGTCGCCGCGGCTGGGCTTGAGCACGAGCTTGTCCATGTCGCTGTAGGCCTCGCCCTGCAACAGACGGGAGTGAGAAGAAGATCAGCAAGCAACGCCCGCCTTGTCGAGCTTCTGGAGGTCGCGCAGGAGGCGGACGTGGTTGTCGACGCCGATGCGCGTGACGAGCAGCTCGCCGCTCTCGGCCACGTGCAGCGAGGCGCCGAAGTTGGTCTCCAGGTCGGAGGAGGTGCGGTAGCCGGGCGACGAGAAGATGGTCACCAGCCGGCCGTCCGCGAACAGCTCGTAGCCGCCCATGGGCGCCTGGTGGCCGCGCACGAACAGCTCGACGCCCAGCTGGGCGGCCGCCTCGTGCACTTGCCGCTGCCCGAACAGGTAGCCCATGCCGTTGCGCCGGTCGCGGTTGTAGTTCACCTGCAGGAGGAGACGAATGAATTGGTCGGTTGGTTGGTTGAGAAAGGGGTCGTCTCGAACACTCGAATCCCCTCCGCTTTCCTTCCGCTGCCCACCGCGCTCACCTCGTACTCGTCGGTGCCGCGGTGGGGGTCGCTCCAGACGAGGTCGCAGGCGAGCGTCCCGTTCACGAAGTGCACCGGCCGCGGGATCGCCTGCAACAACAAGTGAGTAGAGGGTTCACTGCAGTCTGTCGCGCCTGGATGTCGGCCAAGGACTCCAGCTTGGGACTGAGGCCGCCGTGCATGGCGAGGGCGCGCTGGCCGATGCGCGCCGCCAGCGGGATGTACGTGAAGCACTGCATGAAGCGGCGGAACACCTGCTCGTAGGGCCGCTCCGTGCCCGCCAGCCGCGCCTGCAGCTCCGCGTAGAAGGAGTAGACGCGGTTGATGTTGGGGTCCTCGTGGTTGCCGCGGCACAGGAACACGTCGTGCGGCATGACGATCTTCAGCAGGAACAGCAGCACGATCACCTCGATGGAGTGCCGCCCGCGGTCCACGTAGTCGCCCATGAAGCAGACGCGCGTCGTGGGCGGCCAGCCGTTCAGGTGCAGCCAGCGCAGAAGGTCCGAGTACTGGCCGTGGATGTCGCCGTAGATCTGCACCGGCACGGGCACCTGCAACGAGGATCGAGTGAGTGGACAGTGAACATTCATGCCTCCAGGAGAGTGGGCTCCTCTTTGAAGACGCTCTCGGCCTTCTCGATGATTTGCAGCAGGTGTGGGCCCTCGAAGCGCACCTCGCGCGGCCCGACCTCGATCATGCGCACGAGGGTGGCGAGGAAGGGGTCGGGCTCGTGGGCGGCCGGCTGTCCGAGCAGGACGGCGCCCAACTCGCGGTTGGTGGTCGTCGCCGTCGTCGAGTACGTGTACACGCCCACGATGCGCGGCCGCCGACGGATGGCGCGCACCTCGGCGGGCGCGGTGGAGCGGGCGCGGCGGATCTGCTCGACGACCAGGCGCGTCTCGGCCTTCGTCAGGTAGGGCAGGACCTTGGTGCCGCGCAGGTTGGCGTAGAACTCGGGCGGCATCTCGGCCTGGAACTCGGCCCGCCCGCGGTAGCGCTGCACCACGCAGTACTCCAGCGTCAGGTACGAGACGGCCTGCGGGAATGGCAGTGAGTGAGTGGGCGGACGGACGGGCGGACTCACCCCCACGACCGCGAGGAACGCCAGCCCCACGATCAGCGGCAGGAACTCCTCCGTCGAGCTGCAAAGGACCGATTGAAAGGAGCGTGAGCGGGGGGAACGGACCTTTCGAAGGGCGCCAACGTCTCCTGCCAGCTCCAGAGGGCGAACGCCTGCGTGTTGCACCAGTCGGTCGCGCAGCAGCAGGTGAACTTCGGCGCCGGCTTGTCGACGTCGGCGAGGCGGCAGGTGAGCGGCGGGGGCAGTTTGGGCGCCTCGTCTTTCGTCTCGTAATCCTCGGGCGTCGCCGCAAAGTAGCGGAGCGTGCGCGCGGCCACCGACAGGTCCACGCAACACTGGAAGGAGGCGAGTGAGCGACGGTCTCCGCACTCACCGCTCCGTTCTTGGGCACAACGGTCGTGTTCGTCGGCTCCTCGTCGAACGGCAGGCGGTCCTCCGCCTCCGACGTCCAGCACCCCAGCTCCTCCGCCCGCGCGACGGCCGCGAGCAGCAGGGCGGCGAGCAGAAAGCGGGCGCTCATTTCGGACGGCCGACCGGGAGCGCGGATTCGAAACCAAATGGCGAGTAAAATTGCTGGGAACTTCCTTTCGTGCGTTCTGTTTCGCTCATGCAAATGTGGTGGTTGGGACGAGTTGATTTCGTGCAAATGCGGTCGGTGGGTGGGATGCATGCCGGCGAGAAAGAAATGGATCGACCGGTGATTTCCCTCCTCCTGGTCGTCGCTTGCTCGGCCAGGATCTCGAACAGGGACAAGGTGCACGTGATTAGCGATCGATGCGAATGATGCACAGCAAGAGGTGGAACAAGAGGAAGCATGTCAGGCGGTACAACGGCGAGCAGCTGCCCCGCTCCGGCGGAAGTCCCCGTTTTGTTCGTTCCGTCCCGCTTTTGTTGACGTCCATAAGAGCGGAGGACGCGAGCGGCCCACTGGTGGATTCCGCAAGGACCACCGACGCCACACCGTTCGCACTGCCCGTCCCGGCTTACAGGCTTTCTTGTTCACAACACCTAGCAGATCTGCTTGCACTTCCACCACGCAGACAAACACCGCTCGTCACTCGTTTTGATGAGCAGAAATCAAACACGGTTCATCCGACGCTCAAAACAGCCACCCGCGGCAGCCGGCATACCAACGCCGATTCACGTGTTTTCGCCCTCGCTCCAAATAAACACGCCCGCCGGTCTTGAATCAACCGCTCGCCCGCTCGGCCGCCCGCTCGACCGCCGTTTGACTCACGGGCGGCCGAATAAAAGCGGGCGGTCGGCGAGGACAGCGGCTTCAAACTCCTTCTATTCTTTTCCCACCGTTGAATTTACTAAACGACCGCTAACAATCGACCGTTGAACGATGGCGCGCCGCCTGCTGCCGACCGAGAAGCCGTGGGTGCACGTGAGTTCGCGCTCGACCGCCGTCCACTCGCCCGCCCGCTTGCAGAAGACGGCAGCCGCCTTCGGGGCGCTCTGGGCGCTGCTGGAGGCCGTCTGGCTGCTGCACAGCTTCCTGAACGCGCGCCGGCCGGGCTTCCTGTGGGCGGTGCGGCCCGAGTGGGGGCTCGTGCACGGCGCGGCGGACGGGACGCTCGCGCTCTCGCTGCTCGGCGGCCTGTGGGTGGCCGCTTCGTTGGCGGCGGGCGTCCTGCTGGCGGTCGGCGCGCTCCGGCCGCTCCACTGGCTGCACGTCCCGTTCCTCCTGTTCGCGGTGAGCACTCGTTCGATCAATTCTCTTCCAATCGACTGCTGCAGACGCACTCCGCCTTCCAGTCGGCCGGCCTGCTCGTGAAGACGGTGGTTGCGGCGGTCAACGGGTGGCCGTGGGTGGGCTTCCCGACCGCCATCGTCCTCCTCCTGCTGCTCGCGTTCTCCACACTCGGCCTGCTGTTCGCCGCCCACTCCTTCCTCCTGCTGCACGAGCGGCGCGTCCGCGAACGCGAGCCCGCCGCCCCGCGCCCCTCCGTCCAGCTCGTCGCCGCCCCTGCCCTGCCGCCCGTCGCCGACCTCCCGACCGTCCCGCGCCACGCTCACCGACACGCCTACCCCGATGTTTAATTGTAAATAAACTGTGTGTATGGTTGACTGGAAGGAACTACTTTTTGGGGACGGCGTTCCTCACACTCGGCCGATGGAAGCAGAGTGGACGAAGATTCGTGCCAGTTGGTTCGTGCGGGAGATAAGTGCCGCCGGTTGCGATCAAGCGGCGGTTTCTCGCTGCTCGCCCTTTTCTCCCCACATCTCACAGAACACCCGACATGCAGCAAAAGAGTCCTCGAATTTATTAAACAAAGAAACGGCCGCTAGTCGTCGTCGATGCAGATCGGGGCGGTGACGACGAGCGGGCTTTGCGGGCGGGGCGGTTCCTCGCAGTCGACGGGCGCGGCGGGCGGCGGCTTGGGGCGCGAACTGCCGGCCGAACTGACGACCTCGGCGGCGAGGACCTCCTCGAACGTATTGCCGGCCTTCAGCTGCTCCATGCGGCGGAGGCACTGCGCGTACTCGTCGACGAGCTCCGAGCTGCGCGCGTTCACTCGGCGCTCGGCGGCCTCGGCGCGGGCGCGCTCCTCGGGGCGCACTGAAAGCGGCGGGTGGACGCGCGGACGGCCCGCTCACTCACGTTTCTGCGGCGGCTTGATGCAGCGCGCGGAGCCGCAGAGGCAGGGGTAGTCGGCGGCCTTCCAGTAGGCCTCTCCGTAGTGGATGGTGACCTCCTCGCCGGCCGCGATGTCCCGCACGGCCAGGAAGCCGATCTGCGGGTAGGCGCGCGAGCTGTCGGGCGCGCGGACGAAAGCGAACGGGCTCAGCGACGGGGCGCAGGAGTGGTTGATGAACCGCGAGACGTTGGAGAAGGCCTTCGCGTCGATCACGGCCGCCGGACGTCCGGCCTGCAAGAGCGGCGAGTGCGCGGACGGCGGCCACTCACCTTCGCGTCCCGCACCGCGTACTGGTAGACGATGTTCGCGCGCTCGTGCGGCGCCAGCATCTCGCCGACGAACTCGCAGAAGAAGGCGCCGCGCGGCACGTAGTCGCGAGTGCGCACGCCGTAGCCCTTCTGCTCGTCGAAGTCGATCTCCGCGCGGAACGGCAGGCCGTCGGTCGTGAACGCGTTGCCGCAGCGGCCGCGGCAGGCGCACGCGTCGCGGCACTCGAGCAGGACGCGCTCCAGCGGCCGCTCGAGGACCGCCTGCAGGTCGGCGATCCGCCCGTCCAGCAGCTTCACGGCCGAGTCCCTCCAGCAGCGACACGTGGCGCCGTCGCAGCTGCCGGCGCACTCGCACGCGGCCTCCTGCAAGCGGCGGGCGGGTGAGCGGACGGGCGGGCGGGCGGGCGGCCACTCACCGGACGCACGAACGCGGGCCGCCGCTTCGAGCGCAGGCCGTACTTGAAGTGCGGGTCCATGGGCTGGCGCGTGGCCTCGTTGAAGACGGGCACTCGCCGCGCCTCCTGCCCGCTCGAGAGGTCGCCCGACTGCAGGACCGCCCGCTGCGGCAGCCGCTTCTTCGCCTCCAGCCGCTCCCACAGCTCCGCGTCCGTCAGCTGAAAGACAAGTGGATGAAAGGTGGAGTTCTGCCCGTCACTCACCTCCCGCTCGACGGTCTCCTTCCCGGCCACCTCGTCGTCCGAAGAGAGCGTGATCGTTTGGGACATCCGCGAGAACAAGCGTCGAACAAAACGGGGAGAAATCGGCGGAAATCGACCGAAAAGCGGCGGAAAGCGGGCGAAAGTGCGGGCGGCAGACGGACGAGAGACGACCGCCGCCGCCGCCGAGCAGGAGACTTGGCGCCGCATTGCGCAACGACCTTCGCCCCGCCGTCACTTCTTTCGGCCGCCCCGAAAAGCCGCCGAATGGAAGGACGATCGTTTATTCTCCACTCGAGCGAAACAATTCCGAATTTCACTCGAGCGTGGTGTTCGTGTTCGAAGTGGCCGCCCGCTGGACGCCGCTGCCCGGGGCGGAAACTTTCGTCGTCCTAGTCGCACAGTCATGCTTTCCGTCTTCTCATCGCCCAGTAGAATTCATTGACGAATTTATTCCTTGCTTAGAGTTCTCTTAACGATAAGCGGGTAAAGAGAACACTCGCCGGCGTTCGTCTTTCGGGCCGACGCGGGTGCTCGGCGTGTCGTTGATCGAAAGGAAGCTGATCGACGAGCGTCGTTTCGGTTGGAACGCGGCGAAGAGGCGGCAGGCGGGCGCCCACGCAAACAGCCGCCTTCGGTACGCGTCCACGTACACGAAGATGACGAGGTTGGCGGTCAGCGGGTAGAGGTCGGCGATGCACAGCGTGATGGCGACGGCGAAGGGCCCCGCTTGGGAGCCGGCCACCATTCCGACCACGCAGAAGACGATCGGGACGACGACGAGGAAGAAGACCGCCCCGATGTCGACCATCAACATCGTCGCAAGCTGCGCGTACAAGTGGGCCGTTCGGCCGTGTAATCGGTGCCGATTTTGAAGCAACGAGCGGTACGTGACCAAACTGCACACGATCGCGACGCCGGTGAGCAGGAAGTAAAAAAAGATGGCGGTGCTGCCCGCCCACCACATCCGCCCGAGGCTCGTCTTCGGCTGAAAGAACGAGTGGATGAATGAGTGCAATCGAATGAATGCCCGTTACGTTGATTCCAATGGCCAGAAGTCGGCCGCTCAATCGATTGAACGCCTGCGGGTCCACGTCTTTCATCGCCGCGAGCAGCTTCTTTCGGTCCAAAATGTGCGAAGAGATCGGCCCGTAGGCGCCGAGCAGGCAGACCGCAATGAAGAGGACGTACATGAGCGTGTAGAAGCGCATGTTCGACAGCAAGGCCACGTGGCGGGACTCGGTGGTCTGCGCGTAACGATAGACGAACATCATGCACGTCGTGTACACGATGCCGAACATGCAGCCGATCGCCACCACCGGGTGAAGGTGGATCATCCACGAGGGCCAATCCTTTGAATTGGTTGCTTTCTACTCAAGAAATACTCGCTTACCACGTCCACCCAACTCCAAACGCCCCGCAGGAGGACCACCGGGTACGGCAGGAAGGTTTCGTGCAGGTCGGAGATCAAAATCATGAAACTCATGGCCACCCCGTGGCTCGAGTTCCAAACGATGTACCACCGAAAGGCGGCGATCTCCTTCGGCGAGTGGTACACGATGGCGTGCACGAGGGAAAGGTAGACGAACAGCGAAATGCTGCAGTTGGCGACTTGAAACCACGCGCATCCCGCGAGCAACTGCGGCGAAACAAAGTGGACGTCGCGAAATTCGAACGGCACCACCCGCTCCTCTTCGCTCGTCTCCATTGCCGAACGAGTGGTCTGTGGAGGGCGAGGGCGAGGGTTGTCCTCTAATCACGTTTGCACGACGCCCGAAATTCAATGATCGATGGTCGGGATTCCGCGAAGTGGAGCGAGCAACCGAAACACCTGCTCTTTTCGTGTCGGTTGCTTTGAATTGGTAATGAGGAAACGGAGTGAAGCCGCCGAACACTTCGCACACAAAAAGCAAGCAGAGAAGAGCTGGCAGTAAAACAACAATTGCCGACCGTTACGGGGAACTTATCTCGTCGCCACTGCTTTATTTCAAGTCAAAGGCTTATCTCTTTGGTCATCGAAACTGCATCAAATAAAGCAACGGATAGTGTAGTTTTTAGATTGTACCGGTGTCCCTAACACTTCAAACTGTCGACCAGTCCTGAAGTACGGGACAGTTTCGGGAACACGGCCCGGTGGCCATTACTCATGAAAAAGTTCGAGAGCAGCAGTCGCTTTCGAAACGTCGAAAAAAAGGAAACAGCGTTCCTTTGCATCGAAGTGTTAGTTTCGAGCGGTGTTCGAAAGAACGACGGCGGGGGTGCTGCTCCCACGGACCGAAATCCTCGTCGTCTTCTGCCCAACCGACCGCTTCGAGATGACCACTCGGTAGGTGACGGCCGTCACCAACGAGTTCAGCGAAGTGCACACGGGGCCGTACGGACCCACGTAACTTGAAGCAGGAGGTGAAGAGAAAACGTGAGAAAGAAGACCTACGACCATTGATCGACACCAAAAGCCGTGAGGATCGTCCACACCAGCACGGGGATGAACGTGAGGAAGAGCTCCGTGATGACGGCGAACGTCGCGATCAGGTTGGCCTCAAATGAAAGCAGCTAGTAGAAAGAAAGCTTCTTCTCGCGATACCTGGCGGAAATTTCGAGCATTCCCGACGAAGTGGGCGCGATGTTTGGCGAGCTTTCGCCAGAAGACGGCCGCCGAACAAAGCGAGAGAATCGTGCCCACACTTCGCGGTGTGGTCAGAAAGAAAGTGGGCAGGTGGGTCAGCAGGCACGCAAAAGACGGGCATTCTGCAAACACCCCAGGAATCCCTCTTTCTTTGTTGCGCTCACTCGTCAGTTCGGGCACCGTTCCCCACTCGGCGACCACCAGCGTGCAAAAGAGCAGCGAGCCGAACGTCGCCGAACATCCGATGCAAAGGCCGAGAAACCGGTTGTTCTTGCGCACGTACTGAAGGCGGGAGTTCATGGCAGAAATCCGCTCGAGCAGGAGGAAGAAGACCGAAAAGCTGCGCGCACAAGCAGACGAGTGGAAGGCGGCGCCCGTCCAGAAGACGACCGGTGTCGGCTCCTCCAAACTCGTCGCCGAAACCCGCTCTCTGGACGCCCACTCGAACGGGACGAAGCCGCTGAATTCAACCCAGTGACCAGTCAATTGATTCCATCCAACTGTTCCTCCCTTGTTTGTTCGCCGTCCAATCATTTCCTCCCCTCGTTCTTCCCCCCTGTTCGCCTCCGGCAATTCGTTTGTAGTTCCTCTCTCTCCCCTCGCCGTCGGGATCACATCTCCTCCTCTCTTCTTCCTCTCCATCCAATGGACATCCCCGAGCGCGCCTTCCAGAAGGTGACGGGCGCTCTCCAAGGGAAGGGACGGGAATCCCCCCGCTCGACGCCGCCGCCACTCGCCTCCACGTGGCCGCCCTCAACTCCGTCCGGCACCCGCTCGTCTCGCCTCCTCCGCCGCCGGCGATCGCACCCACGTCCAGCGATCCGAAGGACCCGCCGCTCCAAGTCCGCCACCGCGCCGCAGTCTCAAACTCAATCGGCCACCTCGCCCTTCCACTCGCCGATGCGCCAGAGCCACTCGCCTGGAGACCCCGATCTTCCCGACCACTCAACCCCGATCCGACTCGGTCGGCCGCCGGCGGAGTCCACCTCTCTTCTCTCTGTCCCCCAACTTCCAATCCTCGATCCCGACTTCCTTCGTTCAATCCTCCCGTTCGTTTTGTCGATTAGTTCTGCCGTCTCTCTTGCTCCCCCTGCTATTTCTGCTTCCTCTCGCTTGTTTTCGTCCGCCCGATCGGCGCCCCGGCCGCCCGCTTATCTCCGCCCCGTTCGCTCGCCGCCGTCTCGTCTGCTCTTGCGTCATCCCGCCCCCCGTTCGCCCACTCGTATTTAAGCGGCGGCCCGCCCGTCCACTTCCCCCTCTCCACCCCCCTTCTCTCCGCGGCCCTGCCCGCTCCCCCTTCCCGCGGCCCTGCCCGCTCCTCCCCACTCGGCCCCAGCGCCCACTCGGCCCCAGCGCCCACTCGGCCCCAGCGCCCACTCGGCCCCAGCGCCCACTCGGCCCCAGCGCCTCCTCGCGGTCCGCCGCCTCGTTCCTCGGCCCTCGCGCCTCTCCGACGGTCCGCCGTCCTCCCTGTCTGTAGTTCGTTCACTCGTCAATAAACTTCGCCCTTTTTCCCGAGGATCTTCCTTCCACGTGCTCAACTCGAGCTTCCCGTCCTTCCTTTGTGCCAATTCCTCCACCGCCCTCCACCATGGACGGCAGTGCGAGCGACACCGGCGCGGAGAAGAATTCTGAACGAAGAAAACACTCTTGCAGTTGTCTCCAAGACTCACCCTCGCCGAAGCCCACGGCCGCCATGTACGCCGAGTGGAGGAGGCCGAAAAAGGCGGTCGAGATCCATAGCACGAGGTTCACCACGAGGGTGGGCGACAGCTGGCGGTGCAGCCCGAGCGAGAGGATTCGCCCCAACAGGAGCAGTTGGGAGCAGAAGGCCGCCGAGTAGTCCACCGATTGCACCACGTACTCCCAAAACACCAGCCGCGTCAGCATCTCAAAGGAGTGAACAACTGACTTTTTCAGAAGCGACCGAATAGTCAGCAGACCCTCGTCACATTCAAACCAACCGCCAAATACAATCTCTAATCTTCAGTGGAATCGTTCGTTCGGTTCCAGTGAACAACTAATCGTTTTCTCGGCTACAAATCTCCCGGTAGGAATGGCCGTTTCGTTTGTCGTCTTCTTCCACCGCATTAAGAAGCACGTGGGAAGAATGAATAATGTGTCGTCTCCAATGTAAAGCGTTTATTACATATTTCCTAGACAACTCACTCGTCTGTTCAGCAAAAGAACTTCCGCACGCACTCTTCGTCCTTGGTGTTCACGAGGTACAGGCGCAAGAGCCGTCGGATGGACTCCGCGTTCAGAACGGAGAACGTGCCGTCCGCCAGGAACGAGTGGACGACGCGGAGCGCCTCGTTCAACTCTGTTCCGAACACGCGCGAGTTGGCGTGCAGCTCGAGGTTGATTTGGCACACGGTCGGCAGACGGTCCTTCTCGTCTGCAACCGAAGAAGATGGTTGAAATAAGAGGGTATAGATGACTGGCCGATCATTTTCTGCAGCACGCCGAACTCCGCGCTCTCGATGTCCATGAGGAGGAGGTCGACGAGCTCGCCGCCGTTGTGCTGCTCGAAGAACTCCACGATGCCCTCGTGGGCGACCGTTTGGCCGGCGTATCGACCGTTAGCTGAAAAAGAAAGCAGGGACGAGTGAGCAGTCGGTTGTTGAATGGACCGTCGCGAATGCGCGCAAAGTACGCGCCGCTCTCCGCTCCGACGGTCGCGGGAACGAAGCGGGCGTTCGGCACGCGCTCGACCAGCTCCCGATTCGGGTGCTCCTCGGGGTCGACGGCCGTGAATTTGCACTGCGGGTAGCGATTGAAAAGCGCCGTCTCGCCGGAGAAGTCGCCGCCCACTCCCAACGTGAAGACGTTGCAGGCGGCCAGCCGGTCGACGAAATCCGTGAAGAATTTGCGCTCGCCGTCCGAAAAGAACCGAAAGATTTGCTTCAGGTTGACGAAAGCGGGGTCGTAAACCTGCAACCGATTGGATTGATCAACAGAAACAAAAGGAAAAAAGAACGCACTCCCGTCAACGAAAGCCACTTGAACTCGGCGGGGGCGTCGATGCGCGACCACTGGGCCAAACGGTCGGCCTGCGCACTCCGAACAGCCGCCAAGTGGGCGCTCGTATTCCCGCTGCACACTTTCGGCGGCTTCAGCGGTCGGTCGGCGGCCAGCGGGCACACGTCCTGCGCATCAAGAGGGAATGAGCAAATCCAACAGAGAACTCACCACCTCGACCACCCGTTTGGGCGAACAATCCGGCCGACTGGTGGGCGGCCACTCGGCGCTGTCGCCCGACTCGTCCGGCTGGTCGTCCGCCTCCTCGGGCTCCTCCTCCGCGCCCTCCGGATCGACCTCCTCGCTCTCGTACACCAAACGGGAGTCTTCGACGTTCGGATCGATTGGATCTTGTGGCTCCAGCAGGTCGGAAGGATCCTCATAGCCTCGGAACAAGGCGACACAAGCGAGCAGCAGCACGGCGCCCACAAACGCCGTTCCCAACGCTTTGATCAACGGCAGGCGGTGGTGCTTGAGCGTTAGGTTCATCCCAAGACAAAAAGAAAGCAGTGAAGAGCGAATTGGTTACTCGGTTCCAAAGAAGAGGGAAAATCCGCTGGATGGCGGCAGGCGGGCGGTCGGCAGATCCCGCCGGAGATAGTGGGCGCTGGATCTCGCTTGTTCGCTGCTTGTTCGTCGCGGATCTCCAGTTGTTCTTCCAAAAACGTCGAACAGCCGGCATGCACTTTCGGTTGCAATGAGTGAACCCTCTCGTTCGATCCAGCCGATGCGTGGACAAGCAAAAACTTCTCGATTGCCTCCATCAAAGCGAACATTTGAGAACTCATCGCATCTTGTTTTAATCTCCACCAATAAGTGGCGAGATCTGCGAATGATTTGGAGAGCAGAACGGGATCCCGCCGACCTTCCAAGCGTCCCTCGAGAAAAGCGGAGCGTACATCATTTGGAGTTGTTGAGCAAACGGCAAAGTACGAGTTGTAAGTTTTGACCAGGGAAACGAAAAGAAACTATTAAAAGCCGAGTGTAAACGAAGAACCAAATGGTATGAAGACGTCCGAAAGAATTCAAGTGTCTGATTGACTCGGTTGAAATCCACCGCGAATGCTGGAATGTTTGCTTTCTGTTCAATGGCGGAATTCGGACGACCGAAAGAGAAAGCGGGGGAAGAGTTGAGAAATCACTGCGCGCACTCCAATCGTTCGCTCCTTTTGTGTTCGCGCAACCGGGCGAAAGTGCGCGGGCGGCTTTTTTGGGCGCTCGGGGTGGTGGGCGTCGAGTGAACACGTGCACTCCGCTCTTTCCGTCGACCCGCTCGTCCGTCAGCAAGCGAGCGAGCGAGCGGGCGAGCAAGTGGAAGGAAGAAATGATTCGTCGCCTTTTTCTGCCCATTTTTCCGTCCTTTTCGGTCCGCTCGGACGAAATTCGAAACCGCCGCCGCCTGCCCCGAGCAAAACGAATGCCGTCGGAGATAAAAGGACGTTCTTTTCCCGCGAATTCCTCCCGTTCATGATTCATCTCTATTGTTTCGACCTGTTGGTTCGTTCGTTCCCCCCACTTCGATTCAATCCTTTCGTTGCGTTCAGGCGTGCACTCTGAACATGAACCTACGGGTGTTTTCGGTCGTCACATTCGGGATTTCTTTGCTCCAAACCGCCTTCCTCGTCCTCCTCTTCGTCGGACGGAACAGACGGCAGCAGGCGGACAACGAGGTGCCCAATGGCAGATTGAAGTGAGATTCTTTGATCTTTAGGTTGGCGACCGACTGTTCTCGCTGCTTTTCCTCGTCGCCCAGCCCGTGTACTCGACGGCCATCAGTTTGGCGACGTTCCTCGCGTTCGACGGCGAACTGGCGATCTTCCGGCCGAAGAACGCGCCCTTTTTGTTCAAACTGCGGATTTTCGTCCACTTCCTCCTTTATTTTTTCCTCTCCGCCCTTCTCTTGAGCTTCCTCTTTCGACTTCCGTTCGAGTTCTCCTTTCTTGTTGGAGGGAACGTTCTCGTCAACCTCGTCGTCCTGTTCTCGCTGACCGTCGGACGCGTGAAAGTGAGTTCTTTTCGATCGATCAATCTTAAAGTTTATTGTTCGCTTGTTTCCAGTACGAACGGGAATTCGGAGCGGCCTTCGATCAGAGCAGCCGGCCGTTGAGCGACGAGGAAGCGCCCGCCACTCCGCCGCTTTCTTTTTCGTCGGCGAGAAGAAGCGAACCCCACCGAGTGCCCACCGCCCCACCGGCTTACGAGGACCTCCCGCCCCCGTACGAGAGCCCGTGATCAAGCGAGAAAACGAGTATTCGACGGATATGTACAGACTGCTTCCGACAATAAACGGAAGGGTTTATGGTCGATTTGCAGCTTGCAGAAGACGATTATGAATGCGAAGAAAATAAAACGCTCACATTCGCCGCCGGCTCAAATTTTAATCTCCCAGGAAATAATTTTATCGCTCGTAAACCGCTTCTTGTCGTTAGGGCGGCGTTCGCTGGTCTTTGGGCTTCAAGGAGTTAAAACGCTTGACTGCCACCCGTTCGGTTCCTCACTTCACTCCGCTTGACGGCCGACAGTCGTAATGTCTTCTGCCGCCTGCTTCTTTCTCCTGCTCCTCTCGTTCGAAATGGCGGCCGGCTACTCGTTTCATCACGTGTACCGCCACCTGCCCGCTCACGAAAAGCGCCATCTGCACCGGGCGGACTTCCGAAAGCATCAGCTGGACGTCCAGCACGTGGATGAGCCGCTGGAGGGCCGCCCGTCGAACCGCGTGCCCGTGGACCTCGTTTCCAGCCGGCTGGTCGATTCCGAGTGCCACTACAAGCACGAACTGCGCCGTCGGCTGGAGTTGCAGCTCGCGGACACGATCTGCGCCCACGGCCACCACCCGGTGTTGCATGCGGGCCGAATCCACTGCGTTCCCGCCTACTACCTCGTCTAGAGCGGGGATTGACCGAGATTGTTGTTGAATAAAGACCACGTGCATCAAACGAGAGTAATGGAAGAATGTTCTACTGAACGGTTTATTGTGTACAGGCGACAATCAAGAGAACAACGAAAGGAAGGCTCCGCTCACTCCTCCTTGTAGAGGCCGGCCGTGAGGGCAACCAGGAGGAAGGTGGTCGCGAAGAGGAGCAGGAGGCAGGCGAGCATCGAAGTGCAGAGGCAGCAGACGCGCCACACGCTCCCGTCGACCGGCTCCTCGTCCACCTCCGCGAGCGGCTCGACGGGCGGCGGCTGAGTGGGCGTGTAGGCGTAGACGGAGGGCAGCGGTTCCTGCTGCGTCTGGTCGGGGTAGGCGAGCAGTCCGGAGTTGAGGTTCATGTCCGGCGGGGGCGGCGGCGGCGGCATGCCGTCCGGCACGACGATCGGCGCGTAGCCCGCCGCTTGCAGCTGGTCGGCGGTCGGCCCGTTGAATGCCGCCTGCAATGAGCGGAATGATCGAACGGGGCGGACGAACTTGCCGGCGGCTGCTCCGCGTACCCGCCCTGCATCGGGAAAGGCGCCGGGATCGGTTGGCCGACGGCCGCCGGAGCGGGAGTGGCCGGCGGCGGGGGTGGCGGCACGACGCCTACCGGATTGATCGGTTCGTATTGATCGCCCATTGGAATCAACGATCCACAGGCTGCAAAGGCAGGTGAGATGAAGGAGGGATCGTCCGGCCACTCACCCAAGCAGCGAACTCTCGGGACCGACCGTTCGGCGGAGAGGAGGTGAAGGCAATTGGAGATGGCCGGCAGCCTGTCCGCTTTTTCGATTTGTTTTGGCGGATTTGCATAACCCTTTGTTTTCGGTTGCTCATTGAACAAGCATGTCCGGTCCGCAAGATTTGCAACGCGAAACGTGATACGAAGGAGTCAAGCAGACGGCGAAACAAACGACCGGACGGTTTATCACCAGAAATATTTACACTCAACAACAAGAAAGCACAACGACCGTGATGGGGGATCAAACGAACAAATCGGCGCCAGGATTCGAGAAGCTTTGCGGAACGACGACCACTTGGACCTCCTGCTCGCCGTCCTCCTTCTTCTCCTCGTCCGCTTTCTTTGCGCCTTTCGGGGGATCGGCGAGCGGGATCACCTTTACTACTGGAGTGGGAGGCAAAACATCGTGCGCCGTGATGAACTTGGCGACGTTGAACTTCCGCTGGCCCTCGCGCAAGGTCTGCAGTTTCATGAGCACGTGGGCCTGCTGCGCGATGCGGAAGACGTAGATCTCGAAGCAGACGCCGGCGAGGATGAAGATCGCGCGCATCATGTGGAGCAGGTCCTTGCTGAGGCCCTGCGTGGAGTCGTCGTGGTCGTCGCTCAGCTTCGCCTCCAGCCGGTCGATGTTGTTGATCAGCGACCACGAGGCGAGGATTACTTTGATCGGGAGGGCGATGACCTGCAATCCACCCGCTGCTTTCATTCAATCATTCGAAGGAACTCACGTTCAGGACGAACTCCGGATAGAAGCAAACATGCCACCATCTCCACAAAGCGATCAAAATAAAGAAATAGCAAAGCAGCGAGACGGCAGGGGCGGGAGCCGTGATGAAGTCGTTCCTGCGAACGGCAACGATCACTTCGATCAGGTTGATTGCGATGGTGATCAGTGAGTAGATGAACGCCGCCTTGTACACGTGCCCGATGCAACACACTCGCTGGTTCTGCTCGATCTCTTGCGCCAGGGTCGACATTTCGGACGGTTGGCTAAAGAAACCGCAGGATTAATCGAATGATCCGCTTGAAAGACTGCGTGGTCAAACGGAGGAACTCGAAAGCACGGAAGAGGAACTTCCCATAACACGCACGTTGTTCTCCACACTCGCCTTTCTTCCGCCTTTTAAATCAACCGTCCCAAACGGGAAAGGCGGAAGAGCGAACGATTGACTTCGAAGTGCAAACACGCGGAAGAATGCCGAGTGGATCCTCGAGATCGGCACTCGAGATTCCCCGCTTTTGTCCGCGCGTGACTTCCGAGCGCACCGCGCACCCCCGCATTTCGGCGCCCGTCTGCCCACTCCTTTCCGGGAAAAAGGAGGCATCGCGTGTTTGTTTGCTTTCGACGACCCCACGACGATGAACGGCCGTCCGTCCAGCCAGTTCGCCCACGCGCAGCTGCCATCCGCGAGTCGGAGGATGGAGCAGCTGGACTGCGGGCGCTGCATGAAGGCCGACCTCCTCGCCGAGTGGTGCGGCCCGCGAGAGGCCGCCGCCGTCTGCCTATCCGCCTCGCCCGCCGGCCTCGTCCATTTCGTCGACACGCATCGCTCGACGACTGTCTGGGCAACATTCTCTATTTCGATTGCTTTTGAGCCTTAACTAGACGATGAAGGTAAACAAAAGGATTTATCGGGCATTTCGGTTCAACAACAGGGACTACAACGAGAACAACAGAACGAAGAAGAAGATGTCACTGGACTTCAGCTCGTGCTCACCGCTTGACGGATCAGTTCGTTCACGATGTCCACGTGGGCGACCACGAACGAGTTCCATTGATCCAAGTGAGTGAGCGCGGCGAGGTTGCGAACGGCAAAGGCGATCGTCTGCTGCTTGAAGGTGGGCAGCCGGTCGTACTGGAAGGCCAGTTGGAGGTAGTCAAAGATCGTGTCCGCAGAGAAGTTGGCGTTCATGCTTGCGATGCACGCGTTCTGCAAACGGAGAGATCAAGGCGTTCATTGGAGCCTCGCTCGCTCACCTGCAGTCCCGTCAGCTGGTAGCGGTCGGCAACGACGTAAAGCGCAGAGTCCATTTCTTTCAGTCCGTCCACTCGGCCGGTGTAGATCCAACGGAGCATTGCCTCGACGATCGGCGGCTCCAAGTCGTCCATTTCGATCTTCTTCTCGAGGCTCTCCTTCGTGTCCTTGCGCTCGAACATCCGCTCGAAAACCTCCGACTGCGAGCACAAGAGCAGTTTGGAGACCTGAACAAGCGAATAAAAGGAAGGGATGCTTGAAGGGAACGTACGTGGAACTCGACTCCGCCTTTCGCGATCACCCGAATGTCGCCGTAGTTCTCGTCGTTGAAATGAGCGGAGAAGAAGGAACGAAGGTGGTCAAGTGACTCCAACCGCGCTTTTTTGCTCGGCGCGAAGACTCCCGGAGTGCACAGCGGACGAAGGTTGAAACGCAGGCGAGCGAATCCGTGCGTGAAGAACGCCTCCTTGTCGGTTAAACGTCCATGATTGCCTTGGAGTGCGGCTCCATTCCGCGCAAACAGTTGCAGGATTCCTTCTACAAAACAGAAATGAATGGATGAAACGGGCGGATAAACGAACCGGTTCGGTACGTCTGTTGGCGCTTCTCGTTCTCCAACCACATTTGGTAGTAGAAGAACTCTTGCGATTCGACGCCCGCGTTTTTGATCCACATATCGTACGAAAAAGGCGAGCCTTGAAAGAGGAACTTCTGCTCGGTCCCGCTCACGGTCATCACTCCGCTTTCCTGGGTGTCGTCGGAGATGGTGGCATCGTCGTCTTCGTCGTCGTCTTCCTCGTAGTCGTCGGAATCGTAGCCGCAATTCCACTCGAATTCCATCGGAGCCGTCCACTGATCGACCATTCGGACCTGGCCGTTGCGCTCGAAGTTCCCACGGTCGACTTGCTCGCTCGCCGGCTGGCGGAACTCGCAACAGAGGAAGACGGTCGAGGTCGTGGACAGCCGTTCGATTGCAGCCACCTCCAAGTTCACGTCCTTGTGATCTGCGCTTGCTGAATGAAGGAAAGCGGAATTAAAAGAGGCAAATAGAAGTTCCTCACCTTTCGGCACGACGATTTCGCCCTCCCCGTCTTCCATCCACGCCGTCATCTCGAATTTCATCCACTTCCAGCTCTCGGCTTTCGGCTTGATGTGCATGACAACGAGCCCGACGTGACGGGCAGAATAGGAGTAGTCGAGACGGGGATGTTCTTCGGAGTAGTCAGCTCGAGGGACGGGCGGACGGAACAGAAGGTAGCAGTGCGGATTGCCGTCCAGGTTGGTTGTGAAGAGGTCGGAGCACCACTGGTCTCCGCAGATTGACGCGCCCCACTTCTCGCCGAAACCGCCCATCTTCCACTTGATGAGCGTCGTCCCGTTCGGCAGGTGTTTACAGAGGGACATCGCTTTGGTGAACGAAGAACGCCTGAAAATTGATAGAAATTAGCGAAAAACGGACAGAAATTGCGGATAATCACGAGCAAAACAAATGCGGGGGTCAATTCGAGTCTGTGGGCAACAAGCTGCCGAAAGTTGGTTGTCTTCCAGGCGTCCGACGCGTCCGCCAAGTCGACCGCAAAGCGGCGAAGCGGAGCGGCGTCCAACAAGCGGGCGCGAGCTGCCGGCGACTTGCACGCCAAGAAGTGAGTCACGGTGAACATCGCTTCCAATCCGTCGCTTTGCAAGGGCAACCATAAAGTCGGCGTCGCGTCCCACTCGCTACTTGTTTGTCCCCACTAAAGCGGACTCCCGCAAGTGAAAAAGAACGGCCGACCATGCTGCGTATCGCCCATCAAGCAATTCGAATGAGATCCGCAAAAACTTTTTTCGGCCTACAAATCGACTTTTTTCAGCCTACAAAAAAAAGGCTCTACAAATCGCCTTTTTTTGGCCTACAAAAAAAATCGAAGATTTTTGGAAAATACACCCAAAACGATGTAATAACACACACACAGTGGCTTTTTCTCTTTTCACACAGGTAACTGACGATCTCCTCTATTGTTTGAGATCATTCCCGTCCCGTAATTCATGGTTTTAAGTTAGTTATCGTGATAAAACTCGAAATTTCAATTCTTTTTTGTAGGCCGAAAAAAGTCGATTTGTAGGCCGCGAAAAGTATCATGCGAATGAGATCTAACGTCTTCGTTCTGTACATACCGCTGTGCTCTTCCATGTTGAACAGTGAACGTTCACATGCCCTTTTCGGTCTCTGATTACGATTTCCATTCGATCGACGGCCGTCTGCGATCGACCAATGTTATAATCGAAGCGGCGGGGAATGCAAAGGAGCCAGACGGAACAAAAGTCGCCGTCGTCTCGCGTCTCGCTCCATTCGAGTGGTCGGTGATCGAGATGTTTGTCTGCACCTCCGTCGGCAGTCTCCTCCTGCTCCTCGTCGTCTTTCTTTCGGATTCGCTGCGCAGTCATGCTACGAGCGAACCGTCTGCCTCCAACCAAACCACCTGCTTCTTCTGGTACGGCTGGAAAGACCACACGGGGAACATGAAACACGAGGACCCTTGCCTGTCTGGCCATTGCTTCGCCTACTACAACAACTTTGGGAACGCCGAGGTGAGTTCTGCAAGAAGAAGCAAACGATCCTTGGTGTTCAGCGCGGCTTCCGCAACGTCTCGCTCGGCTGTGCTCCCTTTGACCACGAGTGGCGCGACGACGGCTTCGGCGGGCGGTTGTGCGTGTGTTCGACCGAACGTTGCAATTTCTTCACCGATCAAACGAAGTATGTGTGCTGGGATGGGTATCATCTGCCTGTTTAGTTGTATTGAATAAACATGGAGTTTGCTGCTCATGGCGCCGATCGATGGCCTTCAATTGCTGCCGAATGGCTTGAGGGTCGACCTTTGACTTGCAGAGAGTGCGTATCGCCGACCAAAACACCCGTTTATTTCGGAGCACCTGCTTTCTTTTATGCTATGAAGGAGCGGACGTCACACTTGGTCGGCGATGAAGGAGGGGTCCGTGATGACGATGCGGGGCAACGGCGTGTGCTGACGGGCGGGCGGCGAGACCACGCGGGCGGGGGGCGCCGGCTGGGAGGAGGCCGTGTGGGAGGGCGCGGTGGCGATCTGCGAGACGCGCTGCGGGAGGAGCGGCCCGACGAGCGGCAGACGGCGCAGCAGCCCGAGCGCGCCCTCGCGATAGGCGCGGATGTTCAGCAGGATGCAGAGGTGGGTGAGCGTCCCGTACGTGGAGGCGATCGAGACGGCCGCCGTCGACAGCACGGGCCCCGCGCGCAGGTGGGCGTTCATCGAGACGAGAATGAGCGCGAAGCCCGCGCCGGCCGCCGCGTGCGAGAGCACCACCTCGAACATCAGGGCGCGCATCAGCGAGCGGTAGAGCAGCAGCGTCTGGGCGCTCAGGCTGTCCGCCCGCGTGCGCATGAAGCGGTACACGCCCGACGCGCAGCAGAGGATCACGACGAAGCCCACGAGCACCAGCACCACGATCGACACCACGCCCACCGCGATCTGCCGCCGCGTGTTGTCCTGCAAGGAGCGAGTAGCTGCACCGCGGCCGGCTGAACGCACGTTGGAGATGAGGCCGGCCGCCACGCCCGACCGCACGCGCCGCACGAGCTCCGCGTCGAACTCCACCCACACGGCGATCACGTCCGCGCGCATCGTGCCATGCGCGATGATCGGCCCGCCCACGAAGCCCAGCGCCGCCGCCGACCACAGCGCGTAGAGCAGCGCGTACGTGCGGAAGCGCGCCAAGTGCGGCTGCAGCCAGTGGTCGGTGGTCTGCACGAAGCGGTAGGCGAACAAATAAACCGTCGTGAAGCCCGTGCCTGCAGCAGCGAGGGGATAATTCGCTCTCCTCTCCGTGTGGAACGAACCGGAGACCGCCCCGCACATGAGCAGCGTGCAGAGGCCGCTCACCAGGGGGCCCAGCTGGAAGAACGGCGGACTGATCGCTCTTTTCTGCCTGCCGCAACAAACCGAGAACCACACGCAGACGCCCCGCAGCACGAACGCCGGGTGGGGCGCGAAGCTCTCGGGCTGGAAGAGGGCCACCCATGAGTCTGCAGCGGGCGAAGCAAGTGAGCAGCCAGCCGTCTGGTGCGCTCACCGATCACGACGCAGTGGAGGCCGTTGAGCAGGAGGTAGAAGCGGTAGTTGCCCATGGCCTTCGGGGAGTGCCTGAAGACGACGAACACGAGCAGGCCGAAGAGCGTCAGCGTGCACAGCGCGCACACGCCCTCCAGCCACGTGCACGCGCGCAGGAACTCCTCCGACGGCAACACCGTCTGCCACTTGGGCACCAGCTGGGAGGCCGGCGGGATCGGCACGGACATCCCCACCGGACGCTGAATGAGCGTGGAAGCGGCATTGGGGAAAAGCGTCAAGGACGGCGAGCGGGTGGCGATTTCACCTGTCGGGCGGCTTGACGTCACGCAAGTCGTAAGAAACGTGCGTTGTTTATTCAATGGAAACAAGTGCAAGAAAATGAAGGTTAGTGAAAGGAAGGTCGCGTGTTCTGACGGAGTTCAATTGGTGCGCAGCAGCTCTTTGACGATCTGCTTGTGCTCGCCGACATTCGATAGTTAAGAGCATGGTTAAAAACACACACAAATGGCAAAAAAGCATGTTGAAATTTTTGCCCAATCCATCGCTTGTTCCTGCCGCGGGGGGTTGCAAACGAAGAACGAAACCCGCGGCCGTCGACGATCGAGCGGCTCTGCATCGATTGAGGCCGAAGTGAAGGCGGCGACCGGTTGCACTCCGCATCACCGCATAATCCTCGTTCCGCTGCATCGACTCGGGCGGTTGAAAGCTCCGTTTTAAACTTCCGAACAACGGGCAGCTATCGGGTGCGGGCCGACTGCTCACACCCCCTTTGAAGTGGTCTCTTTTGCGCTCACAATCGAGGAGCATTCCGTTCTTGTTCGGGCGAGGACGGTGAAATCGTCACTTCAGAGACTTGCTTCACTTCTTCCTTTTTTTTAATGATGGTTGCCCCCTTCTTTGCGCTGAAGAAGGCGTTCAGCGGCAGGAAGCCGATGCTGGAGCACAAGCCGCCGTCTACGCATCAGAAACACAGTGAGCCCTCTTCTCCGTCTTTGCCCGATTACCCCGCTCTTTAGTGCGGGAGATCCAGGGCCTGCGCGGCGTTGCGATCCTCTCCGTCCTGCTCTTCCACTTGTGGCCGAAGAAATTCGCCGCCGGCTATTTGGGTGTGGATCTGTGCGGGAGTTCTCCCCGTTCGCCGCTCACTCCCTGTTTGCAGCTTTTTCGTGGTTTCCGGCTTTCTCATGTCTGCTGCTCGAGGCGCGGCGGCCGCTCGGGGCGCTCGCCGTGCTCCAGTTCTTTTTCAGGCGATTGCGGAGGATCGTGCCCACGTACCTGTTCGTCCTCCTGCTCTTCCTGCTGCTCTCCTTCCTCTTCATCTCGCCCACGGACACGAAGGACCTCCGGACGGAACTGAAGAAGCCGCTGCTCTTCGCCGCCAACCGTCCGGACGTCGTCAATCACGACTACTTTGCGGAGGCACGTGCCCTTTTTTGTTGGCTTCTAATCGAGTGTTCAGATGGACGCGGGCTACGCCTTCTTCGCGCACTTGTGGTCGCTGAGTGTGGAGCTGCAGTTCTACCTCGTAATCCCGCTGCTCGTCTTCTTCCTGCACCGAGTGCCCGCCTGCTTCCAACTGTCTCGATCTGCCTCCTTGCCGCCGCTTCCTTCGTCTTCCAACTCCGCTCGACCGGCGACGTCGAGCACATGAGCTTGGAGGAACGCGTGTGGCAGTTCATGGCGGGCTTCGCTGCTTTCCACCTTCAACAGTTTTTTCGACCATCCGGCTCTGCGGGCTACGCGCCTTTGACCGACGAGGAAGCAGAGGGGACAAGGAGACAGTCTGTGCTCTCGATCGGCAGGAAACTCGCCGCCCTCTTCTTGCCTTTCGTTTTATTCTACGCGCTGTTTGCCTCCGCACCCTTCAAACTTCTCTGCCGGCTGCTGGTGGTCGGCGTGACGACGGCGATCATCGGGTTCTCCGACACGCATTTCCTGCTCTCCTGCCGGCCGTTCGTCGCACTGGGGGACGTCTCGTACGCGGTCTACCTCATGCACTTCCCGCCCTTCAAATGGCACGACTACCGCTTCGTGGCCACCGCCTACGATAAGTTGCACACTTCAGTTGCCGGTCTGTTCATTTGTCTTTTGTTCATTCTTCTCTGATTGCAGCCGGCGTCTGTTTGATGGCAGCGGCAATCGCAGCCGGTTGGGAAATTGAGTGGCTCTTCAAGCGAATCACTCGGCTGCTCGTCGGCTGGACTCGCTTGCTGTTCGTGATTGCCGCTCTTTACGCGGCCGTCGGCTGCACTCTCGTGGCGATCGAGCGGCGGGAGATCAACGGCCTGGACGTAAGCAGCGGGCATCAGCAGAGGATTGATTGCTCCTTTTTTCCTGCATATCACAATGGACTTCTCGCTCGCTCGCCCCGCCCACTTGCTGCGAAAAGCGGCCGAATTCTTCGAGAAGTCCAGGCGGCACACTTCGCTCTTCCTGAGCAAGCGGGAGCTCCTCGAATTCAACGCTCTCTTCTTCCCGCCGCCGCCAGCTGCAGTCGTTCTGCGGGGAGCGCGGCCGGCCGCCCACTTCGTTCGGCGGGCCCATGGGAAAACTGCGGGAGTTCGCGTGCTTCGTCCGCCGCCCGAACGGCACGAAGAACATCGTGGTCGTCGGCAACTCGCACACGCCCACGCTGATCGCGGGCATTCGGCACCACTTCCGCGACGTCTACCGCTCGATCACGCCGCTCTTCCGCGACGGCTGTCAGTTCGTGGGCGCGATGGAGGCGAATGCAAGTGGGAACACAATTGAATCCCCATCTGCTTCTCCTCAGATCCAATACTCGCACTGCCGAACGGAGCGGAAGGCGCTGCTCCCGATGCTCCGCAAGTGAAAGCACCCGATCGACATCCTCGTCGTGGGGATCGCCTACACGTCGCCCGACCCGCCGATCAGGGGCGAGTTGGCGGAGGACGCCGTCCTCCTCGAAATGCAGGCCTTCCGCGAGCTGGACGGGATCGCGCGGGACGTGGTCCTCTTCCCGCAGATGCACGTGATGTTCGGGGTGGAGCCCTACTGGAAGGTCCTCAGACGGAAGCTGATGCTCGGCGAGCGGCTGGATGTCTTCCGCACGCCCTACGAGGTGAGTGGCCCCTTCGTCCGCCCACTCCCTTCCTTGCAGTTCGTCGCCCGCTACAAGCGGCACAACCGACGGCGACTGGCGGCCGTCGAATGCGCGAAGTGCCTCCGCTGGGACCCGACGGACGTCTTCTGCGACCGGAAGGCGGGCGAGTGCTCGTCCGTGGACCACGAGACGCGCCTTTCGTTCACCTACGACGCGCACCACTACTCGCTGTACGGGAGCTTCTTCGTCGGCGAGCACTTGCGGCGGCTCTACGACCGCTGGATGGACGGCGAGAAGGGGGCGGCAGGGAATGCCTCCTCTTACTCGTTTGTAGGAAGAGTTTGAATTGAAATAAACACGCGTCTTACTCATGGACAATCTGATCAGCAGCCACAATTCTGCCCGCCGGTCGAGAAGCAGATGGACGGCGAAAACAGGGGTGGTTCTCAGTGTACACCATACAGAGCGAAGATTGCGCTTTCGGTTCTCTGCAATCAGTCGGCCCGACCACAACTGCGGAAAGAAAGAGATGACCGACCGAAGCGAACAGCAGGGAAGACGCGACCCGCCCGCCGCGGCGTCGGCTTTCCGCTCGCTCTCTTCGCCGATTTTGCTCCGAATTCCTCCTTCTTTTCGCTCGTTCCTCGTCGAAATGGCGGATGTCTGGGCCACTCGTCTGCTCCACGGGCTGTCCGCTCTGTTCAACGACGCCGCCCACTCGGATTTCGTGGTGGTGGTCGGCAGCGTGGAGTTCAAGGTCGGTTTCTCCGATTTCTTCCGATTATTTCGTCCATTGCGGTCAGGTCTACAAACACCTGCTGGAGATCCACTCCGAGTTTTTCGCGCGGATGTTCGCCTTGGAGTGGGCGGAAAGGACGGAGAACCGCGCCGAATTCCCGCAGTTCGCCGCCCACCCGACGGCCATGGAGGCGGTCCTCCGCTTCTGCTACTCGGGCGAGCTGCAGCCCGTCGCGGAGGAGCGGGAGCTGATCGCCGTCTTCAAGATCGCCCACTACTTCGAGCTGCACGATCTGCTGGTGAGTCCCCTTCCGCTCCGTTCCATTCTTTCCCGTCCTTTGCAGGAGTTGTGCACGAAGAAGGCCGCCGAGGACTTCGCGGTCCCGAACCTCTTCGCGTGGCTCCCGGTCGCCTTTGAGTACGACGACGGGGAAGCGAAGGCGGAATTGCTGAAGTTCGCCGTCGCCAACGTCGTCGAATTCCGCCGCCATCCCGCTTACGCCGCCTTCGCCCTCGAGAACCCGCACATCATCGCCGCGCTGTTCGATCGGATGGTCGAGCAGAAGGAGCAGAAGTGAGGGGAGCTGTGCACAAACGATTGCCGCTTCTCTCCCGCAAACACCTCTCGCGTGTACCTCTCCTCTTTCATTCGTTGTCCATCGCAGACTCCCTCGATTCTTTCAACTCTCTTCAGCTCGCTTGTTCATGTGCCAATAAACTCGGTTCCGCTGGGGTTAGTTGAATCTTGTGATCATAGTTCCGCCTTCCTGTCGATTCCAACGTGCTCTCGCCCTCGCAGTCAGTGCCGCATTCCAGCAGTGAGCTTCCGTCCTCCACAAGAAGCTTCTCGGCACAATTTATTCAACAACAACAAGAAGAAAAGCGAGAAGCATTCAACAATCGTGTGATCAGGGCCACGCGGGGACGTTGAGGCAGGCGGGCACGTGTTGGTCGAGGCGGACGGCGGCGCGGTGCTCCTCGTACTTCTGCAGCATCTCGCGGTAGGCGGCGAGCAGGTCGGCGGGGATCTCGGCCCGCTCGTACGTCTGTTGGCGCAGATGGCGGCAGATGTTCGCGAGCACGTGGTCGACTTCGCGCCGCTCGAAGACGCCCGTGCGGACGGCCGCGTAGTGCGCGAGAGTGCGCAGCGATTCGGGCTGCCTGCAACGAGGGGCGATGCAAAAGAAGACGGGCGAAAGGGGACGTACACGACGGGCAGACGGTGCAGCTGGAGGTGAAGCTGCCCGTCGAGCGTGAGGAGCTTCAGCGAGGCGGTGGGCGGCGGGTTCACCTCCTTGAGGACGTGCAGCGGGACGGGCGTGCGGCGGAGGGCGGCGGGCAGCGGCCACTCGCGCCACTCGAGCGGCCCGTCCACGTCCAGCCAGAAGAGGCGGTTCGTGAAGGTCGACCGCCGCTTCCAGTCCGTGCACTGGATCGTCAGGCAGAAGCAGCGCGAGCCGCGCCACGCCGTCCACATGAACGCGAACACCTGCAGCGGGAAGAAGGGGAGTAAACGACGAAACGAGAGGAGAGGACTCACTTTCGTGTGGCCCGGCCGGTTGGTGACCGTGGGCGCGTTTCGGCACTTCAGCTCGTCCATCCGCCGCTTCTCGAGGTCCCACACGCGGATGACGGGCGCGTACTCGTCGCCCGCCGACTGCCACTGCTGCGGCGTCCGCTTGCCCCGGACGGACGTGAAGCCGACGCGCGTGGGCGACAGGCGGCCCGCTTCGGAGTCCCAATCGAGCGGCGCGTTCTTGATCGAAGTTTCGTGCAGGACGCGCGCCGGCTCGTCCCAATCGTGCAGTCGGAAGAGAATTCGGTCCTCGCGCGTCCGAACGGTCGCCGTCAGGAAGCAGGCGGCGTCCACCGGCCGGAATTCGAACTGCGCGCTGCCCACCGCGAACGGCCGCCCGTCCGACGGCTGCACGAGGCCGAGCGTCTCGTTCAGGTGCGCCTTACGCATGGCGCCGCCCTCCAGCTTCAGGATCCCGCTGCGCTCGTCCCGCGGCAGGAACTCGGCGGCTCGCTCGTCCATCATCGTGAAACGCGCCCTGCAAGCAGCGGAGAGATTGGGAGGAGGGAAGAGCAGACGAACCCGCGCATCCGAAAGTGCAGGTCGTGGACGACGAGCGCCCGCCGGTTGGGGAACAGCGCGAACCAGTGCCGCTCGTTCAGCACGTACGACTCGCTCGCCCAGTCGTGCAGTTGAATGGGCGGCGTGTGCAGCTCGTGCACCTCGCCGCAGAGCTCCAGCGACGCCTGCACGAGACTCGACTGGCCGAAGCGGAGGTCCGTCATCTAAAGGAACAAAGGGATGAGTGGGGTGGAAGACGCAAATCAAAGCGAGCGGGCGAAAGGTCTCTTCATAGTTGCCGCAGACGCCCGAACGCCCAAAACAACGCCGCAAATCGACCGCTCGAGTGCCCCGATGGCCATTCCGCCCGAAAAGCCCCGCGCAAATCGTTTCGGGCGGCTCGTTCTGCGGCAGCGGAAGAAAGATTAACGGACGAGCGGGAGGACCGATTGCGTCCAGAGATCGATGGGATAAGAGAGCTCGAATTACACGGCGGATGGGTGCGGACAATCGAATCGATCGTCCACTCCGCTCGCCGAGCAAAAAAGCGAACACGTCCGCCGCAATCGACTCGACCGACCGACCGGCCGGCGAGCGGGGCGAAAAAAGCGGCGGCCGGTCGACTGGACGCGACCAGAAATTCGAAAAGCGACGCTCGATTGCGGTCGCGTGCGGAGAAGCGGGCGGCGGCTGACGACCGAGCGGCTGGCGGCCTTCCGGTTCGGCGATGCGCGTAGCAGAGAGCACGAACTAACGAGCAATAAGCGGCAATTACACGACTGTCCTTTACAGAAAAGTACGGAGCAGAAGCGTTGATTCCTGCCAAGCAACTCGTCCCTGATTTGTACTGCTCAACCTGAACGACGTCGCCCCTCTGGTCATCTGCTTTCCGCTTGTTCGTCGCATTCCTGGCGGCCGTTCCGCTCGAATTTGTGGCCGGAAAAGTTGATGAAATGTGGCCTACATGCAGCATGCACTCGTTTATCTTGCACTTCGAATCACATCCGACAAGAATCAATCACACATCGTAGAGTTAAGAAGTGGCTCGTTGAGGACGTCGAAACACAGTTGGTAGGCGTTCGGGTTGATTATCTGAGCGAACGGAATGGACGCGGCCGGGCAGCTGAAAAAAGCGAGTGAATGGCTGAAGGGAGCACGTGCAACGTACTCTTCGTCGGTGTTCTTCCCTCCAGTGGCCGCAATGTGCAGCTTCAAGTACCACGCGGTGTAGGCGAACTCCAGCAGTCCCTGACTTTCCGGACAGAACGCACGGACTTTGCAGTAGTGGTCCTTAAAATCGCCCAAGAGCCTGAACGTAGGTAATTTATAAAGTACTTCTTTTGTTCCAAACTCACGAGCAGAGGCTCGAACGATCTGCAGTGGTGAGCGGATCGGAGAGGTTCATTCGGGGATCGCTGCTCAAATCCAATTCGACGATTGCTTCCACACATTCCCGACTCTTGACCCGCTTGCCTTCCACCTTTCCAACCGCGTGAGCGTTGAGGTGAAGGGCGTAATCTTTAGGGGCCTTCATAAAGCACTCGCCGTACACATGGTATCTGAATGGCAAGAATTGACAAGAGCAAGAAAAAACACACGAATATCTGCCGCCAGGAGGACTCCACGGGACCTTCATTCGCTCTTCGAAACACGCTTCGATTTGTTTCGAACTGAAAACACGTAAAGCGGGCTATCCATTATCGCAAACGTACACGTTCTCTTGGAAATTTCGAGTTTCTCCGTAAAAAAACAAGAACGTGTCGCGGCTCCAGGTACTCTCTCTAAATACTTCGATGTTGGATTAAAATGTGTAGCAAACTTGCGCAAAAACAGCAGGAATTGCCGCACCCAACATGAACAGCAGGATGGCCAGCATTTCGGACCTCGGGAAGGTCGGAATGAACAGGACGAGCAAAACAACGCCTTTTGTACGGCCGTGTTCATCACGTTCGTTTCCTCGCCATTCGGATGATCAGTCCTTTTGTTTTTGTTCGGCGTTGTCGGCCGGCGAAGATGAATCGACGGAGAGGCAAATTGAAATGAATCTTCCGACCAGCCCCGCTGACATCACGCAATCTCCCCGAAAGTCCGCCGGACAACCTACAAACTTTGCTTGTTGTTGCTCGTCGAACTGAGGGCGAGACTCTCTTTCCCGACGGGAAATTTGTTTCGCGCTTTACAAAACGGTGCGGACTAATGATCGCTACTCGATTTTACATATTTGAGCTCAGCTAACGAATCGTTTGATGGTAAAAAGTACTCGAAAGTTCATGGATTAATGACGGCGTCCGGAACTGCGTATCCGGAAGTGGTGGGGCGCCGAATTGAGCGACGAACTCGGGAGTCGAGCGGCGCGGAGATTCGGCGGCTGATTGCAGCGAGTGGGCGGAAGTGAGTGGTCGGCTGTCGTTCCCACGATCAACGAATTCTTTGTGCCCCAATTCACTCTTGCCGATGGCCCACTGCGAGTCTCGATTGAGCAGACGGCAGAAGATTTCGGTTGTCGTTTGTGCCGCGGGCCTGCTCGTCGTGTTCCTCTGGTTTGCACACGATCACCGTACACTCTTCGGTTCAATCAGCGACCCCATGCGTTCGTTTAGACGTCGAGGAAGATGAGGAACAACTGGCCGTGTGTGCCCGTTCTCCACCTCAAACACCCGCCCGAACGCAAATCGAAATGGAGCGGGTGTTCGCGGCGGCGAGGGCGAGCGGGCGGCTCGTGTTCACGTCGGTGGAGGGCTGGTGCGGTGGGACGGGCAACATGGTGAGTGCACGGGGAAGAAAAGGAGTGACCGCTCCCTCCAAAAGTTGTTCCGAATCGCCGCCCTCTACGCGATCGGCAAGCGGCTCGGGCGGCGGCCGTGTTTGGAGGGCGGCTGCGCGCGGGCCGCTCGCTGCGAGCTGGAGGCCGCGTTCCCCAACCTCCAGTTCTTCGCGTTGAACGTGAGCGAACGCAGAGGGAATTCTCTGATTTCTTTCTCTTGTGCAGAAGACGTGTGCCCGCGAGACACCGATCTTTTCGGTGGAATTCGCCAAACAGTCGGCACAGGCGTTCGACGACCCGCAGAGGTACAGCCGACCATCATTGCTCCCCTCAGTCCATCCGCAGGCTGCTGAAGTTCGAGAACGCGACGACTCTGCAGCTGGACACGAGCTACCTGCAGCGGTACGCCCCGTTTAGGCGCCGCCGATTAGGCGCCGCCGTTTAGGCGCCACCGTTTAGGCGCCGCTGATTAGGCGCCGGGACGTTTAGGCGCCGCCGTTTAGGCGCCCGATTTATGAAATCTTAATGAGTAGTAAAAATCAAATATTTTGCATAAATAAGTAACAAAAGCTACCAAATGGATTATCTTATTTGTGTTTTTACTCCTAGTTTGCTATCCACCTTTTTTCACACAAATTTCGGTGCACGCAGCAACTGATTACAGCCGGATATTTCGCTTTGGGGGTATAAAAGAGAACGACAAGTGTGTGTTGACGTTGTTATTGTTCTTTACCTTTCAGAATAGCAGCACAAGCGATATAAACGATTGAAAATCGGAAATTGCGCCTCGGTTTTCATCTGCTTTTCGATTAGTGTAGACTACAGACAGAGTGATTAGAGCTCAAATGAATGTTTTGCCCAGCGGAACGTTTTTGCAGCACGATTGTTTGTTCACTGGGTGTCGAAAGTGAACTTTTTGGACTGGGCGGTACGATTTACGGCGGGCAAAATCAACATCTAGTCCGCTAATTCAACAGTTGCAAGAAGTTTCTGACGTATAAATGCCTTGAACAGATCCATGAGTGAGAACAAGTCATTTGCTACATGGATTCCTATTATAAACTGATAATCTTTGCGGCGCCTAAACGGCCGGCGCCTAAACGGTGGCGCCTAAACGGCGGCGCCTAAAAGTCCTGCTTCGACCTGCAGAACTTCCGCCTCTTCCATGGGGATCGCCGCGAAATCCGCGCGTTACTCGGCTTCTCGGCCGCCCTGAACGCGGAGGTCGACGAGTGGGCGGCGGGCGCGTGGAGGACGGAGGAGTGAGCAGAGCGCCCGCCTTCTTTTCATTTCGATTGACCGCAGGGAGCGACGGGCGACGAAAGTGTGCGCCCACCTGCGCGGGACGGACTTCCGCACGAACAGAGGCGAGTGAGGGGAATCTTCGAGTGAACGGCCGCTTGCAGACCACCCGCTGCTGCCCTCCACGCTCGACTTCGCGCTGCCGGCTGTCCGCTTCGTGGTCGAGCGGGCGCGCAACGAGACGCGGCGGCCGGCCGTCTCGGTCGTCCTGTTCGGCGAGGACGCCGCTCTCGTGCGCCAACTGATGGAGCGGCTGGGAGTGGGCGACGAGCAGGAAGCATTGAGTGTGCACTACGCGGCCGCCCTCTCTCCGCTGGGCGCCCTGAACCTCGCCGCCCGCCACTGCGACTTCTTCGTGCTGACGGCCGGCGGCTCGACGTTCGGCTGGTGGGCCGCCTTCCTGCTGCCCGCCCGCACGCAGCCGCGCGTCTTCTTCAACGCCCGCCTCTTCAAGCCGCACCGCGCGGACGCCGCCCACTCGTTCGTCGAGCGGGACGCCTTCCCGCCCGAGTGGCGCCGGCTGGTGCTCGCGGGCGACGGCGTGTGGGCGCGCGTCGAGCAGGAGAGCCGCGCCCTTCCCGGCCGCCACATCTGATCGGCTGCTTCTGTTGGCCGTTCTCTGCCGCATTGTTTTCTTGTTGCTGTGCGGCTTTTGCGCCAGTCAATGCTTTTGTTTAACGAACAGCAGCCCGTGTTTTTGTCTCCAACGGTCGGCTTTCCGTAAATTCGGGCGTGCAACAGGCGGAGAGTCGATTCGAAGAACTCGTTTTTCGAGTACCTTTCACTTCGCTTATGACGAGGGTTTGCGCTTCCGACGAGCTAAAGGCGGATTTCAAACGCTTTGTGCTGTTCGACGGCTAAACGCTTCGTCTCATCGGTTCATCGTCTGCGGCGAGGCTGCCGCTGCTCATCAACATGAAGCGACCGCTGTCTTGCGTCCACTTCCGCCTCCACTCGCCGCTCGTTTGCAAGGGATTTGTCTGTCTCGTCCTCCTCCTGCTCGTCGTAAGGTCCCATCGCACGTTTCTAACCTCTCGCTTTAGTTGAAGTACTCCCCGTTCTTCTCGCCCACCTACCGGATCGAGAACGAGTGAGTTCCCCCACAAATAGACCACCCACCTCTCCTAGTTCGGCGGACGTGTTCGTGTCGCCGGCGGCCCGCGCGCTGCCGCCGAACGGCTCGGCGCTCGTGTTCGTGATGACGGCGCCGCAGTTCCACGAGACGCGCGTGCGGGCGGTGGGCGCCACGTGGCTGCGGCGCGTCCCGCACGGCGTTGTGTTCACGAGCGAGCGGCTGGAGGAGCCGGCGGCCGCCCACCGGACGGTCTTTGCGGGCTTCTCGCCGGCGTACGGGCGGCTCTTCCACAAGACGCTGTTCGCCTTCCGTTACGCCTTCACGCACATCTCCGATCGCTTCGACTTCTACGTGAAGGCCGACGACGACACCTACATCGTTGCGTAAGCCGCGTTCTTCCCCTCCCAATTCGTGTTGTTTGAAGGGAGAACCTCCAGCACTTTCTGTCGACTTTGGACCCCGAAGAGCCGATCTACGCGGGCTGTCGTCTACGCTCCCTTTCGGTTCGTGCGGCCGCCCGTGGTCGAGTGGATCTGCCGATTGCTTTCAGGGGCACGACTACAACTCGGGCGGGGCGTACGTGTTGAGTAGGGCGGCCGTCCGGCTGCTCGTGGAGCGCGGGTGGAAGAACGAGAGCGCGTGTCCGTTCGACGAGTTCGAAGACGTCGGGATGGCCGTCTGCTTGGCGCGGGCGGGCGTTCGGCCGCTGCGGACGCGCGACGCCGCCGGCCGCTCGCGTTTCCTCATGCACGACGCGTGGACGACGTTCGAGGGGCCGCGGACGGAGCGGGAGCGCGCCTACTTCTTCGAGGACTTCAAGACGGTGGGCGGGCGGGATGGTCGCAGTGACGGCCGATTGCAGGGCTTCGCCGAGTTCTCGCCCTCGCTCATCTCGCTGCACCACCTGTCGCCCGCCGAGATGCTCACCGCCGACCTCTTCCTCTACCGCGTCCGGCTGCCCAATCGAACGAGTGTGGAGCAAGACGGAGCATGAATACGCGGTGCTTTCGTCTTCTTCGGAATGCTTCTTATTCAGCTTTTGGAAGAGAACTTTCCACCTACCGCCTTCCGATCAGCATTCCTGCTTGCCGTCGCCTTTTCGTTTGGGCCGGCGGAGTGTAAACGAACAAAACGGGGACCGCGATCTGCGGACGAACGGAGAAGCGATGCCGCCGCCCCTCCGGCGTGTCGAAATCGGCGGGCGGCGTTGGGAAGACGCTCGAATCGGCGCTACTTTTTAATCACCGCGATTCGTTTGTTGCGGCAAACGAAACACGTTCCCGCTTCATCGCCCGTTTAAACAAGTCGTCCAGCCAACGAGCAAAAAGTTATAGGTTTATTAAACCATTCAGGTGATCAAAAACAATTAAAGAAATGGGAGGAACAAGGAGGCGTTCAAACGTAGAAGTAGAGGACGTTCTCTCCGTTTTGCTCTTCGACCAGGTCGTCGTGCACCATCTGCAGCCACCAGCGGAGGAGGCGGCAAGCCAGGTAGATGCCGAACGAGCAGACGGCGATCTCCGCCGCTTTTCCGACCGACCCGACCGACAGCGTCCACACGCCCGCCGAGTGCAGGAACAACGCGACGAGGAAGTAGATGGCCAGCCACTTGGACGCGCACGAGAGTGACTCCTGAATCGATCGATCGATTCGAAGGGCAGTCAAACAGAGGACTCACGTAGAACGAAAGGACGGGCACGAGGAACGACGGGCGGCGTTTGTAGATGGCGACCAGGAAGCAGACGGCCTCCACGAGCAGCAGGACGTAGAAGAAGGCGGCCGTCGCCGCGGAAATGTCCACCTTCTGGTAGTGCGTGTATTTGAACACGAAATCTTGCCCGTTGACCACCAAATTGGCGGTGAAAATCAGCAGTTTCAGGACGAAGAACAGCCCGAACCACCAGCTCTGTAAAACGGCGGTTGAAAATGAAAGGGCGGAAGAAAACTCGCCTCGAACTACGACTGCGGCACGAGGCTCGGCAGCGTGAGCGTCACCAATTTCAGTCCGTCCGGAACCTTTATCTTCATTTCGGCCGCGATCGACGAGTTCGGGCGAAGAGCGAGGGGCTGAAAGCAGGAGATTGCGAAGAAATGGATCGATTGAGAGCGCCACCACCGAATTCGCGTGAACGAGCAAAAGAATGCAGAAAGAAAGTGACTGACGACGAACACGTGCGAAAAGCAGAAAGCGAAGCGGGCGGCCGGCCGCCTCATTACGCCCGCCGACTGCGAAGAACGCCGCCTGCCCGTCCGCCGGGCCTGCAAGCGGCGATCCGCGGCCCCTTGCCGCCAAAGTGGCGGGAAAAAGCAGACGGCCGCCAAGCGTACGCACCTTTTCGGGCAACGGCGGTCGGCGTCCCTCACTGTACGCGACGTCCAGCTTTTTTCTTGCTCACTCGCTCGACTCTTTGTAGCTCTGCTTGATCATCATTTAAGCACAGATTTCCGCAATCCTTTCTCGAGCAAAAAAAAGAATGTCCGTTCCCACAGAACTGCGAGCATCCCACTCGAAAGATGTCGTTCGAGAGATCTTTGCGTTTGATCGACGGACGGCCAACCTCAAAGACGTCCATTCGCTTTCGTTTCATTAGGTGTGCGAGTTCTTGTTCAGTTTGGTCCCGTCCGGTGCTCTTACCGACCACCTGCTCTCGACCGCGCTCTCTCGGTCGCATCTTCTAGAGAATTCTGCCCCTTTCGGTTTCTTGAAATCTCAACAAACCTTGAAACAACACGGTTACTGCTGCTGTTTATTCAAACAAAACGTAGAGGACACATCAAAAGGGATGGTCAGCGAGGATGAACGTCAAAAGGATTGGTTCGGTGATCGACGGGCTGCGCAGAAAAGGTCTGAAAGAATGAAGGAGATTAGAAGTAGTCGGGGTGAAGGAAGGGAACTCACTGCTTAACGGCCGTTTCCGTCCAGGGCCTGTCCGAGGCGCTCCATCGGTCCCTCGTCGCCGCCGTTCATGCCGCCCATGCCGCCGCCCATCGGTCCGTTGCCCATCGGCCCGCCCATCGGACCGGGGCCGTCCATCGGGCCGCCGTTCATCGGACCGCCGCCCATCATGTTGCCGCCCATCATGTTGCCGCCCATGGGCGCCGGCTGGCCGAGGGCGACGGCGAGCAGGAAAAAGGAGAGGAGCAGCGAGAAGAGGCGGGAGTTCATTTCGGATCGGTGAGGAGGAGGAAGGAATGATTGAGTGCCAACTGCAGCTGCCCGGCCTCCTTTTAAAGCGAGCGGCGGGGGCGGGATCAGCGGGTTGGCGCAAAAGTTCTCGGCCCCTGCGACCGGCGGCCCGCTTGATCGGCGCCCTTTGGACCGCGCGTCATCGGTCGATGCAAGTAGTGTTTGGTGCCCGGCCGCCGGCATGTTCCAGAAGGCGAGCGGGATGCAACGCGCATGTTTATTCACTTGCAGAGGCTTCAATCAAAGGAAACGGCGGGATCAACTGCAGATGGAGGCGACGAGAAGAGCCTCGTAGCCGGCGTCGAACTCCGCAGTGAAGGCGTGCGGGTTGATCTTCTGGGCGAACGGGATCAAGGCGGCGGGGCAGCTGAAAGAAGCGAGTCGGCCACTGGATTGCTCGCTATCCGCTCACTCCTCGTCCGTCGTCGTCTCGTTGATGGCCACCATGTGCAGGAAGGCGTAGTGTTGCACGAACACATAGGCCAGTTGTTCACAACTTTCGGCACACGTCTGTTGGACGCTGCAGTACTGCTCGTTTAGATTGGCCAGGAAGCCGAACGAAGGCTGAGAGCGCTTGCTCGTGCCTTTTGGGTGCTCACGAACAGACACTCCGCCCATCGACCACAGGGAGTCCTCCGCCCACTTCAGCCCGTCGACGGCCGCCGCGCACTGCTCGTCGAGCCGCTTGTCGCCGTGCACTTTGGAGAACGTTTCGCTTTTGTCGATAAACACGATGCCTCTAAAGCCCGCCGTTACATCGCGCTCGGCAACCAGGCGGCGAAGCGAACGAGCCAAATGTGAAGCGCTCGTTTTGCTGTGAACGAGAGACACGAGCGCTGTTCGTCGACCGCGAAGTTCCCTCTGGTCCAAAAACCACTCAAACGCAATTTCATGTTCTTTCAAGTCCACAATTCCCCAACAACTGACCGCATCCAACTCTCGCTTCCATCTTTACTTCTTCCACGAATAAAAGAACGACTAACAGAGGGCAGCATACGATGGGCTAGAAAGGACGAGAACAACTGGCTAGTACGAACACATTGGAGGAGGTAGTGGAGAGATGCGAGAAGGTTGGAGAGCGTTTACGAGAACAAATAGGCGGAAAGGGGATGGGAGGGGATGGCGGGAGTTCAGCTCGTGCCCGATCAGACGGCCGGTTTCTTCATCGCGAGGATCGTCGTGATCTGGGCGGCGAGCTCCGGCTGGACGGCGGCGAGGGTCGCGACCTCCGCCGACTGGGCGGCTTGCTGCGCCTCGGCCGGGTGCTCGAAGATGAACGCGAGGATGGCGTCCTGGTGTTGTTTGTCGCCCGACTTCAGCGCGGCGATGATCTCCTGCACGATGTTGCCCGCGTGGATGCCGGCCGGGCAGCGCTCCTGCAAACGGAACGATTGATTAAAGTGGAGGAAAGGAGTGAACAAACCTTCATCTCGGCCAGCTGGAAGAAGTCGGCTGCCGGCAGCCCGTCCAACGTGACGACGATGTCGCCGGGCGCCGGCGGGTTCTCGGCCTTCGAATTGCGCACGTGCTCGCGGAATTCCTCGACAGTCATCGCCCACATGCCTGCAAGAAGAGGGTGGGAGTGGTGGGCGGAAGGGAGGACTCACCGGTGAGCACTTTGCTCGGCCCGAAGCGGCCGCGCTTCCCGCCGCCCGGGATCGCAGGGTTCCGGTGGAGGCGCGGCCCCTGCTGGCCGGCCGGGCGGGGCAGCGCGCGGCCTTGCGGGCGGAACGCACGGGCGGTGGACATCTCGAAGTTGGCGGAGAGCGGGAGTTGAGGACTGAAAGCAGGAGGAGGTGAGTGGAGACGAGAAATGGGCGATCATGAAAAACGCGCGCCTTCCACGGCTGTCGTCCTCACTCCCGACGTTCAAACAGCTAGACGAGCAACACGCTCGTCTGCCCCCGAAAAGCCCAGCGCGTTCCGCAGCGGTTCGAAAGCGGAGAACGCCGCCGACTTCCCGCCCGAACCGCCGACTGCCGCCTCTGCGGGCCGTCCTCCCGTTCGTTCGGGCAGGCGGGCGGGCGGCGTAAACAAGCGAGAGAGGCGGCCGGCCGTCTGCAGCAGGCGGGCGGAGAGGCGAGGCGGCCGCCCGACCGGCGTGTCGAAAGCGGCGGGCGGCGGCGGTGGGAAAGCGGCCGAACGGGCGCCCGACTCGTGATCGGGCGGCTTGTCGTTCGCAGACTCGAACCAAAACATTCGTTCCCCGTCTTCTTCCATCCGTCCAGCATGCAGGCGAACAGAAGATTAAGAGTTTATTGAACCGTTCACCTACTCGGAAACAAAGGAAACAATGGGAAGATGGAAGCAACAAAGAAGAGTCCCTCAGATCCAGTAGGTGACGCGGTTCTTCTGCTCGTGCTCGGCGATCAGCGCGCGGCGGAAGGTGCGCGAAAGGCCGGCCAGCCAGAAGAAGACGACGCCGTTGGCGAACTGGACGACCGCCAGCACGAACGCGTCGCCGGCGGACATTCCGCTCGGCAACGAGCGACCGCCGGCCGCGTGGACGAGCACCAAGACGAGGACGACAACGCCGAAGAAGGCGCGAACGAAAGCGACCGTCTTCTGCAATCCGGCAGTCGATTAGACCAGCGATTTGAGAGGCAACTCACGAAGAAGAAGATGCCCGGCTGCAGGATCGACGGGCGGCGCGCGTGGACGGCGATCAGGTTGAGGACGCAGACGACGGCCAGCAGGAGGTTGAAGGCGGTGCGGAACTTGCAGGAGCCGCTCACTCCGCGGCCGCCGTCCAGCTGGGCGGCCGCCTCGAGGCCGTACAGCGTCGTCAGGACGGTCGCGAAGATCAGCTGCGCCACGGACACGCCGAACACCCAGCTCTAAACCGGCCGATTGAGATGAAGGATGGGGTGAGGGAAGGAGAACTCACCTCGCCCTCCAGCTTCGAGTGGGCGACCGGCGGCGCGACCATCTTCGGTCCATCCGGGCTCTTCTTTTCCATTTCGGTGGCAATTGACGAGGCGTGTGGGGGAAACGAGAGGAACTGAAAGCACGAATTGATCGGTTGAGGCGATGAATACGCGGAAATTAGCGGCAAACACGCGAAAAAATGGAAGTAAGCAAGCGGCAGATGGGCGGCCGGTCGCCTCGTCCCGCTCGCCCACTGCCGGGAAACGCCGCCCGACCGGCCGGTCGGCAAGCGGCGAACGCGATCGGCGGCCCCTCGCCGCCAAACGGGCGGAAGAAAGCGGACGGCCGCGGTCGGCTAGCAGGACGCACAGCTCCGCGGTGCGGGCGCTTTGGCGGGGAGGCGGCCGGCCGGCGTCCTCGTCCGCCGGTCGATTGCGAAAGCGAACAAGGAAGCTGAAAGCATCGAGCTTCTTCGCCAAACAAGTGGGATGGTTTGTATCAGCGTGTTTGTCGCTTACCCCACATCAATTCGAGTACTTGGTACACAGAAGAATCAACAAAAGCCGCTCACCGAGAAGCTCGTCCACGAGACGGGCGTCGCGAGTCCCGAGACCCCAGCCGCTCACCTCTATTCAATTGCAAAAAATGTGCAAAGAGGTCATGAAGAAAAGCGAAGAGGAGTGCAAGAAGTGGGTGGCCGACACGATCACCCCCGAAGCCTACGCGGCCATCCACGCGCAGTACGTGAAGGACGGGAAGAAGCTCGTCTGCAAGAATCAATGCCGCCTTCTGCACCTCTCCCCGGCGCTCGTCTCTTGATCGAATCAACAGTCTGTTTATTCAATTAAATGTGAACAAAAGTTAAGAGCGAGCATGAACGAATTGTTGGCCACCGATCAGAGCGGCAAGCCGGCGGCGTTCAGGTTGACGGCGACGCGGAAGACGACGATCGCCGCGAAGAGCGAGAATCCGAAGAGCAGCGGGATGGCGACCCAGAGGACGAAGAAGTGGTGGTCGTGGGCGAGCGCCTGGTCGACGGCGAAGAGGTGCCACGCCATCGGGAGCGCCACGAGCATTTGGAGCGTCTGGAAGCGGCGGGGTGAGCGGGAGGACGGGAAGCCGCCCACCATCATCGTGACGAAAAGCACGTAGCAGAACGCCCTCCAATGGGCGGGCCCGAACGCGCACAGCAGGTCGATCGCGGCGGCGACGAGCAGCGCGAAGACGAAGGCGGCGAGGCGCCCGTTCGCGTCCGGCGGCGTCTCCAGCGAGCGGAAGAACGTGGCGATCACGAGGAAGCAAACGAGGACCAAGTGGGCGGTCAGCAGCGGGCGGACTGCTCGCTGGAAGGAACGAGTGATTGGAGGGGGTGGAAAGAAGGAACTCACGTGAACCGGAAGGCGGCAGATCGTGTCCTTCGTGAGGAACTCGAAGCACCACGCGCTCATCTCGCGGTACGCCATCCTCCAAAAGCGAGAGCAGCGGGCAAGTGGGCAGAACTGAAAACAAAACGCGAGTGAAATGAAAGCGGAATGTGGCCGCTCCGTCAGACGTCGCCGAGCGGCCGCCGATGCGAGCGGGCGGCAAGCGGCAGAAAGAGCGGAAAAACGAGCAAGCGGAGGACGATCTGCGGACAGTCGGCCGCCTGGTCGGCGCGATCGGCTCGTCGTTCGTTCTTTTTGATTTGAACCGAATGACATCACCGATCCGTACGGCCGACCAAGCAGTAAGAGCGGCCACGAGGCATCGGATGCCGACGGCAAGGGGGGATTCTGAGCGAAAGAAGATCTCCATCGGCCAACGATCAGCGTGAACCGGCGATCCGACCGCTCGCTTGTTTACAACGAAACGCTCTCCGATTTGCGCCGACCTTCCGCGTTGCGGCCCGTCCGCCCCGCTTGCCGCCGACCGTCCGGTTGGCCGGCTTTTGTGTCCGCTTGCTTCGATCGGCTGGGATCGCAAGGCGCGTGAGTGAAGAGAGCAGATTTCTTGACTCATCGTTCGCTCACCACTTTGTTGAATGTTTCGAGTTGAAAAGCTCTTCGATCACATCAAACTGTTCTGTTTATTCAATTAACAATCAAACTCTACAAAGGATAAAAAAGAGGAAGAGTGAGGAGCGTCCACGAACTGCAGGCGGGCGTCTAGCGCGGAAGATCGTCGCCGTCCGGGTTGTTGAGCGAACGGAGGGCGGCGACCGCCGAGAGGAGCGAGAAGCCGAAGAGCGTCGGCAAGGCCGCGCACTGGACGAAGAAGTGGTGGTCGTGGGCGGGAGGTTCGATCGAATGACGAGATTCCAGCCCATGCGAGCCGCCATGAACATTTGGAGCACCTGCAAGCGAGGAGTGATGGAAGGGAGAGGAAGAGCGGACTCACCATCATGTACGTGAACAGAAAATAGAAGAATCCGCCCCACTTGTGCGACTAGTTCAAGCAGCTCCAGTCGATCGCGATGGCGAGCAGCAGCCGCAGCATGCAATCGGTGAGTTCTTGGAACGCTCCCTTCGGAGTCCCGGCAAGCGGGAGAACATTGCGATCACGAGAACACACGCCAGGATCAAATGAACGGCGACGAGCAGCTCGAGCGCTTTCTGAAACAATCGAGAATGCGGATGAGCGGACGGATGGAACGCACGTGGACGTCGAGGCCGAAGACCGTCCGCTTTTCGAAGAACTCCGCAAACTTGGGGCACATTCTGGCGGTCGTCATTTGTCGAAGGCACGAGCGAGTGGACAGGGCTGGAAGCAAACAAGAAGCGATTGGGAACGAAAAAAAAACGCGAAAAGAATCCGCCCGCATTTGCCGTCGCCGCCCGTCTTTCGCAAGCGGCCGTCCGCCCGAACGACGCCGAGACGAGCAGGCGGCAGAAAGAGACAGGGGAGGAGTGAGCGGAGACGGGCGCCAGATTGGGAGTCTGCGGACTGCTGCCCCGTCCGCTCGCCCTGGCCCGTCGATCCGACCGCACGGCGTTCTTTTTTGAGTCGAAATGGAGGAAGCGTCGCAAAGGTCGACTGTCGCTGGAGAATAGTGTTGCCGCAAATCTGGCGAGAGAGCACAGTGTTTGGTCGCTCTTTTTCTCTGGCACCAAACCTCCATGCAAAATGCACTGACCAAATCCAAACCCAAACCCAAACCTCATTCGTGCAAATTCCACTAAGATTTGGTGCCAGAGAAAAAGAGCGACCAAACACTGTGCTCTCTCGCCAGATTTGAGGCAACACTACTGGAGAATTTCGACTGAACGAGCGGTCTGCCGCGGATGAGAAGAGTCCACGACTTTCTCTTGTTTGTCTACGCGAGGTCGGCGACCGTTTTGCTTGTCCGCTTGCTCGGATGAACGCCGTTGACTGACCGCTCACAAACCGATCTCGCCTTGGTTCGATCTTGTTGCTCGCGGTTGCAGCGTTCCGTCCAGCTCTAGTAAACATTGGAGCAGGCGTTGTTTACCGCCATCTTCGCGCTAAAATTCGAATTGCGGCGGGCGCGTCTGTCCGATAACTCCCTTCTTTGCGCTTGCCGTGCGGCCGCTTGGAGCCCGCTTTTCCATCGCTCCCCGCCTTTCGTTTGGCGCGCAGATGTTGGGCGGCCGTTCGTCGCTCGCCGCCGGCCAGTCTGCCTTGCCGTTCGTTCGTTTCACTCGCGATCGTGCGTCTTTCTCCTCCTTTTTCGCTCATCCGATTGTTCTTCCGGGCATTCGACTCGGCCGGGATGTCTCTCTGCAAACACCTGCGGAACGGGACGACGCTCATTAAGTGGCGAGTCGACGGCTTCGACGAGAAGTGGGCGGCGGCCGTCTTTGGCGACCAGTGGTGTTCCGACCTGTTCACGACGAACCTGGACGGCAATCCGCAGTGCTGCCTCGAGTTCCGGCCGCCGGTCGATCGCATCGCCTACTCTGCAGAGTACCCACGACTGGCGCGCTCCGGCCAATACGATCACTGTGTGGGCGTCCGCTTCTTGGACGACACGCCGACCATCGAGATGACCGCCTGGATGGAAACTGCGGACGGCAAGATCGTCGGACAGAAAGGTGGGATTTTCTTCTCCAGACTCCCCTTTTTACCGAGAATCCTTTCAGAAAGCGGCGAATCAAACGAGATCCAGCTTCAAGCGAACGCAATCAAGAAGCAATCGACGGTCCAAGTGATGTTCATCTGCTGCACGATCCGGAAGCCGCCCTGCGGACACGTGGACCGTTCGAACTTCGAACGAAAAGGAGCGATTCAAATGGTCGATCGATCGGCTATTCCCATGGAGTTCGAATGGAAGACAACGTACACGCCGTGGTGTAGGTACAGCGGCAACAACGATCGAGAGAGCGCGGTGATCACAGTGCCCGGAAAGGAGCAAAAGTTCTCGCTGATTTCTTCGTGCGATCTCTCTTCGCTGTCGATGAAGAACGCCGGCGTCAAAGCCACGGAGCCATTTCACTACGAGTTGTGGGCGCAGAACGCCAAAGGAGATCAAACGTACAAGATCGGTTTGTTTTTTATTTCTACTTTTTCATTGTGTTGGCTTGCAGAAGAGATCTCGCGACTGTTCGCTGGAGGAACGCGCGTGCTGGGAGGAATGGAAAGCGATCAGACGGCCGCGTTCTTTGCGAATGGCTACGCTCTCCTTTGCCTCAACCTCCGCCCGCTCCGCAAGTTGCTTTCGTCGTCGGCTTGCGGCAACCAACAGGCGAACACAACGAGCCGTCTCCTCCAATTCATCACCGCTCACTTCAACAACGAGAAGTACGGCGACATTCGCGTCATTGCAAAGGACGGCACCGTCTTCCACGTGAGCAATCCGACTTTTGCCTAATTGATCCCTTTCATTTACAGGTGATCAAAGCCGTTCTGTGCTCCCAGTCGGACGTCTTCGAGCGGATGTTCGACCGCAAGGACACGAAGGAGAGCATGGAGAAGAAGATCGTGATGGACGACCTGGAGCCGTCGGTCGTCGAGGCGATGCTTCGTTGGATGCACACGGGCAAGGTCGAGGGGCTGCGCGAGATAGACGCCGCCCTCTACGTGGCCGCCGACCGCTACCACCTGACGGGACTCCAGGTGAGAAAAAACCGTTGGTTGCCCTCATCCCCCCGCTTGCAGGAGTTGTGCATCGGGAGCATGGCGGCCAACTTCGCACCGGACTCCATCTTCGAGTACCTCCAACTGGCCTTCACGTACGACAACCTGCCGACCTTCAAGCAACAGACGATCGCCTACGCCGTCTGCAACCTCGAGGCGGTCATGAGCAGGGTTTGAAATTTGGCGAAAGTCAAGTCCAAGTCCAAGTCCAAGTCCAGAATTTTTCCCACGTCAAGTCCAAGTCCAGGTCCAAGTCCGCCCCTTCCAAAATCTCGAGTCCAAGTCCAAGTCCACCGGTTTTCAAAACCGAAGTCCAAGTCCAAGTCCAAGTCCAGAGGTCAAGTCCAAGTCCACCATCAGAAAAAATCGCAAAAACGGGGATTTTTGCTCAAAATTTCGCCAAAGTTCGTTTGTTTTACACAGAGAGTGACTGAAAGAAATACAGATGACTTTATTACACAAAACTAGCCTCTAAACGTGTATTCGATTACATTTTGTTCGTTGAACGTGACTGGCACTAATTTTATAAGGCCAGCAGTAACTGTCTCAATACTTTGTTTGTCGATTCGACGATCTAAAGCCTATCGTTGCATCGCTCAAAATGATTATAAGGTCCGTAAATAAGCTGTTGAATACGATTAGAATTGAGAAACGCAGTGGTTACAAACGAATGGACGATTTTGCGAGCGAAATTGGACGTTTTTGTCGTCAGATCGCAAGCAAAAAAGTGAATTTTGGACTTGGGTTGAAAAGTCCAAGTCCAAGCCGAAAAATGTCAAGTCCAAGTCCAAGTCCAAGTCCAGACCCTCCGGAAACCCGAGTCCAAGTCCAAGTCCAAGTCCACCGAATCTCAAAAGTGAAGTCCAAGTCCAAGTCCAGGTCCATTTGGACTTGGACTTGGACTTGGACTTGGACTTAATTCTGGACTTGCTTCAAACCCTGGTCATGAGCAACGAGCAGTGGAAGCCCTTTTTTGCCGCTCACCTGGAGATCGTGGAGGAGCTGCTCCGCGCCAAGTGATCGGTCTTTTTCATATGTCCCTCGAATTTTAAGTGTGCTCTTTGTTCATTTGTGTCGTTGTGCTTTGTTGCTGTTAGAGAATAAACTAGAAGAACCGATCTCCGACCGAATCAAAGAAAGTTCAGCGAAGGTACGTGAAGGACTACCGGGCGCCCGGATTTCCGCTGAATTCGCGGTCACTAACTACAAAACACGTCGGCGCGCGCAGACTATAGAGGAGTTCCTTGATTTCTACGTTTGAACAACAAATTATTCTCCTTGTTGAAATAAAAAGAAAGGTGAAAGATGCGCTGAATGAGTCCGTAAACAACCATCGAGCGTCGTCCACGAGTGGCGCTTGATAAGAATTCGGTCGATAATCAGCTGACTGCCGGCCGTCTTCCCTTCCGCTTGTTTGTTTGCCGTTCGGTTGGGCGGCGATCAGACGGCGGGCGGGTCCAAGTGAAGCGGCGGGGGTCACCGGGCGCGCTCCTTTTCCGCTCACTTCCTTTCGTTCATTTCCTTTGATTGATTTCTTTCGAGTTGTTGCTTTCACTCGTTCTCCTTCAAGGAATGCGCCTCTCCGACCGAGTGGACCGCGAGGGGAAGATCGGCGGCTCGTCGTTCACCGTCGGCTGGCTGCTGGAGAAGCTGGAGGCGAACTGCGAGGAGTTCGGGCGACTGGCCGACGAGCACGAGCTGCAGGCGGTGAGTTTCCTGCCAACTGGCCGCACTCACCGCTCGCTGCAGGTGGACGTCGAGTTGATCAGCGAGGGGATGGGCTTCCTGTCGTCCGTCTTCCGCTGCCGGCTGGAGTTCGCGGGCGGGCGGGAGCTGTCGGTGTGCCTGAAGCTGCCGAGTGGCCGCAAGATCGAGGAGATCCTCCAAGACGAGCGGCAGGTGGGCGAGTTGGCGCGCGTGCACGACCGCGAGTGCGCATTCTACGCGACCTTCCGCGAGGTGCCCGGCCTGCGGAAGCCGCGCGTCTTCTCGCTGCAGCCGCTCGGCGACGCCCGCCACCCGTCGGCCGCCCACCTGCTGATGGAATTCGCGGACGGCGCCGCCAACCTGCCGCTCGACCGCTCGTTCACGCCCGCCCTGCTGCGGGAGTGCGCGCGGCAGATGGCCCGTCTGCACGCCTTCTCGCTCCAACACCCGCACTTGTGGGCCGCCGGCTTCGAGCCCATGGACTGGGGCAAGAAACAAGAGGGCGAGAACGAGGAGGCGGGCGGGAAGGAGGAGAAGGACCCCTTCGGCGACATGCAGCAGCAGATCAACGCCAAGCTGGAGGAGCACGGCGGCAGTTCGTTCTCCGCTCTCCCACCCACTCACTTCCTCGTCGTTTGCAGAGGAGTTGGCCGAAGCGATCGCCCGGCTGGACCCCGTGGCCGCCCACTCCAACTTCTTCCACTTCTGCACCTTCCAGAGTCACCTGCAAGCCGGTAGCCCGCCCCGTCCTTCTCCCTCCTCACTGCTTGCAGGCGTGTGCCCCGTGCTCGTCCACGGCGACCTGTGGGGCAACAACGTGATGGTGCGAACGGAACGGGCGGCCGACGGGGAGCTCCGTTTCACCGACGAGATCCGCACGATCATCGACTGGCAGTTGGCGTCCAAGGGTGCGGTCTGCTCTCTTCCTGCTTCCATCCGCCTGCAGGCAGCCCGGCCTTCGATCTCGTGCGCCTGCTGGTGCTGAACACGGACGCGGAGGTGCGGCGGGAGTGCGAGGAGGCCGTCTTGCGCGAGTACTTCGAGACGCTCCGCGAGGCGATGCGGCCGGCGGCCGTCCCGTTCGACTTCGAGCGGCTGTGGCGCGCCTCTCGACCGCTCGTCCTCCTGCACACGCTGATGGGCGCCTTCCTCGTCGCCTTCCACTTCCAGAGCGACCGGCAGCGCGCCGAGCGGCCGCACTTCTGCCGCCGACTCCGCGCGGCCGCCGACGACGCCGCCGCCGTCATGCGCGAGTTCGCCCACGAGTGGCGCCTCGACGAGCGGTGAACGCGTGGAATGAATGAGGTGTTTGCACTGGATAAAAGGATTGTGAACCGCTCTTCTCTTGTGTGTCTAAACAGACATTCCAAAATTTGAGTCTCTAGCCACTTCAGAAAGGGCATAAAACATTGGCTGACCTCAAATTTGGGTTGATAAACCGCAGAAGTCGGCGAGCGGCGTGAGGTCACGCACTGGAAAGAGCGGGCGGCCGACGAAAAGACCGCCTTTTGAGCCGCGCGCTCGCGTTGCCTGGGTGTCTCCACTCGCCTCGCACTCTTCGCGTAGAGGGAATGGACGAAACAAAGGCACCGGGGCCGCCGCGCACACCCTGTTGCACATGACGAGCCTCCCTTTTCGCCGCAGAACGCAATCAAAAGCACTCGCGGTCATCAGTGCGGTCGCCGACCACTCGACCATTCGTCCAACCGGGTTGTCTTTCTGCCGACCACCGCCGCTTCTCACACTTTCGAGCGGGAATGCCGGCACCGAAGAGGAAGGAGGTCGGCAACGAGGAGGAAGGGGACGCCGATCTTGCGGACAGACGCCTCACGAGCAATCCCGGCAGGCGAATTTCTTCGATTTTCAACGGTTTTGTGCCCGTTTCCGATCGTCTGGGTTTCAAGCACGAGTTCGCGCACTCGGACGACTTCGAGCCGAAGCTGCTCGCCGTCAACTACCGCCTGCACGAAATTCGGTATGCTCTCTTATTTTCGTTCATCTCCTTGTGTTCTTTCAGCACTCTCGAGCCGACGAAATCCCTCGAGCAGGTGCTTCAAGAGCTGCGATGGACGAAGGGACGAGCGGCGAAGTTCCTTCCGCTAACCGAAACGTGCGGCCTCTTTCTGGTGCCTCGTCCGGCCCCCGCAATGCAACGACGCGTCTTCCTCGTGGATTTGGACTTCGAGAGCGCCGCCTATCGCGTTCGCCGGCCGGAGAGCGGGCGGCCGGCCGAAGTGGACGGCGAGTGGGCGCAACGAGTGACGGCGGACGGCCGCGTGGTCGCCTTCTTCGACAACCGGTCGCTTTCGTTCCACGAGTTCGACGAGTCCTTTTCGACCTTCCGCCCGCTGATGAGCCCGCCGCTTGGCCGCGACGTCCTCCGTTCGGACTTCCACCGGAGTGACGGCCGCTTGTTCTTCTTTCCGCGCGATCGTTCGCTCACCGACCGGCAGGCGCTCCGGAAAGCGATGTCTTCGCTGCACTCCCTCGAATTGCGGACGGGCGAGCACGAGGTGGAGCCGGTGGGCCCGCCTCCACGATCTCTGGAGAACGCGGCCGAGAAGTGCCGAGGTTTCGTTTGGTTTCACGTGAGCGGGCGGTGGCTGGACGCTCATTTCTACGCGCACGTCACCGTCCACCACAAGAAGGGCGTGTGGTTCGGTAGGTGAGGAAAGACGGGTGATCACTGGAGTTTGATTGCAGACGGCCTTGACTGGCACGACCTCTTCGTTTGCCGCTTCGATTTAGACACTCGCTCGTGGTCCGAAGTGGCCGTTCGTTTCCAACCGCGCCCTCGACTCCAACGGCCTTCGGTCGTCGAGTGCGCGGAGATTCGAGTGGAGGGCTGCTTGACGTTTTGGGTGACCAAAGGCGGTCCGCAGCGAACGAACACTCCCGAACGCTTTGGTTCTTCGATCGTTGTGTGAGCTTCCTTGCGGTTTGACGCAAGCATTTATTGCATTTTAAAGGAAGCTTCTCCGGTTGCACCAGTTGGCCGTCGAGCAGATCGCCGCGGACGTACGGAAGAAGCGTGCGCGGCTTTGTCATTTGCCGCCGTTCATTCGAGCACTCTTGCTCTGCTGATCTCTCTTAGCTGTGAGAATAAACCAGCTGTTGTCGACAGATTGGCTGGACGAGCCGACAGCGAGCGATGAATTGCGGAAGAAGCGAGTGAGATAGCCCACACCAATTGCCGTTCAATCATCCGAATCCCCACCCCATCCCACCGCTCTACACGAGTGGTTTATTGCACGGAACACACAACTTACGTCGTAGAAAACAAAATTGATCCGGTCGTTGTCCACCGCCTCGACTGCAAGGCCTGAAATCGCCCGCAATCACTAATCGAATACACGAGTTTCAAGTGAACTCACGGTCTTCTTTTCTCTCGACTATCAAGACGGAAGCAGTGAACAAAGAAATCAATTCGCGATGAATCGGGCCCAAGTGGGCGGACGGCCGACCGCCTGCAGTCGATCGGCGAGCGGACGACCATTCGGTTTGGCGAACAGGCGGAAATGATGGCCGTCCGCCGACCGAAAGGCGCCCGCATTCCACTCGGCGGCCGGCAGGCGGAGGATCAAAAGCGTGGAGGCGGGCGCCGACGTCCAGAAGCGAATCGGCAGCATTCCGAACTGCTCTCCGCACTGCAACCGGGGGTGAAGAGATCAGATGGACGGCAGAGACCCACGTGTTTGAGGTCGTAGAAGATCACATCCGGCTTCTTTGCCAGTGCTTCCATGATGCTCACCGGTTGTTGCTGCTGTTGGTCCACAGGCGGGAGTGCGGGCAGACGCGTTGAACGGCATGAAGAGCAGGAAGTTCCGCTGGTTGTTCGTTGAATGAATCACTCCTGCCGTCGCGAGCAATCGGATCCGTTCCTTGACGGCGGCTACGCTTCCGCGGCAATTCTTCGAACCCCGCCGCTACGTTGTTCGCTTCAAGGGGCCGGCGGACATGCACGAGACCGGCCCGGTTGGTCGGTAGACGGTGCGAGCGACGGAACCGCTTCGCTCTGCACTTCTGCAATGTTCGAGGCCACCGAAGGCAAGCAATTTATTCTGACAAAAAGCAATTGGGTGGTTGTGGGAAGAAGACTCACCTCGTCGACACAAATCGCTTCTCGCCGCCTTTTGTCCAACTCGTGTCATTTGAAGCAGTGGATTTGACGTTCGGCGTTCGAATGCTCTGAACTCATGATCCCTGTTTGTCGTTGTTGGACTGGTAGGAAAAACACAGCGGAAAACTTGGGCAGAAGGCACACACTCACTTCTCGTTACAAAAAGGGCGATGAGAGCGGGAAATCAACGCCCGTTGAGGACAACGCGCCCGCCCACCCGGACTTCCCGCTTCTCGTGACGCCGCGTGCGTCCTTTTGTTTCGGCGTTCGCATTCGGTCAAAAAAAGAAAGGCTGTGCGTTGGGCCACCGTCGAACATCAGCGAATTCGAAGATCGCGGACACAAATGAACACCGCAGCCGACTTTAACCCCCGGCCGGCAGCTGAACAAACGAGCGTGCATGGCCACGGGTGACATCACCTTGCAGCGAACATCAAGCGGACTTCGTGCAGCTGCTGGATGGCGCGAACTGCACAAAATCCGTGCCCACCAGCTGCTTTTGTGTCGAAAGGCCGCCCGTCACTTCCGCTCGTTCGTGTCCGCAAACAAGCCTTTGCTCGGCGTTTTGCAGCCAAACGGCGGAGTGAGCCGCTCGGCACTTCGATCTCGTTTCGTTTGCACAGCCGGCCGGTCGATAGGATCCCGCGGCCTTCCGACCGGCCGCCGATCATCCTCCGAAGCAGAATCAAAACAACGGTCCGTGTGTTCACGAATCGCAGCAAAAAGCGGAGCAAGCGGCTACAAAACGCGTGGGATTCGTGGCCTCTCCGTTCGATTCGGCTGCCGGCTTGCGGGATGCTCGGCGTCGTCCGCCGCCTGCTGGCGGTCGGGATCGTGGGCGTCGCGCTCGCCCACTTTGTTCCGTCGGCAGAAGCCGCGTGTTTCGATCGGATCACCGATTGTGCTCGGGCGACTCACCTCTGCCGAGATGCCCGCCACGGGCCGACGATTCGCAGGAATTGTGAGTTCTGTGCGAGATGAAACGCCCGACGACCGCCGCTTGCAGGCAATCTGTCGTGTGGAGTGTGTCGACCGACCCGAAGGCAGGCCTGCACGGACAATCCGCGGTACTCCAGCTATACCAGGAGCCGCTCGATCACCTCCATCCCTTCTGCAGATGCCGCACGTGGACGCGGAACGGCTACTGCAACTCCTCCGCGTACACCCGTTGGCACACGCAACTGAACTGCCCGAAGGCGTGCGGGTTGTGCGCGAAGCGATCGCCTCGCAAGAGGAAGGGCCACAAATCGAAGCAAAGGCCACACAAAAAGACCCCGCCGAAGAGGAAGGAGACGCCGTACGCACCGTTCAGGGAGCCGATGGACGAGCGGCACGATCCCTGCGACGATTTCTACCGCTTCGCGTGCGGCACGTACATCGCCCGGGATCCGCCCACTCGGCCGGACGTCAATTTCGACACGTTGGCCGACCTCCAGACGAAAGTGGACGAGCAGGTCGTGGGTAGGCGGGGGAAGGAAATGAGAAGACCGGTTGTTCTCTTCAGCCCTGGTCATGGACCGGACGCCCGGCAAGCTGAACGCAGTAAGGAAGATGCAGGCATTCCGGGACGAGTGCCTGAACGCGCAGAAGGTGGAAGCCGCCCGCACGACCGCCCTGTGGAACACGATGAAGGTGAGCGGACGCTGTTGTGCAACTCACACGTGCGTTCAGTCGATTGGGGGCGGCTTCCCAATGCTGACGGACGGGTGGGCGCCGGCCGGCTTCCGACTGCAGAAGGTCGTGATCAAGCTGACGGCCAACTCGGGCAACTCCTTCCTCTACGCCTTCTCCGCCCAGAAGCAACTCGACGGGACGACGTGGCCGATCGTCCAGCCGGCCGACGGGATCCTCGTCGACCCCACGGTCTACTTCGATCCGCAAGCAGCCTCGATCGTGCTCGCCGCCCAGGATTTCGTCGCCCAACTCGTAGGATTCGTCGCCTCGGACCAGCGCTCAACGACGACCTACCGGGAAATCGGAGCGGCCGTCAAGGACACGTTCGACTTCAAGAAGGAGCTCGTCCAGGTGCTCATCGGGGCGGGCATCGGCCAGCCCGCAGCTCCCGGAGCGGACCCGATGAGCGTCTTCGACAAGACGAAGTTCAACGACCTCAACACGGTGGTCACTCAGGTGAGCATTGACGTTCGGCGTGGGATGGGGATTGAGGCAAAGCAGCTGCAAGTTGTCCGATGTAGCTGAGCGCTTGGGGGAGTTTGATCGTTCAACAGCTGTCTCGACTCTCTCGATTTCCCTCGAAAATCAACGCATCGAATTTCCGTATTTTTGTTGGACGAGAGGGGCTTGTTCAAACACCAATTAAACAGTTGAGTGTCTTGTTTGTTCGTTTCCGCGGGCAAGAGGCGGCTTCCGACGAGCCACTATTATCGAATGCGAGGGACGCCATGGCTTCTGTTGACGCAAAGCCTCTTTACTGCTGAACAAACACACAATGGAAGAGAGCGTCGAAAAGCGAACACTCCTGCATGAAACCCCCACTCTTCTTTCTACCCACTCGCCCGCCTGTTTGCAGTTGAATTGGGACGAGTTCGTGCGGGACAATCCGCAGTGGGACGGCGAACTGCGCACGTACTTCGGGAAGAATCCCGACCTGCTGATGTACAACAAGAAGATCCTCCGAGCAGCAGACGCCTTCTACAACGTTCGTTTCTTCCACGCTCTATCCTTTATCTTCTTGGTTTGAAGACCGCCGACACGCAACGCCTGGCCAACCACCTCTTTGTGCAGTTCCTCGTCAAGAAGGCGCCCTACCTCGACGCTCGCTTCAAAGCGGCGAGCAATCGCTTCGTTCAACCGGTGGACCCCAGTGCTCAACGATCGACTCGTCCGCAGAACTGCTTCGAGTTGACCGTCCGGAGCTTCCCGCTCGTCCGCGATCACCTCTTCGTGCAGAAACACTTGCCTTCGAGCATTGTGCGCGTGATCGAGCGGATGATCGAGGATCCCCGAGCGGGCCTCGCCCAAACGATTCGGGGGCAGAAGTGGATGGACGGGCGGACGAAGGCGAACGCCCTCAATAAGCTGCAGAAGACGAGGCGGTACATCGGGGCGATGGAGGAGGCGAAGGACGCGAACAAACTGGAGAAAATCTACGCCGACCTGCAGTTCGACCCTTCCACCGACCCGCTCGATCGGATCGCCGCCCGCATCTCGTTCCACGACACCCGTCTCGGCCTAAAAGAAGTCTTCTCCTCCGACTACGCGCTGCTTACGATGGACGATGCGAACTCCGCGACGGTCAACGCCTTCTACACGCGCATGTTCAACTGGATCTGAGAGCCGCCGCAACGAGCAGCCGCCAACCGTCGGCTTCTTTCAGACATGAACGCCGCCGTCCTTCAGGCGCCGTTCGTCGACCCGAAGCAACCGGCCGCCGTCAACTACGGATCGATCGGCGTGGTGATCGGGCACGAGTTCACGTACGCGCTCGCTGTCTTTCGATCACCCAAGTGCGGGTTGCAGGCACGGCTTTGACCCGCAAGGCGCGAATTTCGACGAGAACGGCGACTTCAAGAACTGGTGGGAGGCGGCGACTCGGAAGAAGTTCGAAGAGCGGGCCAAGTGTTTGGTCGACCTCTACTCGAAGCAGTTGGAGCCGACCGCCCGCAAACACGTGAACGGCACACTCACCATCGGCGAGAACATTGCAGACCGTCCGCACTCACTTCTCTTCTCTTCTGATCGTTTCTTGTGTTGCAGACGGCGGAATTCGAGCGGCCTTCAACGCCTGCAAGCACCATTTGAACGGAAGGAAGGAACGACACGTGTCCCGCTACTCGAAGTACACGAACGAACAGGCGAGTTCTCCATCGTTGTTTGTTCATTCCGCCTTAGACCTTCTTCATCTCGTACGGCCGCACTTCCTGCACTTCCCACTCGAAGCCGTACGCCGAGTACCTTCTAGAGACGGACACCCACTCGCCGGGCAAAGATCGCGTCAATGTGGTGGGTAACTGAAGAAAAGCCACCTATTCTCCCGCGTTCCAGGTCCTCTCCAACTACCCGGAATTCGCCAGAGCATTCAACTGCAAGCGGGGAACGGAGATGAACCCCAGAAAGCAGTGCACCGTGTAGTAATCGGCAGTGTTTCCCTTCTTTAATAAACAGCAGAAAGTGGCGATGATTCAACTCCAGAGTTCCGACCAAGAGCGCACAAATCCATTGGAATTCAAGACACGTTTTGCGGCAAAAACAACCTCGCTAGTCTCGTGTTGGTTTCCAGTTGATGGTTTCGCAATCCATATAGCTCCTGCGGAAACAAAAGAGCTTACCGAGAAGCGTAAGAGTTCTACCACTGGGCTAAAATTTCAACAGAAATCATCTCCGATCATCTCCCGTTCGGTCGTCAGTCACAACCCGACGGTTCGAAGAGCAGCAGTCTGCTGTCGAAAACACGCTTTTGGTAGCGGCGGCTCGAAAGCTTTTTCTCGACCACGGCCGTCCGAGCGATAAGAACGACGAACCGGGAGCAAATCGCCTCCATTTGGCGAGCAATCATCTCACTCTCGTTGCAATTCCGGAGTATAAAAGGCAGCGAGAGCGGCGAAGAACAGCACACCTCGTTGCGAGATGAACTCCCTTCTTCTCCTCGCTCTCTGGGCGACGGCCTCCGCTCTGCCGGCGGGCGGCTTCGTGCTCAACGGTTGGAAGGCGAAGTGGACGGCGGCGGAAATTCGCTCGTTCGTGCGCGCCGCCCGAATCACGAGCAAGAGCATTGTGCCCGACTATCCCGACCAGCCGATCCTCACGACGATCACCGTCGGCACTCCGCGTAGCTCCCGTTCCTCCTTTCCGCCCCCTCACTCCCGCTTCTTGCAGCCCGCAACTTCACGGTCGCCATGGAGAGCGGCAGTTCGAGCGCCTTCCTGTTGGATCGAAGCTTCCCCGAGCGCCACCCCGACCAGCCCTTCTACGATCCGAAGCTCGCTAGCGGTTGTTTGAATGATTCTTCTCGCTTCTTGCAGGCTCTCGTCCACCTCCAAACCGGCGGGAAGCTTCCAGGGCTTCAGTGGCGAGTTGGTGGTCACTGGGGACGCGTACGAAGACGTCTTTGGGGTTCGTTCTTCTTCTTTGCTTCCTTTCACTCACTTCTTTCAGTGGTTGGGCGAGAAGAGCGCCTTCTTCAACCTCACTCAATACTTCGGGGCGGCGACCAGTGCGGAGAATTGGGGCGGGTGGGACGTCGCGCTGCCCGACGGAGTGGACGGGGTCGTCGGGATGAGCTGGTGCGTCCGCTCGATCGTTCTGCTCGCTCACCCACTCGTTTGTTTGAGGAACCCGAACGACATGAGCGGCGACACGACCGCTCCGATCGTCCACCTGCTCTACGAACTGGGCGGCGAGCACACGTACACGCAGTGGCTGGACGAGACGGTCGGGCCGAACGGAGAGCACGGCTACAACGTGTAAGAACTCCAGTCTTCTGTTTATTGTACACTCGTTTCTGCAGAGCCCTCGCCTTCGGCTACCCGCTCGAGCAGCTCTGCTCGGTCGCCGCCGCCAACTACCTTCCGTTGTCCTACGACCCGCCCACCGAATCCCTCTTCTTCCAGCTGGACTCCTTCCTCGCGGGCGTGTACGAGTTCGACGGCGGCAGTGCGAAGATCGACACGGGGCAAGCGGGCAAGAGGGCGGACGATTGAACGGTCAATTGCAGAGTCCCGAACTTCCTCGTGCCGTTCGCCGCCTTCAAGGCCCTCCTCGACATGACCGGCGCCCAGTACGACCCCGAGTACAACCTCTACACGACCGAGTGCATCTTCGGCGGCATCTTCCCCGACTGGACGTTCGTGATCGGCGGCCACAACTACGCGGTGCCCTCGACCACGTGGATCACCGACCTCGGGCTGGGCGACGGCAAGTGCGCGCTGAGTGCCCACTTCGACGCCGCGGCCACCACCGACTACGTCCTCGGTCGGTTGGATTGGTTCTTCGTGAGTGATCGTCGGATTGCAGGCACCCTCTTCAACGTGCTCTACTGCTTCGAGATGGACATCGCGAAGACCCAAATCGGGCTCATGCCCTCGATCCTCGCGCCTCACGGAAAGAACTAAAGATTGGCAGTAGCTGGAGGAAGGAAATTTGTCTTGAATCGACTTCTACTGGAATAAAAGCTTGGCATACGACAGGTCAAATCAAGTGGTCGGATTGTTGAGTGAAGCAGCCGGTTTGTGCATGAACAAACGACTAAAGCGATACAATCCTCGCCGTTTCCTTTAAATTTGAGGCTGCTCGTTTTATGCGTGATCTCCGCGCTGCAGTCTAAGCTCGCGGTGTAGTTTAGTGCTCGAAAGGGTGGCGTCACTCGAAAGAGCAGCCGGTTATCACTCGTTGCACTTTTCTTCCGCACGCAACCTCGACGAAGTGCACACGGGCGATTCGTCGCTTATCGCTCGCTTCCGTTGCGGGGCGGGTGCCAACTGCGAACGGCCATCAAGTGCGGACGGGTGGGCGAGCAGGGACGACAACTTGGGCACAATGAAGACACAACAACGTTCAAACGATCAATGCTCTCCAGCAGACCAAACAAAGATCGATCTATCTTTGGCCCGCCTCCTGCCGATCGATTCTTCTTCCAATCAAGGAGTACAAATGGCGGACGTGAGCGGCAGGAGAACACGCCAATTCTTTCAGCTCCTTTTCACATAAATCGTTCCAGAATTCGTCGGCCCTCGCTATCTCGGAATGAAGCTCCTTCTCTGTGTCGCTGTGGTCTGCTTGGCGGTGATCGCAGGTATTTTCTTCGCAATTTCGATCTCGTTTGCACCTGCTAGTCCAGCCGCTCCTCACGACGACCGGAAGCCCTTCACTGTGCACACGAAGCAGCGGCGATGGCTGGCCGACGACCTGAAGGCGTATCACGAGGAGATGCGCAAGAAGCACAAGGTGGGGCAAAGAGGTGACCATCAATGATCGGCTGCTTCAGAACTACATCCCTTCCTATCCCGACTCGCCGGTGATCGTGACGATCAGCATTGGAACGCCCCGTTCGCTCCTCTCTTGGGCTTCCACTGACTCTTCTTCGTTCAGCCGTCGACTACTTCGTCTCGATGGAGACGGGCTCTGAGGCGACGTTCGTGCTCGCCGCGGACTACGACGGCCGTCTCGCCAATCAATCCTTCTTTGATCCCGCCCAGTCCTCCACTGCGAAGCAGGCGGGGCCCTACCACGCGTTCAGCGGCGAGCTCGAAGCTTTCGGTTCGGCGTACGAGGACGTGATCGGGGTGAGTGGACAGAAGCCGGGGATCTTCAGCAATCGTTGCCTTTAGCTCTTCGGCTTCGGCGTGTGGGAGAACACGACGCAGCGATTCGGTAAGCACCCGTGACTCCTTCTTCCTTCTATTGAAGCGTTCAGGAGTGGTGAACGACATCGAGGATCCCTTGTGGACGTTGGCGGGCTCTCCGCAGATGCCCGACGGAGTGGTGGGATTGAGTTGGTGAGTGGGCCGAAAGAAGGAGGCCTTCACTTGTTCAACAAACGGCAGGAACCCGGCAGACGCGGCCGCTCCGAACGAGAACTCGTCGGCGATCCTCAACTTCTTCCAGGAGATCGGAGGGCCGCGCTACTGGTGCGATTACCTGCAGACAACGACGGACGGTCGGTCCTTCCACTCCTTCCTTCGTTCACTCGTTGTTTAGACAGCGGCCGCCACTACTCGGGGGTCACTCGGTAGCTGAATTGAATAGAAGAACAACCAATCAGTGCTTGTTGCAGCTTCCGTGGCTGTTTGGACGACCTGTGCGGAGAGGCGACCGCCGCCAACACGCAGCCGTTGGTGTGGCTGGAAGCGAGTCGTTCGCTCGCGTTCATCGTTCAGTCGTTCACTTACAAGGACGCGCAGTTCCTCGGGGGCTTCGCCAAGGTGGACACTGGAGTGCCGCTCGTCCTGATGCCCTACGAGAACTTGCTCGCCGTCTACGACGACGTGTGGCCGAACTATGACTGGGAACACGGCGTCTACACGGTCGACTGCGCAAAAGCCGGCAGTCTGCCCGACTGGACGTTCACAATCGGCGGGCGCAACTACTCGATTCCCTCAACCGACTACGTGGTCGACCTGCTGCTGCCCGACGGCCAGTGCGCGTTGAGCATCGGAGTCTCGGACAGCGAGACCACGGACTACGTTCTTGGCTACGTCTTCAGCAATTTGTGGTGAGTTCTGTCGGGTAAAGCAAGAATCTGGCGGCTTGCAGGTGCATCAAAATGGACGTCGACAATCAGGCCATCAGCTTTCTTGAGGTCCTTCCGCAACCCGCCGATGCCCCTGAACTGATTGTGAGCGGCAATTAGCCTGATTCCTTTATTTTCGTCTAAACAGCAGTAAAGCAGTTCGAAGCATGCGCAGTGGGATGAGGCAAAGAAAATGTTTGCTTTGACCAATTTTTGAAAGTGGAAATGCTGCACTTATTTGTGCACTAGCGTGATCAACGGAATGAAGGCGTGCGCTCTGCGTGCGCTCACTTGTCCGCATCATTGCCCAGCTCCTCTTCGGCTTCTTCTTCACCACACAAGCCGCAGGAGAGCGGGCAGATGTACTTGGTCGGGCCCGCCCAGCCGTTCACCGTGTTGCAGTGACTTTCCTTTGCCCACTGAGGGCAACTGAAAGAACAAGGGAGATGACTGCAAAGAGAGGAGGGTCACTAACTTGGAGCCCTGATCGGCGCACTCCACCGACGGGTCGAAGGAGCGGGCGGTCGCCAGCTGGACGCACAGAAGGCAGACGAGCAGGAGGGAGATGAAGACGGCGGAAGGATTCATTTCGTTGGATCGAGGAGTGGGAGTGGAAGTGAAAAGCCACCCTCCAGCGTTTCTTTTATCTTCCGTCTGCTTGCGGGCATTCGGACCCGTTCGGACCCGTGGGCGAGACTTCTGTCCGTTTTGTCGGTTTGCTCACCTGCCGTTAGGCGGAAGCACGTCAAAAAGCAGGATCCAAAAGGGAGCGGCAGAAAGAAGAGCGCTTGAGCACGACTCCTCGGACAAACAGCTCGCAGTCGTGTCAACAGACGCTCTTGCACGAATTCTGATCGAAAGTGAAGCAGAACGCCCGCATTTCGCGACTGCCGGCTGGGGATTGAAATGAGCACATTCCGTGTGCAGGGCTTCGAACGAGAAGGATTACTCGAAGCATCAAGAAACCAACGCCTCCGCTCACCTCCCGCCGTCGATCAGAACAGAAACAGCGAGTTGCATAAACGGAGACGACGGAATAACGACAAACTTTAATTAATCGGACGTCTGCAAACCGATCCACCACGTTTCGTTCGCTTCATCCCGCTTTCTTCGGCCCCACGGCTCGTCCGCCACTCCTGTTCGAAAGGCAACGCGGCGGCTCAAGGGCGACGGCCGACGAAGAGCGGTGTTCAACGGAAAAGAAACAGCTCGCGTGATCGGGTCTATCGCAGCGACGGCCCGCATCGAAATAGTCGTGCCGTGAGCGAACGAGAAAACGGAGATTGCCGGCTTCAAACACAACGCCCGTTTGGTCGTCAAAGCAAAAAGCAAAGTGTGATGAACGAGTGAACACCCGTCTAGTCCTTGTTTTGATCAAACAAAGGAGCATGTTTTGGTCGACCCACCGCTTTTCAATCCGCCGATCAAAACGGGGGATTTGAATTGCAATCAGCCGTGCAATCGACCAAGCAACAGGCCAAACGGGGAGACCGAACGGAGAGAGAGGCGAGTATAAAAACGGGCGGTCGGGAGGCAGTCGACATCCTTCACTCACTCACTCACTTTTCCACCTACTCCTCTCTCTCTTCGCTCCACCCGAAAAATGACCCGCTCCGCCACGGCCGTCTTCTTCGTGCTGCTGGTCGCCTCGACGGCCGCGCAGCCCCTGACGAAGGACCTCCTCTCGGGGCTGCTCGGAACGGTGAACGGGGCGGCCGGTGGTCGGCGAGGTCACCGGCCTGCTGGGCGGCTGCCGACAGCCGGGCGCCCTCACGAAGATCGTGAAGCTGCTGAACCTGCCGGCCACCGTCGACCCCGCCCAGTTCGTGCAGCTGCTCTCGATCCTCACGCGCCTCGACTCCGTCCTCACGCAACTCACCTGCACCGTCGACTCCGTCCTGCCGCTGGAGGGCAGCGGCGTGGACGGCGTGGTGGGCGGCCTGCTGGACGAGCTGCGCACTCTCCTGAACGTGCCCGCCGGCGTCGACCTCGGCAGCTTCCTGCAGCGCCTCCTGAAGGCCGTCGAGAAGCTCCTGAACGACCTGCTCGGCAACCTGGGCGGCCTCCTGCGCACGCTCCTCGGCGACGTCACGCAGCTCACCGGCGGCGTGCTCGACATCCTGAACGGCGTCCTCGGCCAGCTGACCGGCCTGCTCGGCATCCCCGCGGGCGTCCTCCCGCTCGACTTCGTCCAGCAACTCCTGCCCCAGCTGGAGAAGGTCCTCGACTCGCTGCTCTCCGCTCTCGGCGGCTCCTCGGGCGCCCTTCCTCTCTAATCCGTGTGTTCCGCGGTCTTGGTTGTGGACTTTCGTTTAATAAACAAACAGGCATCAACCGAATAGAGTTGTTCGTCGTTACCGGTGACATTCGCTCGAGTTGACGCACTAAGAACTCGCCTCAAAATGTGCGAAGAGTCCAGGAGAGCAACTTGTTCGCATTCAACGCGTGCTGACTCCTCCGTCGGTCCGTTTTGTCGACTACGAACCACGCGGATTCGTGGCTTGCGGATTGTACACCGGTCGCCAGTTCTGCTGAATGTCGTTGATCTTTCGGCCGAGAGCACGAGCAAGCGGGAGACAATGGAGTTTCGTTCATTCTTTCCTTCCACGCAGCGGAATGATGCCCGCTTTCCTCTGGTGGGAGCACGTGACGATTGCGACGGCACACGGGATCGCCGCCGTCTTGCAGCTCCTCCTCGTCCACTCGCTGCGGTGCTCCGCGCGCAAAGTGGAGCTCTCGGGGCAGTTGGAAGCGAACATTTGCTGCTGGATCCTGGCGGCCGTCTGTGCGTCCTCGCATTCCGCCTACTTGGCCTGGACGGGAGTGGGGGATGGTGAGTGGCGAATGCTCCTCTCGATCCGTCCTTTCTGCAGGTTCCCGTTCCGCCCCGCTGGTCTTCTGGACGGGCGCCCTCATGCTGGACTCGTTGGTGATGCTGACCGTCTCGCTCTCTTTCCTGCTGCTCGACCGAATCCTCGTGATCCACTTCGCCGTCCACCACTTCCGCCGTCGCCCGCTGCCCACTTGGCTGACCGTTGGAGTGATCGTCGGCTGCGGGGCGGCTTTTCTTCTTCTTTTTCCTTCGCCTCGCCCCCACACTGCCTGCAGAGACCGGTAGGACACTTGAATGCATGCTCGTTCATCCCTTGCAGAGTGCCCGGCGATCGCCTGCTTGGCGCCGCCGTCCGTTCGGTTGATTTCGCCCGTGAAGTCGCTGTTGGGCGCGTTGAACGTCGCCCTTGCGCTCACGTTCGTCTGGAAGTTTGCCGTCCACCACCGGCTGTTCCCCGCGGGCAGCGGGGCGAATCAACGCCGAACGCACTGGATCGCGTGTTTGGCGGTGGCCTCGGAGCTCTTCTTCAACTTCGTGCCGGCGGTCGTGAACGCGGCGCTCAACTGGGCGGCGGTCGACCAGCAGGCGGCCGGTCCGTACGTGGCGGTGAGCTCCGAGGACTCCCTTCCGACTTGAAGTTTGCTGCAGGTGATGATTTCGTTCGGCGCCCTCACGACCGCCGTTTTGTACCACGCGGTCATCCTGCGCCGATCCTCCCGCACCTCCACGGCGGTCGGGAATGCGGCGACCAGCTCGGCGCACAACTGGGTCGCCTGAGCGGCTGTGAAGGGAATAAACGGACCTAATTGTGTCAATGGAATGCAAGGCAAGTCGTTTGGATCCGAAGGAATGGATGAAGACAGGCGACATCATCAGACGGACCAAAAGGACGAACGGAAAGGAAGTGCAAAAAGCTAGGCGGTCTGGAAAGTCTGCCATTTCCTCATTCAATTCGTGGCCGCAGTGTTTCGTCGACTACAAATGCCGTTTGCCGAATCGCATGGCGGGGCGCCAGACAGCCGCCATTCGAACGGAGAGACAGGGAGTTCATTTAGCCGAACTTCCCTCCAAAATGACCATCTCGTTGCTTTGGTGGGAGTACGCGACGATCGCTGTGGCAATGGGTATTGCCGCCGTTCTTCAAATGTTCCTCTTCTGCCGTCTTCGGTGCTCGTCGAACAAAACCGGAGCTCTCGCCGCACTTGGAAGTGAACATTGCGTGCTGGATCTTCGCCGATGTCTGCGGCTTTGTTTACGCCTCTCACTTGCTGTTCGTCAGTTGGGGGGAAGGTGAGGGAGCAGCAAGGTTATCCTATGGAACGCTTGCAGGCCCCCACTCAACGCTGCCCACCTTCTGGACGGGAGCTCTTGTGTTGAACTCGCTGGTGATCGTTTCTGTCTCGCTCGCCTTCTTGCTGCTCGACCGGATCCTCGTGATCCACTTTGCCGTCCACCACGCGCGTCGTCGTCCGCTTCCCGTCTGGCTGACCGTCGGGGTGATCGTCGTGTGTGGCGTCGTGTTCTTCTCGATCTACCCGCTGAACGCCCCGCCGCTGCCCGTAACGACCGGTGAGCTCATCGGAACTGTTCTCTTGCCCTCGAATTCCTTGCCTTCTTTCTGCAGAGTGCTTCTCGGTTTTCTGTTTGGTCCCGCTCGCGTTCAGGTTCTTTCTGCCCACGAAGACGGCGATGGGCGCGATCAATTTCGGCCTGTCGAACGCGTTCGTCTGGAAGTTCGCCGTCCACCGCCGCCTGTTCACTGGCGGGAACGAGGCGAATCAACGCCGCAACCACTCGATCGCCTGCCTCGCGGCGGCCACCGAGCTGCTGTTCGACCTCCTGCCCACCGCCGTCTTCTCCGCACTGACTGCGGCGGGCGTCGACCAGCAGCCGTTCGGGCCCTACTTGGTGGTGAGTGGGAAGCACACGCCTGCACTTTTCCTTCCGTTCATTTCTGCAGCTAATGGCCTCTTTCGACGCCCTGATGACAGCCGTCCTGTACAACGTCGTCATCCTCCGCCGGTCCTCACGCGTCTCGAATGGGAACAGCGCGGCCAGCAACGTGCCGACCAGTTCGACGAACAACCGGGCGGTCTGAATGAACGCTTCCGTGCGATCTAGTCGTCAGTTAAACGGAATGAACGTTCTTGCCAGCAATGAGCAAAAGCCCCGCGCAAGTGAGAGCAAGGATTCACAGGCAATGAGCAGAAGAAAAAATCTCGGTGACCAACCGCTCGCTGTCTGCGGCCGCGTGCAGGTCGGCTTTCGCTTCGAAGTCGTGACTCGCCGCGAAAAGAGACGGCGAGAGGGACGTGTGCACGCGATCCTCCCGCTCTGTCGTCGCGTCCCTCGCTCGATCGATCGGCGTTGTTGATTGCCGGCCGTCCGCAGCGTTCACTCGCGTTTCGCCTTTTTTTGCTCGCGAATTCGTTTATTTCTTCTCGTTTTAGGCATCCCTTCCCCATCGAAACGACGCCGACCGAGACGGAGAAGATGCTGAACGGACTGGCCGCCATGCTCGACGACGGCGTGCACTGGGACTTTGTGGTGAAGGGTGACGGCACAGAGATCACGGTCCGTTTCTCCGATTTTTCCGTTCATCTCGTTCAGATCTACAAACACTCGCTGGAGATCCATTCCGAGGTGTTCGCCGCTGGCATGTCCGAGGGGAACACAAACGAAGTCGAGATCAAGGACTACGGCCCGCAAGTGATCGCTTGTCTTCTTCGAGGCGGTGGAGTCGTCGGTGCTCGTCGAGGTCTTCCGCCCTGCCCACTGCTATCAGATGCTCAAGTGGTCGTCAGTTCATTTGCATCTCTTTGCTACACTTCCGTTGCTTGCAGGACGAGTGCAATAGCCAAGCGATCGAGCAGAAGGGTGCGGAGAACGAGCTCCCGTGGCTGGTCGTCGGATTCACGTACGAGGACGACGAGCTGAAACAGACGTTCCTCGAACACAACGAAGAGATCCAAGCGCTTTGTGACTTCGGGGACTTCGTTAAAGAGTACTCGCAGATCGCCGTCGAGTTGTTCCGCCGGGTGACCGCCGAGCGCAACTCGCTCAAGGCCGCCAACCAGCAGCTGGAGAAGGCCGACAAGGAGCGGGTGAAAATCCAGCGTCAGTTGGAAGAGGATATCCGGCAATTTTCGAGCTTCACCGATCCTTTCGCCTCGCTCATTTCCCACGCTCCTATCTTCCCGCACGGCCACTCTCTGTCCAACCGTCATCCTCACTGAAATAAGCTCGCAACCACACGACCAGCCAGTTAACTGTTCGTTCCGCTCCTCTTTGCACCCTTCCTCCGTTCACACCCTCATTGCTGAATAAACGCCGATGCTCCTTTTTTTTTATTGCTGCAACAGAACACGTGCACTCGTCAAAGAAATGCTCATTCTCTCCGCTCCTGCTTTTTAGCCTATGAAACGACTTCCATGAAGCTGATCGCCTGGTTGTCCACGTCCATTTTGATGCACCTGCAAGCCGCCAGGTTCTTGCTTTGCTCAACGGAACTCACCAGAGATTGTGGAAGACGTAGCCGAGAACGTAGTCGGTGGTCTCGCTGTCGTCCACAAAGATGCTCAACGCGCACTGGCCGTCGGGCAGCTGCAGGTCGACCACGTACTCGGTGGAGGGGATCGAGTAGTTGCGGCCGCCGATTGTGAACGTCCAATCGGGGAGAGTGCCCGCTTTTGAGCAGTCGACCGTGTAGAGGAAGTAGTCCATTTCGTAGTCGGGCTGGACGTCGTAGTAGATGGCGAGGAAGGCTTCCTGCGGCACGAGAATGTTCGGCACTCCCGTGTCAACCTTGGCGAGTCCCCCGTTGTGCTGCTTCCCGTTGTACGTGAAGGCGTCCACTTGGAAGGCGAGCGAACGCGTGCTCTCGACCCACAGCAAGTCGACGGTGTTCTCCGAAGTCGGCAGTGCGCACTCCGCCGGGCATCGTCCAAATCTGCAACACAAAGGTCGCTAATCATTCGATCTTTGCCCTTCTACTCGATGATTCCCGTGTAGTGTCGACCCCCACTGCCTGAACAAAAAGAACGAGTGAGGCGAGACAGACGACCGGCAAACTCTTGTGGTAGCGGACGTTCATCCATTCGCACCAGTAGCGGGGACCTCCGCCCTTCGCGCACAGATTGATGACGAACGAAGAGTTCTCGTTCGCGTTGGCCGCATCGTCCGGGTTCCTACACAAAGGAATGAGTGGATTCTCTCCCGTTCTCCCACTCACCAGCTCAATCCGAGCACTCCGTCGGGCATCGTCGGCTGGAGGGCGTACGGATCGTAGACGTCGTTCACGACTCCTGAAACGGCAAATAAAAGAAAGTTTGGAGATGAAGGGGGCTCACCGAAGCGCTGGGGCTTGTGTTTGTACGCGAGGAGGCCGTAAAGCTTCAAGCAAGCGATGGACTCAAAATAAAGCGGCGAATTCCCGCCACTCACCGTGATGACGTCGACGTAAGCCGTCCCGTAGGCCGCCATGTCGCCCGTGAAGCCCGTGTAGTTGCCGGCCGGCTGCGAGGTGGACGAGCGGGCGGGATCGTAGAAGAGTTGGTCGGCGGAGCGGCCGGGGTAGTCCTTCCCGAGCATGAACGTCGACTCCGTCCCGCTCTCCAACGAAACCACGTAGTCGACAGCTGCAAGAAAAAATGAACGGGTGGTTCAAAGACACCTACGGGGCGTCCCAATGGTGAGGTTCGTGAGGCTCAAGGCGTCCGGGTACGAGGGGGTGTAGTTCTAAACGACGTTTCCAGCAGCTGGACACCCTTTTCCTCTCACCTTGTGCGTCTTGCGCATCTGCCGGTGGTACGCCTTGAGGTCGTCGGCCATCCATCGGCGTTGTGTGCTCCGCAGAACGAGCGGCGGCTTCTCGTCCTGTTTGGCGGCCGGGGCGGCCGACACGATCACGACGAGGAGGAAGAGGGCAAAGAGGCACTTCATTTCTTTCTTCGAATTCAAGAGAACCGTGAAGACAGCGCCTTCGCACTTCTATTTATGCAGATTTTAGACGGCGGATGGCTTCATCGGATGCCCCGCCCTTCGTCAAAGACAATCGTCTCGAAGAAGCGAACGTGCAATCAGCACCGGACGTCGACCGCTGATTCACGGCCATTTCGCTGCTCTTTCTTTTTGCAGCGGTCTGCTTATCGCCGTTGAGCACGACGACAAACCGAATCGAGGTGCTCGTTTTTGTCGGAGACCACGAAGACGACAAAAACCGCGTACCGCGTGATCGGACGGTCGACACAACCCACACAGCATTCACTTTCTGTAGCCAAGCAGCAGCATCGAAGGCGTAACATTACGAGCAACTCTACTGTCTCGAACGGATCATCGATGTGTTTGAAATTCTCTGCTCGACATCTCGCTTCTGGAGTGATCGCAAACAGACAGCCGAAGACTCAATAGAACCATTTTTAGTGGCCGAGGCGCCAAGTAAATAGGGAACAGCCGTTTACACGACAAAAAAAAGGCTCGCAGCTTCGCGTTCGCAGGTTCCAAACGACGAAAGAACACGGTAATCCCTTGGACGAACAGTTCTTGCGAATTCCGATGAATCACGAGCTAAAGACGGAGCGATCACCGCGAATGTTCTCGAGTTTGATCGCTACATATCGGAGCAACGGCAAGTGCACGAAACGCCCCCGCTTCGCCCTCTCGCCGCTTTATCGTCTGCTTCTTATCACAACGCAAGCAAGCGCTCATTTTTGTCGTTAATCGATCCTCGCTCGTCGTATTTTTGTCCGCATACACTTCCAACAAGAGCTGCTTTGTTTTGCCATTAAACCATGATTGAGTGCACCGAATATTCGAAACGAGTTGGGACACGCAACAATTCCCCAAGTGTTACCGCTTTCAATCGATAAGGTCAACGCTTCATAACATCTTCTGTTGTTGGTGAATTTACGAACGATCGTTCGGCAATGTTATGTACCGTGAATAGCGGCGAGAGAAACGGCTAACGTGCAGATTGCATTTCCTTTCTCGTCCCCCATCGAGCTGTGGGTCCAGACCGTGAGGTCGGACGTCCCAAAATTAGTGTCTTCTAGCCACTGAAAAGGAAACTCGACTTAAGCTCAAACTTAGGTCAATAAAGCGGGGAAATCGGCTGGCAGCGGGAGATCACGCGGGCGGAAGGGCAAGCGGTCGACGAAAGATCGCTCTGCGACCCGCCCGCTCTGCTTGCTTTGATGTCTCCACTCGGAACGCGTGTTCTTTTCTTTCCAACGTCAGCGAGCAATTGGCGCAATAAAAGAGTGTTGGAAAGAGAGGAACACACCGCGGTCCGTCGTTTATTCAACAACACATGATTCAAAGAGTCGATTGAAGCAAAGGGAATGTTGCGTCATCCGACCCACTGGCTCGCCGTGCTCGTCGCCGCGTGGCCGCCGGACGCGTTTGGAGGCGAAATGTGCGCGTGCTTCCGCCGAATGACCACGCTGTAGAGGACGGCGGTCGTCAGAGCGTCCAGCGAAATCATCACCTAAAAGAACAAAAGAATAGGAAGAGGGCGCGCTTCCCACTCACCAGGATGTAGGGGCCAAAGGGCAGCCGCTCGACCCCCGCCACGCCCAGAGCGACGTCTGTGGCCGCCGGCACGAGGTTGAAGAAGAATTCGGTGCCCACCGCCAAGCAGGCGATCCAGTGATTCCGCTGCTGCTTTCTGCTGCTCTGCCCGGCCAACAGTCGGCGATGGGCGGCGAACTTTAGGAGGAAAACGATGCAGAGGCTCAGGTTGATCAATCCGAGCAGAATTTTGAAGGGCGCCGACACTTTCTGCGTCAACGGCACCAGGCAAGGCATCGTCAAGCATTCTGCAACGATAGATCAAACAATTTGCTTACTCATGAACGCCCACCCGTCGTTTCGGACAGCGGGAGGGCGGCGAGCGGGTAAATCGAACCGAAAGCCAGCCCACAGCCGACGATCACGCACGCCGTCGACCAGACGGGCAGCGAGCGGCGGCCGAACGAGTGGACGGCCGCGTGAATGACGAGGATCCGATCGAGCAGCAGGAACGAGAGCGAAACCGACAGCATCACCAACGAGTCCAACATGAGAGCGCCCGTCCAGAAGATCGACGCTGCAGACTGGGGACCTTCAAACAGAAATGAAGGCTGTAAATGTTCGATCGCTTGCCGTCTTGGAGTCCCGCCCGCGTCACGTAAGCGGAGTGAGCGGAGGTAAACAGCGCCGCCAGGATCCAGCACACGATGTTCACCTCCAAGTGCGGCGAGAGCTCCGCCTTGTTGGACGAGCAGCGGAGGCGGCAGAAGAGGAACACTTGGAGGACGGCTGCAAGGCTCATAGCTGCAGCGACCATCGCGTACTCCCACCAAACCAACGGCGGCATCATCGTCGACAAGCGGAAGAAGGGAATGTTTGCTTCTTTCTTGAAAGCACGACCTGCGTGCGTCTGCCGATGTACAATTCCGAGGGCAAAGTCCAAAACAAGCAGCGAATTTTGTAGTGGACGGGTTTCTTTTGACTGGGAAATCACGAGGTGTGTTCCTTGGGGTACAGCGAAGCCCCCAGTTAGATGGCGCTTGTTTATGCAGGCAACTCATAGGCAACGGTTTGCAAATTGGAATTCAGTTGTTTGCGGCTGGCAAGCGTCGTGGCAAAGCAGAACAAGCATGAGACGTGCTCAACGGAGAAGTGAATGCCTTTATTCAAATCAAGCGAACGCTCAATCATTCGTCGCCTGCTGCAGCAATCATTCTGCGCGATTCAACGGTTCGCCCTGCTCGACGTCGCGTTGCCGCCCGAGCCGCTCGAGGGCGAAACGTGGGCCGGTTTTCGTCGAAGGACCGCGTGGTACAAAACGGCCGTCGTCAGGGCGTCGAAGGAGACAAACATCTAAAAAGAAAAGAGTGCGGGCGAGCAACCTTTCCCACTCACCACCACGTAGGAGCCGAACGCCTGCTGGTCGACGCCCGCCGCATTCATCGCGTTGTAGACGGCGGCAGGCAGAAAGTCCAAGAAGAGTTCGGCGGCCACCGCGAAGCACGCAATCGAATGATTCCGCCGTTGATTCGCCTCGTTCCCGCCCGCGAACAGGCGGCGGTGGCGGGCAAACTTGTAGAGAAAAGCGATGCACAAACTCAAGTTGATCACGCCCAGCACCGTTTTGGTGGGCGCCGAGAGCTTCACGGGCAACGGCGTCAAACAGCTTAGAAACTGGCAGTCTGCCAGAGAAGTAAACAAACAATGCTCAGTTGGGTGGTTTTACCTGTCTCTTCAGGCAGTGGAGGTGAAGTCATCAGGAAGAAGAGAACAAAAGCAACGCCGAAGCCGGCAACTAAGCCGACGTTCAGCCAAACGGGCAGCGAGCGGCGGCTCAACGAATGAACGGCGAAGTGGATCACGAGGATGCGGTCGAGCAGCAAGAAGGCAAACGAGATGCCCAGCACGTACAACGAGTCCAGCATCAAGACGCCCGTCCAAAACAGCCACTGAGCAGAATGCGGGCCTGCAGAGGGGAGTGAAGGCCGCAAGTTTTCGTCTACTTGCCTTCTTGAAGACCCGCCCACACGAAAAAAGCGGAATGGGAGCACGTGCAGATGGCCGCAACGATCCAGCACACAATGTTCACCTCCAAGTGTCCAGAGAGCGCCGGTTTGCTGGACGAGCAGCGAAGGCGGCAGATGAGAAGCAACTGGAGGACGGCGGCGATGCCCATCATTGTTGCAATGATCGCGTACTCCCACCAAATCAATGCGGACATCATTTCAACACGGAGTGAATCTTTGTGTCTAGCTTGTCTGAAAACAAGTCTCGCCTGACTCCTGTGCGTCGACCAACGTGCAATTCCCAAAGCCCATAAATCACCAACATTTGTAGTCGACGGCGTACTTTCGACGAGAGCGTTCCCCGAGCAGTGCCAGCATGAAGACGCGCCTTCCGAGTGCACACTACGAAACCGTCTTTGCCTCCTGTTGATGCCAAAAAACAAGGGAGAGATAGAAGGGGCAACGGAGTTCCAACCGCTGACGGACGGCCGCTGAAGTTGAAGTACGAAATTGGTGAGTAAAGTTGATTCGACATCTGACGTGTCCACTTTCTCGTTGGGATCATTGAACGCGCTCGGAGTCTTGCTCGTCCACTTCGTGATGTGCCTGCAAGAAAGAACCGCCTTGCGTTCACGCTCTACCACGTCAACGGCTTTGCGGCGAGTTGGATCACGGCCCTCGGCGTTCAGATCGATTCGCCCGCTGTGCTCGAAGTCGGATGGTTCTTGTGGGGGAGTTGTCTTCTCTGCTTGCAGACGGCGGGCGCTGGTTGTACGTCCGCCTGTCGGAGGAAATCTGGCGGAAGTGCAAAAAGCAGCAGTGGAACGTCCTGCTGCCCATCGCCGGAAGCGTCGGCTTGTTGCTGCTGCTCGCCATGCACGCCGCCTCGCTGAACCACGCCGCGGCCGACCAGTGATCGCCAGTCCTCCTCGTGTCTTCGATCGGTCGATTGGACGAATAAACAGGAGACTCTACATGAGAGCAGCACTCAACCTTTCGCTTGTTAGCCAACTGAATGAATGCATCGCCCCACAGTCATCTCCTCGATTTGCGCCGAAATTCCCGCCCCGCTTCTTTCCCGCACGCGGCGTCTGGCATTCCGCTTCACGAGCGGCTACGCGACGACTCTCCGCGTCGATTCGCTCGAAATTCGTGATCCGCGAGGTGAAATTCGAGTCGTTATCGATTGCTTGTGTTGCAATCCCAAGTGCGCGAATTTATTTCATTGTGTCTGAACAGAAAGAGCGATTTATCGTGCTTTTACTTGAGAATTCGTCAATTCTTGCAATTCATCGATTTATTTTAGTTCCGCCTCTTCTTCTGACATTCCGATGGCCTTCACGTGCGGGACGTGTGCGGAGATCCGAGCAGAAAGCGGCGAGTTGGACGAGCGGACGGCGGCGCGACTTCTGCGGCAATTGGGCGAGTTTTCGGCTGCTTTTCGCCCACTTCTCCCGCTTCCCTTCGTCCACTTCTTCCGTTCGTTCAGAAGTGGCCGCCCTGGACGCGGCGCTGCACGCCTTCCGCGCTCAAGGGCCGCTCTCGCTCTACAAAGAGGTGCTGTTGGACCACCTGAAGAGCGCCCTGTTCGTCGGGCAGGACGCGTACATCCACCGAGTGGACCACGTGGTGCAGGACGAGGCGTGCGCGAGGATTTGCGAAGTGTACGGGGAGGACGGCCGCTTCTCCTCACTCTCGCGTGTTGCAGGCTGAACCCGCACTCCCACCGACAGGACGCCAACTGGCTGCTCGAGCGGCAGTCCGTCCACCCGGCCGACTTCCGGCGGCACATGAGCCGCGTGAGCGCCGAGGTCTCCGATCTCTTCGACGCGCAGGCGGCGGACGCGGCCGTCTGGACGCGAGTGGAAGCCGAGTGGCGGGCGAAGGAGGACCGCGCCCTCTGCAAACTGCTCTCGCTGGAGAAGCGGCCGTTCGGTGAGTGCCGGAGAAGAAGACTGCAGCAGAGAACTCTCGTGTTCCTTCTTGCAGTGCCCGAAGTCCTCCGCCGCGTCCTCGCCTGCACGGAGCAGTCGGAGCGCATCGACTGCCGAACGACGAGCATCGCGACTCAAACGGAAGCAACGGTGAGTTCATTTCGTTCGTCTTTCTATTCGTTTCTTCTCCGTTTAGACGCCGTTGGAGGAAGAGGATCCCGCAGCGGAGATTCGCCGACTGGCCGCCGAGCTCGTGGATCGAGTGGGCGAAGAAGTAAACGAAGGAGCGGGGGGCGAAGCGGCGGGAATCGCCGACAGCCCAACCGAAGCCCCGCCCGCTCGTCGCCGCCTGCGCTCTCGGCGGTCGTCGGGGCGGAGCGGCCACTCGCTGCTCGACTTCTGCGCCGCCGCCCCGCCGTTCGCGGAGGCGCTCGAGGAACGTGAGTCCCGTCTTCTCGCCGTCCAATCGGTCACGAGAATCCGCTCGTTTCAGGATTCCCGCAGCTGCAGGCCGCGCCGCCGCTCTCGCCGCCGCCCGACCTCCGCGCGCAGCTCGCCGCGTTGGCCGCCCGCCCGCCGCCCGCGACGACCACGAGCTGCGCGCCGCCGGTCGGCCGGCGGACCCAACGGAAGCGAGCGCCCGTCCGTCCGCTCCGACCGCCGGCCGCCGTCCTCGGCCCGCCCGCCGCTCTCCGCCCCGTCGTCCTCCACTTCGAAGCGGCCGAGCGACTCGCCCAACTGGACCGCCTGATCAACGACCAGAAGAAGAGGCGGGCGGCCGACAATCGATAGAGTGCACGTGTGTTCGCATTGAATAAACAGTTGGCGGGCTCGACAGCTGTTCGAATGGAAGAGAAAACGCTCTCCGCTCCTTATCACCGCCCGCTTGCCTCCAACTCCCGGTGGTCAACGACCTTTTCGTCGCGAAATTGGCGGGAAGGACGCGAAAAGAGCGGCGGTGTCGCGGACGGGCGTCTGCTGGCGGTCGGCCGGCTGGTTGATAAGCGGGGCGTTCTGGACTTTCCGCCGCTCGTTTCGGCCATTCTCCTCCATCAAATGAAGCTCCTGATTCTCCTCTCTCTTCTCTTTCTCCTGTTCGCCTGCTCGAATGCCCGTCCGAGCGGTCAGCACTCGCTGCACTCGATGTTCGAAGCGGAGACGAGCCGCCCGCTGCCCCGCCGCGAGGGCCGCCTGCAGGGCGTGAGTGTGCGCGGCCGGCTGGTGTGCGGCGCCGAGCCGCTGGAGGGCGCGCGCGTGAAGATCGTGGACGTCGACAAGCGTTCGTCGGCCCACTCCTCGCCGCAATCTCTTGCTCATTCGCGCGTTCAGGCCCCGACAAGGACGATCTGATGGGCGACGTGCGGACGGCGGCCGACGGCGAGTTCCTCCTCTCGGGCGCCACGCGCGAGGCGGGCGACATCGAGGTGCTCCTCAAAATCTACCACGATTGCCTCGACTTCGACCGGGTACGCCGCCTGCCCACTCCCCGCTCACTCGCCGCTTTTCAGCCCTGCCAGCGGAAGGCCGTCTTCCGCATCCCGTCCACTCACTACAACAACGGCTCCTTCACCGAGTGGTTCGACGTGGGCACCCTCAACATGCAGCTGGGCTTCCTCAATGAGGAGCAGGATTGCCGGCACTGAACGAGCGAAATGAGTAGTGTTTCGATCTCAGCGAGTGGTGGAATAAACCGGAAAGTGGTCTTTGTGTTGTAAGCTTCAAAGCCACGAGCAACGAGCTCTGCCCCACCCGATTCCTCTCAATTCATCATCCTCTTCCGATCGATCAAGCAGACGCCCGCCTAAAACAAGAAGAATCCTGTACGAGAGGTGACCGATGAACGTGAAGACAGACGGCCGCTTTCGATCCTCACTCGATCGTGCTCTCGATCACGTGGACGGCGGGTCGTGTATTTTGTGCTCAAACGACTGCCTGGTTTTTTGACTGCAATAAATCCATTGAACGTCATCGAAGGCGAGGATGTGGGGGCCGCTTGATGATCAACCGACGTACTTCATTGCTTTGTGTGCCCATGCGGTCTTCGATTCGGCGGTTGCTCCATGAGTCGAACAGTCGAGTGTGCAGCGTTGTCGGCCACTGCCCGAAACCGCACTCTTTCTTGCGCGCGTGCGCTTTCAATGACCGCTTCCGCTAAGAGAACTCGGTCAGACAACGAATCGAGTACTCGATTGTGCGCCACCGGATCAAGGGAGATTTCACGATTAAAGTCGGCGGCATCAACCTCAAAGTTTTCTGCTCCCTTCCTCCGCTTACTCGTTTGTTCCGTGGACGAACAATGCCGCTTATCGTTGCACTTCCTTTCACTCGTTTCGTGCAATCGAGAGTCTTCTTCGTCATTTATTTCTCAAACTCGGACGAAAGGCGCCAAATAGCAGCACCAAACAACAAAGAAATAGTTAAACGAATTGGATCAACGGCTCTCAATCGCTTCTCTCCGTCCTCTAGTCGTCGAGCACGATCACGTCCGTCGGGCGGCGGCTCTCGGTCGCCCCACAGCTCGCTTTCCGGGAAGCCGCCAGGAGGGCCGGCAGCTGGACGAAGGCGGCCACCGAGCGGACGGCGCCGCGCTGGATCTCGCGGAAGTTCGTGCCGATGGAGCGCAGCGTCTTCAATTGGGCCTGAAACGAACAAGCGGGAGTGAGAGGCGAGAGGGAGGACTCACGTCGTCGAGAAGAATCGCTTCCCGACGCTCCTGATCGAAGCGGCAGCGACGGAAGCCGTGGACCCGCTCCTCGTGCTCCCGCCGCTTCCGCTGGGTGACCACTCGGATGCCGCAGAGGGCGCACTGCCAGCCGGCCTGCAGCGAATGCCCGTCGACGTGCTTCTGGAAGTGCAGCCCGCCGACGCCCACCGCGACGCCGCAGATCGTGCAATCGCGCTAGAACAAGAGCGATCACTTCTCCTCGTCCTTCCGTCCACTCACCATCGCCGCGTTCTTCGGTTGGGACGAGGCGAAGTCTCCGGAAGCCTCCGCTTCTTCTTCGTTCTCGCTGCCGGACAGCTCGACGGCGCTGGGTTGGGACTGAAAGCACGCGGGTGTGAGAAGAAATCGATTGCCGTCATCGCACCCTCGAACTCGTGACCACTTGCGACCGAAGGCGGGCGTCCCACACAGCGGCGTTCTCCCCGCCCTGCGGGCTGGAGAGCTGCAAGTGGGAGGCGTCAAACCGAGCGGCCTGCCAGCCACTCACCGCCGACGTCTCGCCGTTCGGATGAGCGGCTGCTTTCCCGGGCGATGCGGCTGCGGCAGAAGGAGCGGACAGCTTGCGCATCTTCGGGCTGCTCGGGCCGCTCAACATGGAAGTCTACTCCTTCTCCTAAAGCGAGCGATCGGACGAATGGGAGAGGCGGGAGTGGACTCACGTCGTCGCTTCCGAACAACTCTCGCCGCACGAAAGGATGGACGGGAATCACGCGCTGCGTTCTCTCCTGCCCACTTTCGATTTGTGTTCCATCCAGCAAGCCCTCATCAGCCGTCTGCTCGGCGGGCCGCTTGGTGGGTTGCGGGAGGTCCCCGGCGGCGGTCGGCCGTTCGAATTCGACGACCGGGATCTAAAGCAAGCGGTCAGGAGAATGCAATCGTTGCTTCTCCGCTCACCTCCGGCTTCTGCAGCCGCAGCGTCTTGAGCATGTGGGCGCGGAGCTCGTCGGCCGTCGCCTCGTCGTTGGCGGCGGAGAGCGACGGGCGGGCGGCCAGCTGCGTGACGACCAGCCGGTTGCCGACGTTCACGAGGCGGCCGAGTTGGAGCTGAAAGCGAAAGGATTGAAAGCAGAAAGCGAGCTCTCGGACGAACCTTGTCGATCCGAACGGCCTCCTTGCGCGTGAGGTCGGCCGTGTGGCGCACGAGGGCGTGGACGTTCTGCTCGTGGCGGTTGCGGTCGCGGAGGGCGTGGGCGAACCGCACGCCGCACACGGCGCACTCCCAGCCGGCGGCCAGCAGGTGCCCGAGCGCGTGCTGACGCAGGCGGAGGCTGTCGCGGCAGACGAGCTTGCAGTCCGGGCACACGAACTGAAAGCGCGAGAATTTCGAGACAGAAACAGCCATTGAAATCAACCTCTCGTTTGATTCCGTTCGGAAGAGGGTGAGCCTCGGCATTTAGCGGCTGATCGGAAGAAGAATCGGGCGTTTCCATCACGAACAGCGGAAGAAGAAGGCAGAAATCGCCGCCTGATCGAAGGAAAGCAGACGTGGCAGACCGACCGCCCGCCGCTTTCTTTGCGAACTGAAAGGCAGCGGAAAAGAGCGCTCGAACGCGCCCGCCACCCATCGCGGGGCTCGCTTTTTTGGGGAGCAAGGTGGCGGTTTCCCCTCGCTTCTGGGTCACGAGCAACGCGGGCGGTCGGCAGGTGTGTGCGCGCTCCGGCGGGTACTCGCGAGCAGCGCGATCCGCGGAAACACCTCCAGCTGGCCACTGCTTTCATTCGGTAGCCGGCGGATCTTGGGGTGGACGAGCCGTCTTTGACCACCCGCACTCTGAGTAACTGGCTCTCGTGAAAGAATTCGAGCAGTCGTCTGAATCTCGTGAACGACGCAACGCTTCCGTCTCGAACGGACGGAATGGACGGTTGACTGGCTGCTCGTGTGAATCGAGGCCGCTTCCATTGAGAAGCTTGGTTGGGGACGGAAGCCGAGCGGCGCGGAGGTCGAAGACGGAGAGCGGCTCGTTCTCGTCCGACTGCCCGTGGGCCGCCTTTAGCGCGTTTCGCTCGGCGCGTGTTCCGCGAAGGAGGCGGCGAAGTCGGACAGCGCTTGGATCGTCTTGTTGTCTTGAAGGAGGAAGATGTCCAAAAACTTTTGCTTCAGGACCTCGTCCTCGTACGAGAAGCCACCCACTAGCCGCTGGAGCACGTCCCCGGCCATGTTCTAGACGTGAGCAGCAGGCAAGAGAACGGGAGTGATTGCTTTCTCTCCTGCTCTGCCGATTACAAAGGCCTACCGCCCACTTGTTGGGGAAAGCGGTCGACTTCTTCGAGAGAAATCCAGGAGTACACTCTGCTTTTGCTCCACAAAGGCAAGTCCTCCGATCTCGACGCGTTCCACGAGGTGAGTGGCCTTCCCGCCCGCTCGTTTCCTTCTTGCACTTCGTTGCCCACTGGCGGCCGTCATGTTGAGGGAGCACGGGTTGTTCTCCGGCTTTTCCCGTCTGGACTCTTCTTCCTTTTCGCTCACTCAACCACTTCTGGTTTTTTATTCGACCATCAGAACCGAAGAAAAGGAGCAACGAACACAACGAGGAATGCGATAGAAAAGAAGGAAAACAAATGGTGAAAGGAATGAGATTTTGGGAGGAGAATTGCGAGATCCCGGCTTCCGTTCGCCCGTCGCTGCCGCTCACGCACGGCCACCTGGAAGGAAGAGAGGTGAGTGGAAGAGAGCGGGGCGGGAGACTCACCGTTCGAGGAGTTCTGGTCGCACGCGGCGCAGCACGCGAGGACGCCGCAGACGAGGACAGCGACCACGCTGAAATCGAACGTCAAAGTGGGGAAGAGCGAGAAGGAAGAACTCACAGGACGCCAAGCAGGAAGAGGACTCCCATCGCAATGGCATTGCGGCCGCCGTCCGAGTAGCCGGCGAAATAGCCCCACTCCCCGCCCTCCCCGTAGCCCTCGCGCCAGCCGGCCGCGTGTCCCGTCTTGTTGCGCTGCTCGTGGCCCCGCTCGAAGCCCTCCGCGCGCCCGTCCTGGAAGCCCGCGCGGTAGGCGCGCACGATCGCCGCGTCCAACGGCAGCGCGGTCGAGTTCGCCGTCTTGTTGGCGGTCGTTTGGGCGGCGAGCGGGAGGATCGCGCACACGAGCAGCACGAGCATCAAGCACATTTCGGTCTTTTCGGGAGGTAAAATCAAGCGTAGATGAACAAGAGGAACAGACGGAAACTGCGGAGGAAAGGGGCAGAGCGGGCGCCAACGCGGACCGCCGCCTTTCGCAAGCGGCAGACGGCGGCGGGCGGCCGGCCACCCCGATCGAACGGAGAGACGGGCGGAGAGCGGCGGACCGACCGACCGCGCCGTTTGCCAAACGGGCGAGCGGGCGGCGATGCGAAGAGAGCGGAGAGGGCAGCTTGTTTACGGCAAACGATTTGATATCTTCACCCAGCAAGGCCTGTCTTCCCGCACAGCAAACGGAGGACACGCGCCGTGTTGGGAGTGAAGCCAAACGTCCATCCCTCTTTCCAATCAAACGAGCAGAACCACCAGGCCGATTCGATCAACAACAATCCTCTTTATTAACCGTTAGAAGGATACAAACAACAAACAATAAAAGGGATGATCGAAAGTGGGAGGCCTCGATTCGAATCGACCGTCCAGTGAGTGCGCGTTCTTGCCGGCTAGGGAGCGCCTGAAAAAGAGCGTTGACTGAAGAGAAAGAACTGGTGCACTCACTATCCGCGGGCTATTCTTCTTCGCAGCATCCGCACAGTTTGCTGCAGCAGTGGGCGCGTTGCAAGCAAGTGAAGACGAAGTATTGGTTTGTTTCAAAAGTTTCCGGTCACCCGGCCGCCGCTGGCACGAAAGTTCTCGGCCGAGTGGACGAAGTTATCCGGCTGGAATTCGGGGCGCCTTCCTCAGCGTTTCGCGAATTTTGGCTCATTTTCGGCTTCAAATCTGTGCCTCTTTCTTGCGGAAACATCTGCCTGGACGTAGGTCTTGCTTCGCGGTCGATTTCCGGAAATACAGAATAGACAGCGGCAAAATCGCGTCAGAATTCACGAGAAACCGCAAGGAAACCCAGCCAGAAAACTCCGTTCATTCGGACAAGCACTTTCGTGCCAGCGGCGGCCGGGTGACCGGAAACTTTTGAAACAAACCAATAGAGACTGGAAGAAGGGGGTGGAGATCAATCAACAAAGGAAAGCGCACATCAGGAAGCCGTAAGCCCACAACGTCATGCGCTCGTAGTCCGCCGTCTCCTCCTCGTGGATGCGCGTGATGTTGAACTCGCGGAGGGGCTGTCCGAACCAGAGCTCCGTCTTGTTGGCCTCCGCCTCGTCCTTCTCGAAGCTTCCGACGGCGGCCGTCTCGTTCGTGGCCGGTGGAGTGGCGGTCGAGCGGGTCAACGGCGCCGAGTGGACGACGAGCGGGAGGACCGCGAACACGAGCAACACAATCAGCAGACGCATTTCAGGAGCTGAAAGCAGAAGAAGCGAGCGGAGGAGAGCGGCAGAAAGCGAAGGAAGCAAGCGAGTAAAACGCGGTGGAAAGACGCCCGACCGGCAGAGCGGACGCCAAGTGGGGGCCGCCGCCTTCGCGACCGGCCGGCCGCTTTGAGCGGCGAACGGAAAAAGCGGCGTCCTGCGCGCGCGTTTCCCACTACTCGGCGGCGGCCGACAAAGAGGCGGGCCGACAGCGAACGGGCGGAGAGACGGGGCGGCCGAAGAGGCGGCTTGTTTACGCTTTCCACTTCGATTTCAACACCCGCTCCCCCGGCAAGCAAACAACGACACGCATCCTCGGATCAGATCCGGATGCACTGGACGCTCTTGTGTTCTGTTCATAAGTGGGTCTTCCTCCACCTTCAACCCCACGGTTCATCCAACAGACCCCACTCGCCTTTCACCCCGCACTCGAGTTTATTCGTTCTTGAAGTGCTGGTCGTAGAGACGGCGGAGGTGGTGGCCGACGTGCAGCGAGCCGAGGGCGTTCACGTGGTGCGAGTCGAAGAAGAAGGAGATTTTGGAGCGGAATTCGATCGACTCGCAGACGCCGCGCGCGCACCACACGTCCGTCCAGTCGACGGGCACGCAGCGGGCGCAGTCGAGAGCGTCGAGGCGGGCGCGGGTGTGCGGGAGGAAGGCGCGCTGTTTCTGCAACGGGCGGCGAGTGAGTGCGGCGGACGGGCGGGGACGAACGGCGAGCTTCGTGCGGAACACCTGCAGCCCGTGGCCGTAGAGGACGGCGCGCTGGAGCACGTTCATGTGCCGCACGACGAACGAGTTGAAGTGGACGCCGGGCACGAACACCGCGCGGCCGGCCAGCGCGCTCAGGCGGCCGTAGAAGTCGGCCAGCTCGCGGAAGTAGCGGTCGTCCTCCAGCTCGCCGCGCACGGGCGGGTCGCTCTCCGCGGGGTACCTGAACGGCGCGCTCACTTCCGTCAACCTCCCGCTCTCGCTCACGTCATGGCCACGACGATCACGTCGATGGGGCGCGTCCACTGGCGGAGGGCGGCGAACAGCGACTTCGCGTACGCGCGGCACTCTTCCCACTTCTCCTGCAACGCCCGCAGAACTGCACACTCCATTTCTCGCTCACCTTGGGCATCGCGCGACGCCCCCGCTTCCGTTCGTGCAGTCGGAGCAGCGGGCAGCCGGTGGAGACGAGCGAGAGGCGGCGGTAGAGGCCGCGGAAGGCGTGCTCCACTCCGAAGTAGGCGCTGCGGGCGTGGGAGTTGCCCACGACGACCACCTCGAGCGCGCCCGCGCCCTCGTCCACGCACGTCCACAGGATCGTGGTGGCGTTCAGGTCGGCGCGCGTGGGCAGCCGCTCTTTGCCCGGCCGCGTGCACGTCAGCAGCTTCCACGAGAGGTACTGGAACGCGTCGTTCAGCTCGACCGTCTGTCGCGTGTCCAGTGCGGGCGGGGCGGCGCGCGTCTCCCACAGGCGGACGGCCTCGCGGGCCATTCGGTCGGGCTCCGCGATCACCGTGTCTTTGCTCAACGCGAACTGCAAGCGAGTGATCAGAAAGGAACATCGGCTGTGGCGCACGTCCGACTTGATCGCCCGACTGCTCAGCAGGAGCAGACAGCCGCCGATCGCCGCGTACTCTTCGGCGAGCACACCGACCAGCCGCCGCCAGTCGTGCAGCCGCGCGCCCACCCGCTTGAACGCGTCCTCGAGCAGCGCGCCCGCCAGCAGCGACGCCGCGAACAACGCGACGCCCTCGCGCAGGTCCAACGCGGCGCCGTCGTCCAGCCACACGGCCGCCGTCCAGTAGTTCCAGCACGCAATCGCCGGCCAGTGCAGCAGGTAGACCGCGTACGAGACGTCGCCCACCCACACGAGCGGCGGCCAGCAGAGCATCCGGTTGGGCGTCGCGCGGCTCAGCAGGAACGTGGCGGCGGCGAGCAGCAGCAGGCGGTTCGTCTGCCGGTGGGGCGTGAGCGGCACGAGCAGCAGGACGACCAGCAGCGCGGTGGCCGCCGGCTGGAGGCGCTGCAGGAGTTTCGAGGCGCCGCCCTCCCGCCCGGCCTCCAGCTCCTGCACGTGGAAGGCCGCGAAGCCGCACATAAACTGCCACACGCGGCTGCTCAGCGCCATCTACACGGAAGAAAGTTGACAGTTTCTATGTTCCGTGCGGACTCACGTGCTCCTCGTTGCTGCGCGCGTTCGTCTGCAGCAGGAACGAGAGGACGCCGAGCGCGCAAACGAGCAGCAGCCGCCCGCGCGGCCCGCAGCGACTCGTGGCAAAGACGAGCGGCGGCACGAGCGCGTAGAACTGCAGCTCCACACTCAACGACCACAGGTGCATGAGGAACTTGTAGCCCTGGAGGCTCTGCAGGAAGTAGTCCTCGGCGGCCGCGTCGGGCACGTTCGCCGCGAACACGAGCGGCCGCAGCGCCTCGTCGCGCAGCCCGCCGAAGTCCAGCGGGTAGAGCAGGCCGGCGAGGGCGGCGGCGAGCACGAGCAGCAGGACGAACAGGTAGAGCGGCAGAATGCGGCGGGCGCGGCGGAAGTAGAAGTCGCCCACCTTCGCCCACGAGAGCGGCAGCTGCCGACTGGTCAGCGCGCACATGAGGAAGCCGGAGATCGCGAAGAAGCTGCAACGTTGGGGTTTGTCCTCCTGCCGTCCCCCTCGGCCGCTCACATGTCGACGCCCAGGTAGCCGACGGCGAACACCCGCCCCCACAGGTGGAACAGCAGCACCGCCACGATCGCCACGCCGCGCAGGCCCTGCAGCTCGTCGATGCGGCACCCGGCGCGGCCCTTCGCCTCGACCAGCGGCAGCGAGACCTCCGCCCGCTCTTCCTTCATTCCGGCCGGGGAGTGGCAGTAGAGAAGTTCTTTTGTGTCTGCGGTTCCACTCGCTCATCGCGATGCAAAGCCGCGAGTCGGTCGTGTCGATCTTTTGCGCCGAACAGGCGGCCTGGTCGCGTTTGTGTTTCGTTGATCTGGTTGGCTTGTTGACGGCGACTAATCCCCAACCATGCGGTGTAGTGGACGGCCCACGCGTTCCGAGCGAATACTCGCTTTTAGTGGAAGGCGGGTGTTGTTGATTTTGGGGCGTATTTGGTGAAAGCTTACTGATTGCTCTCTGCTCGCCACCGCCCGTTGAGATGCAATGCAGCGAGTAGAAAACCGCAAGTGAGTTCGACCTTGCAGCGGCATTCCTTCTGGTTGCGCGTCCTTGATGAACGACGGTGCACAGCAAACAACAGACATGGGCGGTGGATCAGCAATGAAATGCTTTCGCTTGTTCGTTTGAGTCTCCCCTACCGATCTCTGTGTTCGCTAGAAGAACAAGTCTTGTCCCTCTCGTTCCGCAAAGCCGGTTGGTCGTTGTTGCACGGCGGTTCCCGTTCAAGTCGTCGGACTAGAATTTCCTCTCTTTCGTTAGAAGAAGGCCGGAGACGGTGTTCGTCGAGCAAAACGATTGCATTCGAGCAAGTGATTGATTTCTATCACGAGTCCGACGGCGGACAACATTCGACATTATTTCCACCACGCATCCTTTCTGTTTCTCAACTCAAAAAAGTAGATCGTGATTCCAAGCGCTGTCAATTCCGAGCAAAGTCGTGAGTTCATGCAGTTGCTGAAAGAGGAAGGGTGTAACTGAGCCGACGAGAAGACTAACAAATAAGAAGCAGGTAGACAACTGTCGAACGAGGTGCGAGTGAAGCAGGGAAGAACAACACAAAGATCAACAACCAACTACGAAAACTGCATTCAGCGGACACAACAAACGCCCCGCCGCTCCCCGCGTCAGCGAGTGTCGTTGCCGAAGAGGAACTGACCGAAGCGGCCGACGCGCTGCGCGCTCTTGCGCGGCCCGCAGTAGCAGTAGTTCTGGAGGAAGAGGCCGCGCGGGATGCAGAAGGCGAACTGGTTGTATTGCGTGAGTTGGGGGAAGGTGTCGACCAGGAACTCGACGCGCCCGTCCGCCACTCGGGCGAACGCCTCGTGGACGGCGCCGCGCGGCAGGGCGCGCAGGACGACCTTGAAGTGGCCGCCGCCCAGCTCGTAGATTTCGGGCGGCCAGGCGGCGTCCAGCGTGAGGTGGGCGCACAGCAGGTCGAAGCCGGCGGCCGCCAACTCGGCGTTCATGCGCGCGACCGCCGCCTCCGCGATCAGGGCGGCCGTGCGGGAGTCCGCGGACGGGCGTTGGGCGGCCAGGCACAGGCAGTACTGGAAGGGGATCCGCAGCGAGTGGCAGTCGCGCGGCCCGGGCAGCGGGTGCAGCAGCGAGGCGCCCAGCAGCCGGCGATCTTCCGGTTTGAAGCTCGTGGTCGAGAATGCCGTCCGCTCGGTCCACTCGTTCCCCTTCTGGAAGTAGGCGAGTGATTGGGTGGGCTTCTCGCCCGCCCGCTCACCTCGGCGATCTCCAGCAGCGTCGCGTACACGTCGTAGTGGGAGACCAGCCGGCGCCCGTTCGCCTCCAGCTGCCGCCCGAGGTCCCCGTTGGCGCGCAGGTGGGCGGGCAGCGTGAGGACGAGCAGCGGGTTGTTGGCTTCCAGCCGGCCCGTCGGCGTGTTGCGCAGCTCGCCGTAGCTCGGCCCGTGGTCGCCCATCAGGAACACGAACGCGTTCGCCAGCTGCAACCGGGAGGGCTGTCGTTAGTGTGCTTGTTGAGGAAAAAGAAGCGAGTGGAAGGTAGTTCAACCAGCCGAGCAAAGGCGACGCCCATTCGGAATGTCCACGACTCCAACCACCGTCTAGACAACCCACAACTCCCGCCCGCTCACCCGCTGCTCGTGTCGGCGGAAGAAGGCGAGCAGGTCCGCGTCCCCGTGGTACAAATCGGACGGGCCCTTGTGCGCGAGCTGCAACGGGCGGCTGTTGTGAGCAAAAAGACCAACCGTTGCCCCATGGCCAGCCGGCAAACCGGCAGCCCCCCACTGAACTCAACCCTTCCCCGCCCCCGCCTGCCCGCCGCCGACTTGCCCGCGTGATCCAGCTGAGCGAGAACTTGGGCTCGTGCGGGTAGCGGCGCAGGAACTGATCCAGGTGGTGCAGCACGAGGTGGTGCTTCTCGCGGCAGGACGCGGCGGTGAGGAGGCGGGCGAAGGCGGGGTCGGGCGGCGGGTTGCCGACCGTCCGGCGCCCGTCCAGCTGCAGCATCAGGGCGCGCGTGTAGTGGTCGGCGGGACGGTGGCCGAAGCCGCGGCAGTTCGGGTGGTGGAAAACGGTGCGGCCCGCGTCCTCGTTCAGCAGCGAGCGGTAGTGCGCAAAGTCCCGCCCGATCCAGTGCCGTCCGCGCAGCCCCCGCCGGCAGATGGCGCGCCACTGGCCGCCGCCCACCGCCGGGCCCGCCGGACTCGCCGGCAGGTCCTCGGCCCGCTCCCCCAGCAGGAAGCCGTACGCGTTGGGCGCCGAGTTCATGCCCACTTTGTTCAGGAACTCCAGCCGGCGCGCGCCCAGCCGCCGCTCCAGGAAGGCGAGCGTCCGCGGCAGGGCGCGGCGGGCGTGTGTCATCGAGACCGAGTCCAGCACGAGCACGTGGACGTCCGGAAAGTCGGTGGACGCACGTCGCACCGCCTGCTCGGGGCGCGCGGGCCTGCAGCCGGCGGTCGGTGGTGATCGAGCGAGGGGACTCACCGCGGGGCGATCTGCGAGTGCATGAACTTGAAGGTCGTGTTGCCGTCGGCGCGCGCGCACTTCACCTCCAGCACGTCGCAGGCGGGCGCGGCTGTCCAGTGGCCGGCGGGCGTCCGCTCACCGCGCACCCACTCGCCCAACAGCAGGCGGCGGTCGTCGGGCATCTCGAGGCAGCTGCAGCGAGTGTGGGCGACGGCGGACGGCACTCACCGGTGGAAACACTCCTCGCCCGGCCGGCCCTCCACCTCGAGCGTCCCGTCGAAGAAGAGCCGACTCCTCTGCGGGTGCGTGGGCGCGCAGGGCGGCCAGACGGTCGGCCGCAGGAAGCGCCGCATCGCCGCGTCCCACGGGTCGATCACGGGCAGCAGACAGCCGTCTTCGGTCGCGCGCCACACGGGCGGCGACTCTTCGGCCGCCCGCTGCACGTACACCGCCGGGCCGCCCAGCGCGCCGAAGTACACGCCGTACACGCACGAGACCGCGAGCAGCAGCGCGACGAACGCGCGCCTCCTCGTCGGCCCTCCGTCGGCCGCCACTCGCCGCGCCATCCCGGCTGTGGAGTTCGGAATCTGCTGTGCTCTACAAGCAGAAGAGTGCGCGTCGAATGCAGCCCCTACCTGATCGCGTCAACGAGTGATGGCGACACTCATCGCCCGGTTGCTGGATGGGTATTTGGAGTCTTGTAGAGAGACGGGAGCGACTTTATTATGACAAAAATGCTATTATTAACTGTCCGACAGCCGGTGAGAACACACGCGAGAACTAAATGGAAGAAAGCGGCCGCTCGACGGACGCGTGGCCGCGTCTTGAAAGCACAAGTTTTCCTTGTCAATTGCCTTCAAACGCAGGCACTCAACAGATATCGGACTAAATAACGAGACGAACGAGAATAACGTGAGTGACCGCCGGCTGGACACAACGGAATGCGGAGTCTGCTTGCTCCCCGAAACGGAGCACTCGGCCGTCTGTTTGAACAGCTGGCGGCAGTCCACTCGCCGTGCTGTTTGCTCTAGCTGGACGACCATCGAAGCAAACACGCGAACATTTCTCTGACTGACATGTAGACGGTGATCAATCGAAACATAATTGCAGCAGTCAGTAGTTTGTGTGGAAATGTTGGTTAGAGTCTTCACCGGTATCCAAAAGTTTGTTTGCAATTCTTTTTCCCGGAGCTGAGGTCGGCCGGACAAACGGTTGCGCTTTGTGAGAACTTTCCATTATTGCATCTCCCAGGAGCGCATCGGTCAGCGGGGATAAAAGCGGAGGTCAGCGCGCGATCGCCCACCACTCTTTCGGTCGAATGCCCGCTTCGGTAAGCTCTCTGCTTCCAACCACTCATCGCCTCTTCCAGACGCCCGCACTCAGCATGGTGGGACCTGCTCCTCGCACCTGAAGTTCGTGAGCGGCGACGGGCACGTGTTCGTCGTGCGCCGCTCCTTTGTGCTGAACGCCTCGCCGACGGTGCGCGAGATGGTCGAGCGGCGGTTTTTGCCCGTGGACGTGGAGGCGGCCATTTGGCTGCCGAACGTCCGCTCGCCCGTGCTCCAACGAGTGTGCGAGTTCTGGTGCTACAACACGCGCTACACGGACGACTGGTGGGCGTGTGGGTTGTGCGGCCTGCTCTTACCCGCCGCTTGCAGGTACAACATCCCCGACTTCCCGGTCGAGCCCGCATTCGCGATCGAAACCCTGCTGGCCGCCTCCTTCTTTCGTTGTTGACCCGGAAGACCCGTGTTTCTGTCATTCGCAATAAAGCGCTTCTCCCAATGAACGGAAGAACCTCGTGAGTGTCTGTTGGCAAAGACCACTCGTTTCCGCTTCTTTGTTTGTACTCTGCTTCCTGCTTCAAATCAAAAGAACCACACATCCTCTTCTTTTACGAGTTGTAGTCAGCAGAAGCTTTGCACTTTCGAGCCAGAACCAACAACTACTTCAGAAGCGGCGAGAAGTCAACGCGGAGCCCAAGAAGTCGGTGGAGGTCGAAAAACGAAGTGGATTGCCGCCCTTTCCGTTCAGAATGCAGCGGTAGAGGAGGGGCGTGAGGACGGCGTCCGTCGAGTACACCTGCAAGCGGGCGATCAGTCTCGAACGAGCGGTCAAGCACACCGTGTCGCGGGGCAGTCGGAGTCGCTCGGCGAGTGTCCAAAGGAAGAGATGAGATGAGGGATGCTCCTCACGAAGGCCGAAGTCCGAACTCGAACGGGCTGACGCTGATTGGAATGATCGGGTCGATACAAAAAGAGGGAACGATTCGATGGTCGCTCCCTCTTGTCTGAAGAGGGCAGCGATTAACGGAGGGAAAAAAGGGCGTTACACGGGCACGAGTAAAGAGGAACGAGTAGGGAGAAAAGGAGGAAGGGGAAGTCGGCGGAGGGGGAAGCGGATGGAAAGTCGTGCCGCCGATCGTCGGGCGGCCGTCGGTCCGAATGGCGAAGATCTTGGGGCTCGCAGTAGCACGCCATCCGGTCCCCGTGGAAAATCTGCTCATTTCACCGCTCGACGCGCCCCCGTGCAAAAAGCGAAAATGAGCGGCGGAAGGGGCGCGGTCAAGTCGTCCGCTGACCGAAAGCCTTGGCCGTCCGGCACGCGCAGCGGCCTAGGATCAATTCGACGCGTGCTGCAACCGGTTGCAATCGAAAGATCGAAGTCGATTCTACCAGACGGCTCGCGGGTGACGTCAAAAACGATGTTATTATCGATTTATTGCGCCCGGAAGTCAAAAGGTCGAATTTTCTTTGGGCTTCCTCGCCGTGCCGTGCAAACATGAAACCGTTTGTCAAAAAAGTAACTCCAGGCGTTTGTTCCACATTTTTTCCGCTATCCAACAAGCTATTGTTCGTTGTCTTTTGATGACTCTGACCGTTGTTATTTTGCCTCAAAGGTTGTCAGGATCGTATTTTTTTGGGCTTCGCATGTTTCGCGTTTGGTTCCGCCAATGTGGGATGTAATTCGAAAAAAGTAACTCCAGACGTTTGTTCTACGTTTTTTGCGCTTTCCAACAAACCATCAATGATACTATGTGGCCAACCGACAGAGTTGTTATTTTGCGTTGAAGGTACCAAGTGCGCCAAATTTCCCGGCGCCTTATTTCTCCGTTGTTTTGCGTCAATTTGGAGCAGAAGCAACATCTTTCTGATCAAATCAATGACGGAGAATTCAAATCTGCCATCAGTTTTGCAGAAAGACGCAGTGGTGTTGCGAGAGGTTTGACCCGCCGACCTCTTCGTGAGGCAACGAAATGTCACAGAGCCCAAGCACTCGCTCATTCTCGTTTCTGTCGCTCAAGCGCCGAGCGGTGAAATGCGTGCTTTTCGGATGGCGTGCAGTAGGGGGCTCGTCGGGGGCGGGCGGTCGGCTCTCGTAGGTCGGGTCTCCCTTCGTCCATTCGAATTCGCGTCAGGTCTCGCCTCGCCGTCCGGCTCTCGCTCGCGCATTTTCGATCGCGAATTCGCGACAACCGTAAGAGCGTAATACTCCGTTCTTTTGCCGCAAAAACACCTTGTAGCAGCTAGCATAAATCACTTTATTTTCCCAACAAGACGAAAAACGACAAAAGAAAACAATGTATTCACTTCTTCTCGACGGCGGGCGGCGGCTGCGCAACGACGGGAGCGGCCGGAGGAGCGGGCGTGGCGATGGTTGGGGCGGCAGCTTGCAGAGCGGGTTGGACGGCGGGAGCGACGGTCGCGTTCGGGCCGCTTGGAACGGCCGGAGCGGGAGCAGCGGCGACGGCGAGGACGGGCGGCTGCTGGGTGGTGCCCCCGCTGGAGGTGGGCGGCGGAACGGCGGCGTTCTCGGCCACCGCCGGCGATTCGGGCGGCAGTTCGAGGCGGCCGCGCTCCTCGGCCTCCAGCCGCTCCTTCTCCGCCTTCTCGAGCAGCAGGTCGCGGTCGAGCAGCGCCTTCGTGACGGCGTCGATCACCGAGACGAACATGTTCACCTTGGGCACGCGCTTGTAGAAGTCGGCCCGCTCGAAGAACTGCCGCACGCTCACTGAAAGCAAGAGGGATGAATGAGGGATTGGAGCGATCGTCCCACTCGCCTTTGCACGTGGAGAGGTACACTTGAATGCCGATCTTCTGGTAGTCCAGGTAGGCCTGCTCGAGCACCTCCAGGCCCATGAGGTCGATGTACGGAAAGGAGGAGCAGTCGATCACGATGTGCGTGAGTTGGATCAACTCCTCGGCCTCCCGCTGCGGCTGCTTGAGCGTCGGCAAGTCGACCGTCCGCTCGACCGCGCCCTCAACGATCTCCTTCGACGGGTTGCCGGCCACGGGCAGCACGTGGAGTTCTGCGGGGAGGATGAAGGCGGGGAATGAAGGCCACTAATTGGGGGGCACTCACGGATGTCTTTCTCCTTCGCCGTGGTCGGCTCGCCGCCCTTCGTTCCCGAAGCTTTGGGCGCCGTCTTCTCCCCCGTCGCCGCCGGCCGTGGGTGCGTCGGCTTTTCGCTTCTGCTTCACGTCCTCCAGCTTGCCCACGACCAGCACGGGGTCGATGCCCGAGGCGCTGAAGCCGACGAGTGAGAGGAAGAGAAGAGGGGAGAACGCACTTGTGCAGCCGGCTGAGGAACAACTCGGCGTTCGCGAAGTAGAGGGGCGCGTCGAAGCGGAACACGCGGATGCCGGGCACCTCGACGGCCGCCCGGTAGTGATCGACGCCCTTGAAGTCGGTGGTGCCGAGGATGCGGCCCATGCACGTGCTCTCGGCCCTGCAAGCAGCCACCGATCATTCACGCCTCACTCCACCCCGAAGAAACGAACCATTGGGAGCGGAAGACGACCGTCAGGAGGGCGAACGAGACGCCCACGATCAGGCCGATGTTGAAGCTGATGAACACGACCGACATGATCGTCACGTACCAGATCAGCTGCGGGAACAAAAGCGATGAGTGGTGGACAGCGGGAGACTCACAAAGTCGATGAACGAGGTCTTGATCGTCTGGGCGCTCGTGACGATCTGGACGAGCAGATCCTTCAGCGCGATCACCACGATGCACGCGAGCACGGGCTGAAACAAAGAGCTGATGGATTGAAAAGGCGGGACGAACGAGTGGGAGGTAGTAGAAGTACTCGGCCGCTCCGTAGACCACGGCGAGCAGCACGCACACGCTCACCAGGGTCGACATCTGAACGACGAGAGGAATGAAAGGAAGGGAAGAGTGGGCGTACTTGTGACTTGGCGCCCAGCTTGACCATCGCGAACGAGCGGCTCAACGACGAGGCGCCCACGAAGCAGCCGAAGAAGGCGGCCACGAAGTTCATCCCGCCGAGCGCCAGCCACTCCTGATTGGCGTCGATCTGGTAGTTGAGCTTCTTGGCGATCAGCTTCACGAGGGCGATGTGGACGGCGAACGCCACCACCGAAGTGGTGATCGCCCACACGAACAGCTTGGAGGCGTAGCGAAGGCGCGGCGCGGTCGGCCGCTTCATGCCCGACTCCACGGCGCCCACGTTGTGCAGCTGGAGGTCGAAGTGGGTGGAGGCGGCGAAGTAGTTGATGAGGATGGAGAGCACGACGATCACCAGCTCCATCGGGAACTTGATCTTCGTCCACTTGCGCAGCACCTTGTCCAGAAACTGCTTCGAGAAGAGCAGCAGCACGCAGCAGACGACCGACAGGACGGTGGGGTTTCGCTGCAGCTGCCCGATGTTCTTGAAGAAGCAGATGTAGAACTGAACGGGCGGAGAATCAATGAGTGATTGAGAGCTCGTTCGGCTTGCCTTGGGAATGCCGCAGAACTCCATGGGCGACGGGAGGTGCTGGATGCCCGTCATGTACGGCAGCTGGCTGGTGAGCACGAGGACGGCCGCTCCGGAGGTGAGGCCTTGGACGAGCTGATCGGAGAGCCAGACGGCCAAGATGCCGGCGTTCATGAGGCCGAGCAGGAGCTGCAGACAGGAGTGAGTAAGGTGAAAGGGAGGGGGACTCACTTGAATGCAGCCCGTCATGAGCGTAAGGCAGCCGACGATCTCCAGCACCTCCGCGGGGTCGAGCACCGGCTTCTCCGTCCAGCAGCAGAAGCCGGCCGCCTCCAGCTCGTTGCCGGAGGTCGCGTGGCCCTGGTCCGCTTTGATCTCCTCGGCCACCTCGCTCACCGCCGCGCTCACCATCAGGGCGACGATCGAGAAGGGGCCTGCAACAGACGGGAAGTGAGTGGACGGGGCGAGAGAAGACCGACCGGAAGACACGTGGCGCGAGGTGCCGAGCAGCGCGTAGACGACAGGCCCGACGATCGTCGTGTACAGACCGTGGACGGGCGGCAGGCCCACGAGGAAGCCGTAGGCGAGGCCCTGCGGGATGGCGATGATCGACATCATGAGGCCGGCGATCACGTCGGGCAGGAGGTCCGTCCGCCAGCTGTACTCCAGCAGCCACTTGGTGATCGGGACGCGAGAGCGGAAGAAAAACAGCCACTCGGCGCCCTTCCAGTGCTTCACGTCCGCAAAGTAGCGCAACAGCCGCCGCATGAGCGAGAGGTTCTGCCGCGTGAAACCGTATTTCTTGTCGAAGTGCTCCTGATTGGCGACCGTCCGCTGCCGCAGGCCCTCGTGCACACTGCGGGCGGTCATCTCGCTGGGCGCCCTGCAGGAAGAAGGCGGGTGATTGAATGAGGAGGAGGGGACTCACTGCTCGGCGTCCTTGGCGGTGAACTCCTTCAGCGACTGGCCGGGCGGGCGCGTGTGCTCCGGGCCGGGGTCGGGGACGGGCTGCAGCGATTGGGTCTTGTCCTCCTTCATGAGGGCGTCCAGCTTGACGACCGGCCGCTGCTCGAGCGGGATCTCCGGCTCGCGAACGGTGAACTCCTTCGTGGAGGCGGTCGCCGTCACGCTGCCGCCCTTCGCGGCCGCCTTCGGCTTCTCCTCTTTGCGGCTCGGCCCCTTCGGCGGGACGGCGGGCGGCTTCCGCGGGGCGGCCGGCGGCTTCGGCGGAGCGGGAGCGGGAGCGGCGGGCGCGTTCGGCTCTCGTTTCATCGCGGAGCAGACAAGCGGCTGGGGCAACGGAAAGTGGGGCGAAATGGCGGCTGCTCGCCGACCCGACCGCCAGCCGACTTTTCTGCTCGTTTTTGCATGAGAAGAATGCGCAACCAAGCCGAAAGTAGGCGCGTGTTTATTCGAGGCTTGGTGGCGTAATCGTTCGTTGTTTTCTTTGTTCACTCGCCTCCGCTCACACTGCGCGTTGGAAAACGTGAATCAGCCGAACCGATGTTCGCTTCCGACAGCTTCCCGTGGCTCGCTCTTTATTTACACCGTAGGGAACAACACCACGGGCTTGATCGAATGAATCGAAGATTTTTGTGAGGTTGTCGCGGTGCTCCTCTTCTTCGTCGACGCAGTTGTCCACTCCTGCTGCCGTCTTTTTCATGGTTCTCTTCGGTCGTTTCTCTGCTGCTTCGTCCACTGACAGAGAAAAAAGGAGTCAAATGGCTGATCCAGAAGACGGCGGTCGTGATCGCCGCACTCCCGCAAACGAGCAGGAGTTGAACGTCGAGCGGCCAGCGACCTTTGAAGTGTTTAGTGGAGATGGCCGCCGCGTTCATCGTTGCAAAACCGAACACGACGGACGCATGCCGGCGGCTTCGTCGGACAGAAGCAGCCTTTCATTCGAGACGCGTACTCGATCGCCCGATCATCGTCGTGAAGTCGTCGCCGCACGGGCAGACGAACGAAGGGAGCGGTCCGACCTACTCCACTGCGAGGTCAGAGTTGATGTTGTTCGTCGAGCTGCAAGCGAAGATTGAACGATGGCCTCGTCTCGCGAACTCACCACTCGTTCGTGTCGGCAATCTTCGACAGGCCGGACAAGTGGGCGTGCTGCCAGTGGACGTTTGCGCACAAACCGATCAGCAGCAACATGCCCGCGGAAACCACGACCGCGGAGCTCGTTTTGTAACGAACCAAACATCGCGGATTTTCGCATTTGAAATCCGACACCGCCGAACTGATTGCTGGCGCGCCCCTCTTTTGTTGCGGGAAGCAAGAAGCCACACTCGATGCACGTGCAGATGCCCGTGTTCTCGGTGATGACCGCCAGCTGCGTCGAACGATTAATCCGAAAGCTCGGCTGGTTTCTCGTTGACGACCCGCGCGCGGAGGCAACGGCGGACCAGCGGTGAGTCATCGCGTCGATTCTGCGGCTCCTTGGAGTGCCGTCGGCTTTTGCGCCGGCCGCCAATCGAACGCGATTTGTCGCAACGAGGAAATGATTCGCATTCGAGCAACAATACGCACGTTCCGTCGTCTGCTTGAAGGTTTTGTTTTTATTCCCCAATCCCGTGTTCACGGACATCGCGCGGCATGCATTCTTTATTCTTAGAGGGGACATTGATTGGAGAAAGAACAGCAGGAAAGAAAAAAGGGTTCCACGGCCTTCAGTTAGCGACAGAAGAAATGAACAACAGAAAACAATGCGAGAGATTCAGAACTAGGCGACGACGGCGAACAGGATCTTCGTTCCGTGGCGCTCCAGCTGGCGAACGACCTTCTGCGTCGGCGCGGGAACGTCCACGCCCTCCACGACGTCCGCCTTCTTGGACTGCAGGAACGTGGCCACCTGCTTCTCCTTCCGCTCACGCGCCTGAAAAACAGGCGTGAGAAGCGAGCAGAAAGAAGAGGAAACCTACCTGGTCGCCGTGCTTGAAGTAGAGGATGTTGAAGAGCTGGTGCAGACGGACGCCCGCCTCGTGCGCGCAGTCGACCAGCTGGATGGAGCGGTTGAAGAGCAGCTCCATCGTCTTCTTCACTTGCGGGTCGGTCTGAAGAGCAAGATGGAGAGGAGATCAGTGAGAAGAAGCTACCTTGGCGTCCGCCAGGAAGACGTCCTCCACGTTCTTGATGGTGATCGTAAAGGCGTCGTTCAGCGAGCGCATTCGAGCGAAGGCCGCTTGGTAGCGGCGGGGCACGCCGGCGGCCCACTCGTTCGCCTCCCAGCGGATCAGCGTTGTCTCGCAGGTCGCAGTGAACTCCACCGACTGCACGTGCTCGTTCGGCAGCAAACTGAAAGGAGGAAAGGGTTCTGTGGTTGAAGACAGAGAACTCACTCCTGCTCCAGCTCGAGGATCGAGGCGAACGGGATCTTAAAGACGCGGCACGGCACTTGGAAGGTCTCGACGATCGCTGCAAGAAGGAGAGGAATGAGGGGAAGAGAGAAGGAGCGAACCGTTGGACTCGGGATGCTCGTGGACGTCGATCTCCAGCTCGTCCATGACCGTCTGGCGGTCTTTGAAGAGCGCGCACTGGTCGAACGACAAGGTGGTGAGCGAGACAATCTTGTCGGGCACCTCGGCCAGCTGCTCGTTCGTGTCCTCGTCGTCCGACAGCATCACGCTCAGCGAGATCGCCTTCAGCGTCGAGTGGGCTGAAGCAGAAGGTAAATGACTGGAGGGAACGAAAAGAGCTCACTCTTGAGGGCGCCCAGGACGGCCATCCGGTCGTCGTGGTGCTCGCTCGCGAGCTCCATCTCCAAGCTGTCGTCGCCGTACTCGTCGCCGAAGGAGCCCAACTGGACGCCGATCGCCTCCAAGTCGGCCACGCGCAGCAGACGGGCGAGCAAGAAGGCCGATCCCTCCGGCAGGTGGGCGCCGGTCAGCCACAGCGTGCCCACGTGCTTCCAGCGGGCCGACTGCAGCGTGACGCGGGACGAGAGCATGATCGTCGGCAGAACGTCCATTGTCTCGCCCTCCTCGTCGCTGCGCGAGAAGAAGGCGGACAGGAAGCCCTTGGAGACGAGCAGGAAGCGGAGCGTGCGGCGGTGCAGGCAGTCGCACAGGTCCTCGGGATCGCAGGTGCACCGATTGGCCTCGTAGCCGCGGCTCACGCACAGCGCCTTGTAGAGGAGAGAACGGCGCGCAGCCTCGCACAGCTGCACTTTGGCCGCCGCCTCTTCGTTGGACGAGGGAGCGGACATGATCGCGGCTGAAAGAAGCAGATGAATTGAAGAAGACGGTAGGAAAGCGCGAACAGAAGCGGCGGAGAAACGGAAAATAGCGGCCGCTTGCGAAACGGCGCTGACGAAAGACCGCTCGCCCGTCTCGGCGCCCGCTTTCCCACCGCCCTCCCGTTCGATCGGTCGACTCCCTTCTCGCTGCTGCCCGGCCGCCCGCCCGCCTGCTTCGGCGCGCATGTCAACAATTTCGCTTCTCTTCTTCGAGGCGGGCGGGACGCACCGCGGCGATGGGCGGAACAAAAAGAGGCTGCCGATTGCGAAAGCGAGGAGGATTTCGATGTTTGTTCAAACCTAGAGCGCGGCATGGGTTTTATCCACTTACTGATTGAAGACCTCGTGACTCATTATCGCATCGAGAACACAACAAAAACACAGCCGCAATCACGGACGTTAATCCACGGGACACCGAAACGGCGGCAAGCGTAAAACCCGGCGTCTTAAAAGAAAGCAGCGCCTGATTTATGTAGCTGTTTGACGTTTTTGTCGAGGACGCAAGGATAAAGCTCGAGTTTATTCCACGAGCGACACAACGAAAAGATGCGAGAGAGGAGCGGCCGGTGGAGGGGAAGACGGGAGAAGACGCGCGAAAGGCGGCGGGAGTGCGGGCCTAACGGGCGGACGGTCGGGCGGAATGCCAGGCGACGCAGGGAGCAGAACGGTGAGAGCAAAAAAGCGGTTGGACAGGGGTTTTTGGAGGCAAAGATCGAACAGTTTTCCTGCGATCTTTCCGTTTTCTTTCATGAACTTTCGGCTGCTTTCCGGAAGACTGCTATCCAAACCGCACTGGTTATTCGTCTTCTGTCTTATTTTCGGCGCCTTCTTGCATTCAAATTCGAAACATCTGCTGGCTTATCTCCGTGCACGACTCTCCGCTTCAAACTAAACCGCGTGAAGGACCTGATCGTGCCGGTGGTGCTCAGTCGGGCGATCGTGCCCCGCCACATCTCGCCGGACGTGTTCGTCGCGGCCTCCGACTTCGAGTCGCCCGCCGCCCTTGCCGCCCACCTCCGCTGGCTGATCGGACATCCGGCCGAGTACCGGAAGTAGGCAGGAGTGGACATCTTCTTACTCGCTTCTTCCCTGCAGGTTCTTCGAGTGGACCAAGCGCTACCGGCGCTCGTCGTTTTCGGAGGCCGAGCTGAACGTCTACTGCATTCAAACATTCAAGTCCTCATTCGTCATCGAAGACCAGAGACTGTGGGTTTTACCGACAGACTAATTGGAGGAAAAAAGACAAGAAGTACGCGTTAAGAGACTTTCAGAGCAGAGAGCTCCTTCTTCTGCCTCCTGCCCACCATCTTTCGAACTCACTGCATTCTGTTGAATTACGACCAGCAAAACGTGGCATTGATTTCTCGGCTTGTCGTTTACACGTCTAGCTGTTTCCAATCGACCACGCCGAAGGGGAGTGCGGGGTGTGGACCCGCAACCGCCATCTTTTTCGTGCTTTTTCTCGCTCAATTCGTTTGATTCAACGGTGGTCTTTCGGCCTGGCCGGACATCTCGTGGTTGAGCGACGAGTAAACTCTCTATTGATCACTCGAATGCTCCTTTCGGGGACAAAGATCTCAAGTTGTTCCCTCCACACCCCAGCGAGGATGCATCACAGCTGGACGGTGACGGTAGGCGTTGCTCGCGGGGTGCTCACAAATGGTTGCACACGAGTGATCTCCTCGTTAGAAGTTGGGTGGGACTCCCACTGCTGCTTGAGGCGAGAGAGGCTCCACGAAGCGGGCAACACCTCCGCCCTCATCGACGGAGTGGTCAGGACGAGAGCAACCGAAGGCAGAAGGGCCATGCAGTCAGAAACGATCAGGTAGGCGCGATAGTCGTAGATCCTGTCTTCGATCAGCTCGAACGAGTTGTAGATCGTCTAAAGCAGGAATTCTTTAGCCCTTCCTTCCTCCGCACTCACAGTCATCAAGTGGAGCGAGTAGATGATGCCCGTGAGGACGAGCAGGCGGCGTTGGAGTTCCCGGTGCCGGTCGGGGATCAGCGCCTTCTTTCGGTGCCAACAGGCGATCGCCGTGACGTTCAGCACGAGGCCAATGGCCGTCGCACTCGCCGTCAGCCAGCCGTTCACCGTCCACCCGTACTGCAAGAAATAAGTGAGCAGGGAGCGAGTGAACGAACGAACCCAAAGATGGACGATCTCCACTTGCGTAAAGCCCACGTAGGTCTCGTTGTGAGCTTCGATGGTCTCTAAACCAAAACGAGAGAGGGCGCTCGGTAGTGCGAACACGAAAGTTGCGAGTAATGTGACGCTGGAAATGTGCAAGGTGTACCTCTTCCACATCTAGGTAAATACAGCGTTTTTCGAATCAAAAGAATGCCCGCTCACCTGTTCGTAAGAAGTGTAGAAGAAGATGGCCGTGAAGCGATTCAAAGACAGCAGAATCGGGAAGAACGTCGTGAAATAAGAGCAGAAGGCGACCACCCAGTGGACCGGCATGTTGCCCCAGCTGAGCGCTTCGAATCGGTAAAACCACACGTCGTACAGCGGAGAGGCCGGCAGCCGACTGCCGTATTGGTTCGACAGATACAAGAAGATGTCCTGCTCGGAGCGATTGATGATAAAAACAAGCCCACAGCTCCACTCACATTCACCACACAAAAGGAGAGAATGCGGTAGTAGGAAGAGGAGAATTGCGACTGCTTGGCCATCAGCACGTACGCACTGCGGATGTTGAGCACAAGCAGCGGCAGGCCGTACGCGTAGTAAAAGAAAAGCTCCCACCAGCCGATCATTCCGCCGATAAATCCTTCGCTCTTCGCCTCCCTGTGGACGAAATGCAGAAGGGGGCCACAAATAGTGAGACCAAATGCACGCTCTTGACATCTCTTCATGGATTCGAAGACCGACCGGTGTTTTCGAAAAGAGCCTTGTTCATCAGGAATTCGGGCAATCGAACCGGGAAGTGGACGAGAGAGCTGATGTGTTCGATTGACCTTTCAAGTGGAGAAGTTATTCCCACATGCAGAACGTGGTGGAATGCTCGCTGCTCGTGAGAAGAGAGCAGAGAAGCCGCGAGCGGCTGACGAAAAAACCGACCCAACCGCGAGCGGTTAAACGGAAGGAAGTAGGGCCCCCCTCTCTCGGACAGCCAAACACACGAAAGGTCGGTCAACGGGTCAGCGGTGGTTCTCTTAGCAACCATTTGATCGACCGCTCGAACAAACAACGCCAGCTAATGCGCAATCGAAAGCGGGCGATCAGCTGCGAAGGCGAGCGAGCGGCGTTGTTTGGGTCAAGCGGGGCGGTGAGCGTTGAGTTCCCACCAGTCGCTTTCGAGTATCGACAGCGATCGGTCGGTTGCTGGGAATTCTCTACTCGCCCTCTAACTACAAATGTCTCTCTCACTCGTACCTGCGAGCAAGCGAAAACCGAAATTCAAACGGAGCGGCCAACGGGCGATCATGAAGCACGTGTGGGCCGTTCATCCTGGCGAAGAATTTCACCCGAACGGCGCCTTCTTCTTCATCCACCGCGCTCTTCGTCGCGAACGAATTCTGCGGATTCTCCTCTGCTCGCGCTCTTTTCTTTCCGCCTTCTTCGTTCCGAACGGCGACAATCGCTGGCCGGAACTCGTTCTTCAACATCACAGCTACTTGGCGAGTGCATCGCTCGGACGTCTGTCCTTGTTGTTGGGTTCTTACAATGCAACGGCAAAAACACTCTCCCGTCTGCTCCGATTGGCCTCAATGGACCGGTTGCTGATCACCGTTGTTCAAACGCCGAGAAGCTTCGAACAGCTGCGCGAGTGGGGCACACTTATGTCTTCACTAAAAAGTGAGTGTAATTTCTTTCTGTTTAATCGACTTCTCCGTTTAGACCCCAGCAAGCTGATGTCCATCAGTTTGTGCATCCACACGTATCCCCCGAGCGGGTTGATCGTCCAACTCCTCCGCGACTGTCTGCCGCGCGAGAAGCTCGTTGTGTTCTATTCGCCCATCTACGGTGCGTCCGTCTTCATGCCTCGTCAAACGACCACAATGGAGAAGCTTCACATTACGACCGGTTACCGAAACCCGCCGTGTGAGTACTTTTTATTAATTTCGATTAAGTCCGCTTTGTTTTAGACGTCGCGCCCGTCTTCCGCGCTCCTGCTCGCGTCATCAAAATCGAAACGGAAATTCGCGCGATTGCTGCGAACGGCCCGTAAGTGCCGAATAGCGTCGATAGTTAGAGAAATACATCTCATGTTTAGGTTCGAACGGAACGAAAAAGTTGAGAGCGTGGTCATCAAGAGAAATCGTTTGGAATACGCGGCGGCCGTCTGCCCGATCCTGCCGTACGGGTTCCTCACTCCTCCGTGGAGCGGGGAGGACATCCACGACTTTCAGGCGGCCTTCAAAAACCTCCGCTCGTTGAACGAAAACTTCCGCATCGAAATCCATCTTCGAACTGTGCGCCTGCAGGGCGGCGTGGTGTGTCTTCGATCGATCCCTCTGCTCACTACTCGTTTGCAGCCCCAAATCGAAGCATTCAACGCGTTCATGACGCTCATCAGTCGCTCTCTTCTGTTGACCAAGTGGGCGAAAGAAGCGGGCGTTCGTTTGAAGCGAGTCGTCACGCAGATCGAAGTGCCCGCAGCCCACGCCTTTCCCGTAGGTTCGTGTCGATTTTTCAGGCATCTCGTGAGTGTTTAGGACGCCCACCGGCACGCACTAGCGACTGCAAACCACTACTTCGATTTGTACACCGAATTCAAGCTTCTGCACGGCTACGTTCCCTCGCACTTGACCGCCGAGTACGCGGTCGGCGGGCAGAAGATCGTGACCGCCCAAGTGCGTCGCGTTGAGAAGACCCAAGTGATCTTCGTGTTCACTCATTCTGATCAGTGGCACTAACCGCCTGTTGTTCGATGCCTTAAGTTTGATTGTTGTTTGTAAATAAACGAAAAGAAATTTGTTCTTTGGCATGAAATAATGAAAGAACTCGGACAGACAACGTGATTAGACGTTTCCGTACCGACGGACATTCCTGCATTCGAATGAACTCAAGAAAGGAACATTCGTCAGTCATTATGTTATGTGGACGAGAATTCCAGGCATTTCCCGGCTTGCGGCTATTGTTTGCCCAGCTTCCATCAAAAGACAAACGCTGCTCAGTCTCGTGGGCGATGCGGGCCGAGGATTTGCGGATGGAAACACCCGCCGGGGATTTCAATTTTCCCCGCTTAGTCGTTCTTGCTTCGTTAGGTAACCAGTTGCTTGTTGCTTCACCATCGATTTTTGCTTGAATGCAGTTATGACTCTGCCGCTTGCCTTTCTGAACGCTCTTGACGTACTTCATAATCTCATGCGTACACTCTTTGATAAGTTGTAATCAAAACATTCGATTCCGTGAATTATTTTTATCCTCGCAAAGAAAAGTGCGCGTAAATCCAAACGTCGAGACTTTAATTGAGTGCGCGATAACATCATGGATTTGCCCGTTTTTTGTTTAGTTGTCTCGCGGGCGGCGTGGATTCGGCGACCGGTTGTGCGCAGTCGCACGAGTAAATTCGCGGAACACTTTCGTTCATTTCAACTCCACTTCATTTTTCGTCGGCTTTCAATTGTTTTTTGTCTGCAGGCATGTGCACGGCTTCCCTTCTACCGTCGTGCACGATGGATGGATTGAAGGCCCCGCTGTTCGAACACAAACCGCCGGCTTCCACTTCAAAACATAGTGAGCTACATTTGCTTACCCATTTAATCATTACGACATTCAGAACCACACATGCTGGAGATTCAAGGCCTCCGAGGAGTGGCCATCTTCTCCGTGTTGCTATTCCACTTGTGGCCGAAGCGATTCGCGGCCGGCTATTTGGGTGTGGACGTGTGAGTTCCGTTTTGATCAATTAAACTCTGCTCTGCTATTTAATTGCAGTTTCTTCGTGATCTCCGGCTTCCTTATGTGCCTGCTGCTCGATGCTAAGCGGCCACTCGGTCTTGCCGCTACCGGGCAGTTCTACTTCAGGAGGATCAAGCGAATCGTAACGTTCCTTTCACGGTTGCTACATAATCATTTCTTGTTCAGATCCCAACTTATCTGTTCGTCATTCTGCTTGCCTTGCTCCTCGCTTTCTTCTTCGTCTCGCCGGTGGATTACGCCGCGTTGAGAGAACAAGCGATCAAGCCACTCCTTTACGTTGCCAACATCCCAGACACTCCAGACGACGACTACTTTGCGGAGGTGGGCAGACAAGTAGTGAGGGTGAATGACCATTATTGTTAGACGGCGGGCGGCTTTTTCTTCTTTCTTCATCTGTGGTCGTTGAGTGTGGAGCTGCAGTTCTACTTGGGAGTGCCGCTGTTGGTGGGCGTCCTGCACCGTGTGTCGTCGCGGGTGCAGTGGGGCCTGCTGATCGCGCTGGCCGCCGCCTCGTTCGTCTTCCAGTCGACAGCAAGCGGGGACGTCCAACACATGAGCTTGGCGGGACGCGTGTGGCAGTTCATGTGCGGCTTCTTTGCCTTCCATTTGCAACGATGGATGCACGAAGCGAGCAGCCCCGCGGACTACTCGAAGTGTCCACAAGATGCGGCAGACGAGGGCGATCTCGAATCTGTTGTCGAGCTGTCTACATTTGGTCAGTCGTTTATTCTCCTTGTTTGACCTTCTTTTTCAGCACCGTCATTCCTCAACCTGCTCTACGAATGGGTGCGGATGATTCTGCCGTTGGTGCTCGTGGTCCTTCTCGTCTTCCCCCTCATTCACTTCCGCCAGCTGAACCGTCTGCTCGTCACTTTGCTCGCTTGTTTGATCGTTGGAGTGAACGCGAACAGCCGACTGCTCACAAATCGCCCGCTCGTCCAGCTGGGGAACGTTTCGTACTCCGTCTATCTCGTTCACTGGATTCTCTTCGAGTGGCGGCGCTACGAGTTCGTCGAGGTGGAGGACGCGGCGAGTCGGCTGAGTTGGGACGGCGAGTGGCCTCCTTCCATTTGTTCGTTTCCAACCCGTCATTCTTTTAGTCGGCCTGCTGTTGATCTCGGCCGCGATTGCGGTCGGCTTCCTCGTGGAAGAAGCGTTCAAACGAGTCGGTCAGCAATTGACCTCGTGGACGCGCGTACTCCTCGCAGTTGCCGTCTTGTACGCGGCGATCGGCGGCTGCTTGTGGCATTTGAAGCAGAACGAACTGGGTTTCAACGTGACAACAAAAAGAACCCAGGATGTGCATTCACTCGCTTTCGTTGCAGCTCGTCGCAAAGCCTCGGACTGTCGGACCGGAGACGGAATTCGAAATCAGGCAACGCGCGATCGACTTCTTCGAGCATCCCGAACACGCGACCGCCTACAACTCTTCCGCACTGCTCGAGTTCACTCGCGACTTCTCGGAAGCCTCTTGGAACACGTGGTATTGCAACGAGAAAGTCGAGCTGCCCACCCGCTTCGAGGACCGCCGGCTGATGGGCAATCTGTCGACCAGTGCGTGCACGGTGACCGACGGTCGGGGCAACAAAACGATTGTCATCTTCGGCAATTCGCACGCACGGTTTGTTCTTTTTTCTTGTGTACACATTGATCGTTGTTTGCAGCACGTACATGCCGGTGAGCGAAGGAGGAGGCGTGGCTGATTGTCGCTTTAGGGCATCATGCACGCGTTCAAGGACGTCTACCGGAATATCACCTTAATCTTCCGAAAGGGATGTTTGTTGATCGGGGCCGCTGATGACCACGTGAGTTCTCTTTTTTTGTCATTATTGCATCTTTTTGTAGCCGAATGCAAAGAAATGTGCGAAAGAGCGGAAAGCTTTGTTGCCGATGCTTCAGCAGTGGAAGTACCCGATCGACATCCTCATCGTCGGCCAAACGCACACGAATTCGAAACATCGGCGATACAGGAAGCTGAAGAAGGACCCCCTCTTCCAAAAGCTGACCGCCGAGTTGGCGGCCTTGAGCAACGTCACGCGCGACGTCATCCTGCTGCCGAACGTGCAGTTCATGTCGGGCATCAACTCGTACGTATCCCGTTGGCGGAAGACGATCGTGAGCGGCGGCAGCATGGAGATCTTCAAAACGAACGTCATAGTGAGTCTCTTTTCTTTTGCTTCAAGCTTGCTCGTTCAGACGAGCTTGAAGCATCACCGCCGCTCTCGGGAATACTTGAGCCGAGTTAAGTGCCCCAAGTGCGCAAAGTTGCAGTGGGAGGACCTGTGGTGCCACCGGGGGACGGGCGTCTGCAACACGGTCGATCCGGTCGCCCGATTGCCCTACTTCTACGATTCGCACCACCCAAATGTTCGTGTTTGCTTTGATTCCCTCCATTCAACTGCACGTTTCAGTACTTTGGAACGATGTTCGTGGGCAAATTCTTTCGACTGCGCTACGACAAGTGGCTGGGCAGACAACCCGCGCGCATGGCCCGGAGAGAGCGAGTGCGGGAGAACGGAGAACCAGTTTTTGAGTAGGACTGCAGGAAATAAAGCACGTTATTCGTTCTTCTTTGTTTCCTGCGCAAACAAGTGGCCTTTCGGTACAACCAAAAAGTTCAAAGACGTATCCGAACATTCGCGTCGACACGCTTTCCGTTGAGCTAATTATCACCGCCCGGATCAAAAGAACTTCGCGGTGAACGTGTGGTCAGCAACTCTGAATTCAACTAACGACCGCTTATCTCTGTCCATCGGCGAGTAAATAAGCCCGATCCTGGATGAAGTCAAGGCATAGCCGGCGGGGCATGACCACGAGTGATATCAATCAGAAGACGAAGTGCGTAGACGACGCGAAGATTGACTTTCACTTCGAATTCGAAGAATTCACTTTAAGTTCAGCCAACAGATTTGTGCACACGTGTGTCTGGTTAGATTGTTCGTCGAGGCGCTCGTATTCACTCACGATAAACGGCAGATCAAAGGTTTATTCACACGTGTTTGCAATGGCAGTAGTTCTGGAGGAAGCCGGGCGGGATGCACGACGAGTGGAAGTGGAAGACGGTCAGGCGGGGGAACTTCTCGACCACGAATCGAATGTTCTTCTTCTCGTCCATCTGCAATCCAGCAAGCGGTCATCTCATGTGTCTCTCAAACGAACCTCTGCGTACGCCTCGTGGATGCCGCCCGAGGGTTTGGCCATGAAGACGAGCTTGAAGAAGCGGTTGGAACCGCCAGCCGGGTTCGCGTACTCGTAGAGCTCCATCGGGTAGCGCGTGTTGACCTTTAGCCGGGCACACTGCGTGTAGTTGGCGGCCCGCAGTTCAGCGTTCATCTTGACGACCACCGCCGTCCCGATTCGTGCGGCGAGGCGGCGGGCGTCCACCGGCCGGTTCTTCGGTTGACACAGGCAATAGTGGAAGGGGATGCGCAACGAGAAGCAATCCCTCGGCTGTGGCAGCGGGTGGAACAGCGACGAGCCCAAAAGTGTTCGGTTGGAAGCGGGGACGAAGGAGGTGGACGAAAAGCGGGTCTTCTCGTTCCAGTTGGCCGCTCGCTTCAAACAACGTGATCGATGGAGAACGCGAAGGAGTGCTCACTTCGGCCAACTCCAAAAGCGATGCGTAAACGTCGAACTGCGTGGTGAGTTGCTGCGAGTTCTCGTAGATCTGCTGCACCAAATCGGAGTGATCGCGGAGGTGGCGGGGCAGCGTGACGAACAAGAAGGGATTGTTCGCCTCCACTCGGCCGGCCTTCGACCTCCGCAGCGGACCGAACGTCGGGCCGTGATCGGCCTAAAGGAACAAATAAAATGCACGAAAGCAGAAGCCGCTTACCATCAGGAACACAAAGGAATTCGCAAACTGCAATCACGAGTCAAAGAGAACCGATGGCTCGAACGCACCTTCTCATCGTTCTCCCGGAAGAAATTCGCCAATTCGCCATCCGCGTGATAAAGAGAGTTTGCGTCGTTGTGCGCCAGCTGGAAAGGAAGAAGTGAGTGGAAAGAAGTGAATGGATGACCATCGTGATCCAGGAGAGCGAGAACTTCGGAGTGTGCGGGTACTTGTGAATGAAATCTCGCAAGTGGTGAAGAATCGGATCCTGTCGCTCTTGACACGACTGTTTGAACAAAATGCGCGCGTAGTCGGGATCCTCGGTGGCCGGCGTGAACGAAATGCGGGCGGCGTGTGCGCGGAAGTAGTGGTCGGCGGGGCGGGTGCCGAAGCCGGCGCAGTCTCGTTCATGGAACACCTGAACACACGATCGGAATGGATGCAAGGAGTGAACGAACGGTGGCCGCAAAGTCCTCGTTGATCATCGTGCGGTAGCCGGCCCGTTGGAAGTCGAAACCAATAAAATTCTCGTCCTTGATCTGCTTGTTGCACAGCTCGTCCAACCGGCCGCCGTCCATCGCCGGCCACCACGGATTGGCTGGCAGGTCTTCCGCTCGTTCGCCTCAAACGAAACAAAGGAATGCAGTAAGAAGAGCCAAAAAAACCCAAGAGAAAAGCGTAGGCGTTCGGACGGCTGTTCATCCCGACTTTATTCAGGTGCGCAATCTCCACGCCACCCATGATCGAACGGACGTAGTGAACGGTCTTCCGAAGGGCGCGCAGCACGTGGTCCATCGAAACGGAATCCAGCACGAGGATGTGGACGTCGGGCAGCTCGGTGTCCGTCTTCCTTGTCTTCACTTCGTTTAGGCGGTCGGAACTGAACGAAGAGAAACGATCACTTCAATCAAAATTAAGCAAAAGAACCGCTCGACCACTTGCGAGTGCAGCCACTTGAAGGTCGTCTGATTGTCGACTTCACAGCGGAGATCGAACACGTCGCAGTTGGGTTGAGCGAAGAAGCGGCTCTTCTCTTCGACCATCCGAGTCCACGGCCGAAAATCGAACGTGTTGTCGTCGGGCATCTCGATGCAGCTGCAAGCAACCGGAGGTTTCTTTAAATTAAAGTGAATGAGTGAACTGACCGATATGAGCACTCCTCCTCCGTCCAATTCGCCTTCTGCACCTCCAGTCGACCACTTGCGTCCAGCCGACTCCGTTGCGGGTACGTGACCTCGCAACTCACGTTCGCGTTCTGGAGCGGGTTGAGGAACGGCCGAAGTGCGGGGTTCCACGGATCGGCTGAGGGCGAGAGCGAACAGATCGGTTCGTCTGCAAGCACTCGTCCGGCCAGGCTTCCTTCTACTTTACTTACTCGAAGGAACAGTCGCCGGCTTTTCAGTTGTTGTTGTCGTCGTCGTCGAAGGAATTGAAGCATTGGCGGCGAGGTAGACGACCGGTCTGGGCTGATCGTGAGCGGACGGGTACACGCGATAAATGAGGACGAGGAGGACGATCGAGAAGCACAGGTAGAAGAAATTCGATTCAAAGAAGCGGACTTTGGACCAAAAGAACGAAGAAGCAGTGACAAGTGGAGGGAGATCGGCTTCTTCTTCCGCCACCAATCGTTCGTGTTCCGAGTAACACGAAAGGGCGTCCATGATCGAACTAACCGCCAACCACGCGGTTGTTTGCCGTGCGTTGAAGCACGTAAATACTGCCCTCGGGAATTCGAATTTGCTTTCAGCGAACTCGGAATTCACGCCCGTCCGACCGGATCGCCGCCCGCCGCCACAAGCCGCCCATCAGATAACCGCCGCTTTCCCTCCGACGAGAAGCGAGTGGATTGGGTGTGGAGGAGTTCGCCTGCTTCCTGCCGGCTATCTAATCACTCGGCGGACACAATTTATTCGCTCAATTGGAATCCAGGGAGAACCGGAAGTTCTCCAAGTACACGCGAGTAGCCAACCGAAGAAGGAATTCCAGCCGATCGGGCGGCGAGTGGGCGGGAAGTGGAGCGGAGGCGAGCGGGGGACTGCGGAGGAGATCGGCGGCCATCTGTCGGCATTCCCCACACTCCATCGGGGTGAAGGCGGGCGTTCGGTCGGGAGTGTGCGGCTGGAGTTCTCGCGGCCGACCCCAAGGCTCCAATCGACGCGAGCTTTCGGCCAACTTCCGTCGCTGATTGATCGTCGCGCGGTACTCCAGCAAACACGTGCACTTGTGGCAGGAGCACAGGGCGAACGGGCAAACTTGCGCGTGATTCCGCAACGCCACGCGAAAGCCGTGGTTCTGACAACGGCCGCACGTGTGCACTCGACCGACTGCTGGAAGCAGGAGTGAGCGAAAAGGGGGGTCGATTGTGGACGTACCTGACCGCATCGGACCGCCTGCCTGGTGATTGTTGCTGCCGAACATCTCCGGAGATGAAAAAAAGCGAGTGGTTGGTTGTGAAACGTTGGGACAAACGGACGAACTTGTTTCCTCATTTGCATGTTCTTCCCTGCGATTCACTAATCCCCCGCCCGCCCGCCCGTTACCGCCACTCGCCCACGAGACCTCTCTCGATCGAATCGGAAGGATTTGCATTCGTCGAGTGGTCTCGATTGTCGACGGTTACGAACTGCCCACGATCGGTTCCTCGTTGGTCAGTGGACGCGAGTGGCCCGTTTCAACAGTTGCTGTTTGAATCAGTAAACGGTCGGGGTACAAGACCAACACAGGCTGCATCGTGCATTGCCCACGACCGAATCAAGTCCCGTCCGTCATCGTGCAAGCCGACGCCCACGTTCATGCCCCGTTCGCTCCGTTGTCAGCAAATCGCCTCTTTGCATTCGTTTTGTTCCGTTCGCCACGCGTGATCCGTCCGGCGGCGGCGGCGTTTGGTCGAACGTGTCGCCGATTCCAATTCGAAGCAACCACTTACGTTTGCGTTCGTACGATGACGAGAAGAAGAGAAGTTACTGGGGAATTCAACGAATCGGTGGATCTTCACTCCATTATTCACTTGTCCCTGCAGCGGTTAACCGAAGGGATTACTCGCGCCCCGACTGCCGATTGTTCTCGGTTACAATCGAGAGCATCGATCGGCCGCTGCCACGTGGAAGCGAGAGGAGTGAACGACAAACGAAGTCCGTTCCCTTTGGTTGTTCGTTTGGAATGGAGCTCCTCGGCGGGTACATCCGCTCGATGTGGGTCTTCTTCGCCTTCAGCGGGCTCTTCTTCACTTACTTGCTGTTCGACGACGCGACGCAGTTTTATGTGATCAACTGCCAGTTCTGTAAGCTCTCATTGATCGACAACGAATACAAGAATAGGATTCAGGTGGTTCGAATCGTCTCTACGGGCATCAAGCGGCTCTTCCCATCAAACCGATCGGAATCATCGAGCAGGAAAGAGAGAAGAACGACGAGCAGTCGAGTGAAGGGCAGGAAGCAGCAGCCGACGAAGACGCTCCGAATGTCGAAGAGCAACCCACGTGTTCCTTGTCCGATTTGAACCCGTGGGACGCCGACCTCCTCCCCTTCTTGCGACCCAATTTCAAGAAGAATCGTCGCTGTTCTCCTGCCCTTGAAGTGCGCAGTCGAGTGGACGAAGACGGGCGGCTCGTGGTCACGCGGCGGCCGAACCCGACGGAAATCTGCTCTTTCCGGTTGAAAGAAACGAGCTTTCAATCAAACGGCTTCTTCTTTCAGCTGCTGGAATCAAATCGACGACAACACGGTGGAGGCGGCCGAGTGGACTCCGCTGAAGCAACGCGGGAGCGAACTGACCGGCCGGCCGAACTGCGACGTGTTTGACGTTCGGTGCAAAGCGGGCGGGCGGCTCACGTACAAGTTCATGCACTCCCACATCTATCCAAAGTACTTTCTACTTCTCTTAATCTCTTTTACTTCTTCTTCAGACCTTTGAACGATAGCCAGGTGAAGCGAACCGCTCCGGACGTGCACGTGATCGTGCTGGACTCGGTCTCGTGGTCCCACGCCCATCGCGCACTCCCGCGCACCTTGCAGCAGCTGCGCGAAGTGATGGGCGGCGTCTCGTTCCGTTTCTTGAACAAAATCGGCATCAACTCCCAACCGAATGCCTACGGCTTCCTTTTGGGTTCGTTCCCACTGCAAGCCTCCAAATTGTCTCGATTCGAAGGCGAACGAGCGGAGGACTTGCCGCCGAATCCGTTCGGCGCTCCGTTGGGCGGCGGCCGGCTGGACGAGTTGTGCAACTCGCTGATCAAAGACGAGCCCTACGTGGGCTTCGACTTTCGGCAGGCGGGTTTCCGAACGTTGATGAACGAGGACTTCGCGCAGACGGTCTTCCACGGATGGGTGCGCTCACTTGCAAACTCTCGCTCATCCCTTTCGTTCAGACATGCCGAGGCTTCGGTTCGCTCCCCTCCGACCACTACATGCGCGCCTTCTGGCTGCGGGTGTTCGACGACGAGCTGGCGGATCGCGACTACAAGCGGCTGTTGCTCGAGGACTCGTGCAAGGAGCGGCACGACCACATCCTCCACAACTTAGACCGCTTTATTGGCGCCTACCCGAACGAACCCAAGTTCTCGTTGAATTGGATCACGATGGTGGAGTCCTTTGTTGCATTCGATCAAACTTCGTTGTTTGTTGCCAGTTGGCTCACCACGACGCAAACGATCTCTACCACGCGGACGATCGATTGGCGGAGTACTTCAAGAATGAAAAGGTTTCTTTCGAGCAGCAGGTGCTAGTTGATGGATCGTGTGCTTGCAGTTCGACAATTCATTCATCTTCCTCATGGTTCGTTTCTTTGCTCCTCGCTGTTCACTTGCTTGTAGGCGGACCACGGCCCGACGTTCGGCGACCTCCGCAACCGCCCGGCCGGCCGCATCGAAGCGAACAATCCGCTCTTTACGCTCGTTGTGCCCAAACACCTCCGCTCCAACCGGAATCTTGTGGGGCAACTGGAGGAGAATGCCGGGCAGTTGGTCACTCATTACGACGTGTACGCTTCGTTGCTGGAATTGGCACGAGTAAGCACAACGAAAGAAAGGGAACTCACGTGTTTGTTCAGAAATCGCACGAATGGACCAACAAGACGGAATTCTCGACGAGCAGGTTTGAGGGCGGCGAGAGGCGACTGTTGGGCTCCTCATTGTTCCACCCCCTGCCGCAGCCCCGCAACTGCTCCTCGCTGCTCATCCCCTTCCACTATTGCCTCTGCCAACCGCCCAGTCGGTCGCTCGACGACCGCCGGTTGGCGCGACGAATCGGCGAGCGGATCGTGCGGCAGATGAACGACGACCTGCGGGCGGCCGGCCACGCGGCACGCTGCCGCCGGCTGTCGCTGGACGCCAAGTGGCCGGTCGAAGTGTACGAGTTCACGGGTCGTCGAGCGGATTCCCGCCGCTTTCTCAAGGCCGTCGTGCGCGCCCTCCCGTCGCGCGGGATCCACGAGGCGCACGTGGAGGTGGGCGGAACGAATCGGCTGCTCACTCCTCGCCGCTTGCAGGTCACGGCGGACGGCTCGATTCATCTCGTGGATCGGCAGTTCCCCCGGCTCACGGTCTACCGCTACCACGCGCAGTGCATTCCGGGCGGCTTCCTCCAAAATTATTGCCACTGCAAGAAATAATTGACTGGCAGATGAAAGGCGGGCTTTCGAAGAAATAAAACAACGAAATACTCTTCCGTCATCACCTACGCCCCCACTTTTGTTTCCGCCTTGTGCCCACCACCCGTTTTCTCGTCCATTGCCCCCTTATCACCTTTGAGATGCTCGACCGCCCTCGTCCCCCGCTCTTGTGGGCGAAAGAACCGAACAAAACGCAGCATGAGGCGATTAGGACGGCGGGCAAGCGGACGACGCTCGCCGGCCAAACGGCAGAGGAGTGTCGTTGTAAAAGGAGAACGAGCGAGCAGACGGACGCCCACTAAGACGCAACCAAAACTTGTGACGACCGGACATTGACGTGGGAGCATTAAATCGAGTAAGCCCTCTTCTGCTTTGTTTCGAACGTCACGAGAACTCTTTAACGATCAAACGAAGCAATCATTCACACCTCTTTGATTCCACCCGCAAACGAAACGGTGAGAAGAGCAGACGAACAGCTGTGGAAACAAAAGAAGAATAAAGCCGAGGGAACGCCCGTTCAATCCGTCCATTTTATTTTATTCGCCTACCCTTCGTTTAGCCATAGCGTCGGATACTCTATAGACTATAAAGAACGGATAGCCTCAATTCGAAACCACTTCAAACGGGGGACTAGCAACTCCTGTCCTTCCCGTGTGGCTGTTTGATTCCGCAAGTGATAAAAGCGGTCGGTTTTGCGTGCGCTGGAGCCACGAAAGGGCGGTAGGCGCCTCGTCTTCTCTCCTCCGCGAGCGCCAAGGAAAAGCAAACAAACGCGGAGTTTCGAGCGAGCCCACGGACGAAATGGTGAGGTTTTCTTTCACGTGTCTCCGTTTTTCGTGCAAAAATCGACCGAATCACCACTTTGTTTTGCGTTGCGGCTAATCATTTGCGATGAATTCCGTTTGCCACGTCGTTGAGTTCCCCTTCGACGCACATCCGCGTTTGCCGCGTCGACGACAGCTCGCTCGCTTGATTTGGTCGGCGGTTTCATCTCTTGGGCAAACACTCCCCAAAAGCGGTCGTTAATGCCGCCATCAAGAGAGCGGAAAGAAGTGACTGCGGGCAATTTCCGTCTTGTTCTCCTTTTTCGTCGACTCGCGAAATGAAGTCCCGAAGGTTGAGTGAGGGCAGCGTAATGGTGAGTTTGATCGAATAAAATTTAAAATTACACGCTTTTTATTTTTTGTTTTGTAATTTGCGTGCTTTCAGCTCGACCTCCCGACTAGGCGGCATTCGATTCGCCCGTCGGCCTACGCCACTTTCGGATGCCTTCTGTTGCTCGCCCTCTTCTGCGTCGCGTACTGGGGCGGACGGGAAGAACGCACGAACTTTGGGCAGCTCTCAATCTTCGCTTCCGATCCCTCGGCCTCTTCACCGAACTTTCGAAGCAGAACGAACCAGACGGAAGCGGACAGCCGATGGTCGAGCAACTTCGACCAGCTGACTGCGCAGATCGCCCAACTCCAAGCACAAATGACTCAACTCTTGATCAAACCCATGCCACCGCCGCCTCAACCTGCCGCTTCTCCTCGTCCCCGATCGTCCACTCCCCTCATGCTGTTCATGACACGACCGACTCGCGATCAGGACTACAAGGTGGAGGATCCCAAGCTGAACAAACTGCAAGAGGCGTTGTGCCCGCTGAAATGCGAGTTCACGCTCGATCGACGTCGCCTGCCCCAAGCGGACGGCGTGTTCGTTCAGCCGAGCGAAATCGGAGAAAGTGAGTGCTCCAGAGGGCTTCATCGCATTCTTCGTTCAGATACGCCAAAACGCTACTCCCCCGATCAAGCCTTCTTTCTGTTCTTCCGCGAGGCGCCCGGCCAGTCGTACATGAAACAATTCAAATGGCTGCCCGACTACCAAATCAACTACACGATCGGCTGGTTCCCCGGGGCAGACATGTAACTGCTTTTGCGTTCGTTTAATCAATTGATTTGTTCGTTTAGTTACTCGGGATACAACGAGCTCGTGCCCAAGGACGTCCACTACTTCGGACGACCGCCCGGCCTCTCCCAGGCGAAAGAAGACGAAGAGTGGAAGCAAGTGCAGCGGCAAGTGATGAACAAGACGAAAGCCGGCTATGCGCTCATCTCTCACTGCAAAACGCACGGCAAACGAGAAGACTACTTGGCGGAGCTGAAGAAGTGGGTTTTCTTTCCTTCAATCATCCCGCTCCTCTCTTGCAGACGACATCCCACTTTGATCGACCTGTTCGGCAAGTGTTACGCTCAAAATAAGGAGAAATGCAAGCCGGAGGAGTGCGAAGACCAAAACATACGCGAATACCACTTCTACTTCGCCTTCGAAAACGTGGTTTGCAATGGGTGAGTGCTAGAAGATGGAAAAAAACTATAACAAGTAAACCGTAGGTACGTGACCGAGAAGTTCTTCCGAATGAAGAAGCTGATCGTGCCCGTCGTGTTGCGAAAGGCGGACTACATGGGACTCGTGCCCGAGAACTCGTACATTGCGGTCGACCAATTCGAGTGAGTGGGCGCTCTCCTCTTTCCACTCCTTCCGTTCAGATCGATAGACGCTCTGGCCAAACACCTGCAGTTCCTGATGGCCAACAAGCAGGAGTACCTCAAATACTTCGAATGGACAAAGCACTTCCAACGCAGCGGTCCCAACCCGATCAGTCGCGCCCTCTGCAAGGCGTGCATGAAACTCCACGAGCCGGGGCGCTTCTCGCAGTACCGACGCATGGAGGAGTGGTATTCCCCCCAACGCCTCTGCGATTTCGGCTTCGTGCCGCGACTTCTCGCGCGACAAACTCGAAATGAGACGACAAGGAGGTAGTCGTTGGGAAGAACGATGAATTTTCGGTGATTTCTCTTGCCTATGACCATAATACTTGTTTGTTTATTTGTTCTGTGCTCTATTTTGCTCGCAATGAACAAACGAGGGCACGAATCCTTTGTGCTGATCATCACCCTACGGAATACTACGCGAGAGTCCAGCTGTGCGCTCATCGGCCTTTGCTGGGGTGCCCCGTCTCGCCAAGGACGTCTGAATTCGAAACAGTGCCCGGCAGCTGGATTCCGCGCATTCCCGCCGAGTTTGTCGTCTTCGGGTCGTTTGCTTCGATTCTAATCGCCGATGAGCACGAGGGATCAACGTGCGGGCGAAAGGTCGCCACAAATCGCGCGAAAGAATGATCCCGAGAACAAAAAGATCTGCGCGGATTTACCCGCCGGATGGGCGCGTAAGTAAGCGGCAAACGAGTCCTGAAATCCGTCTTCCGCCATTCAATTCACATTCGAGGAATGAAAAGCGGCGAGGCGAAAGCATCGAGATGAATGCTGGAATTTCGGCAAAGAACTGGAGTTTAAGCGCCTCGTATAGCTAGTTCGTTGACAAAGACAGCTCGAGTAGATAACACTAACTCGCGGCCGATCGCCGCATGTAAAATCAATCAAGACCACACATTAGCCACCACCCCTACTCAAGAAGGTTCTTCAAATGATTTTCTGCCCTCTGCAACTAACAAACCTTTTGGTCTCTGCTAACAAAATTCTCGAATGTGTCCTTGAACCTTCTTTTCTGTTTGCAGCTTGATCGATTGCGTCAGCCTTAGTCGTTGCTGGTCAAACACCAGCCCGACCTCCGATGACAGAAAGCACAAGTGTTGAAAGATACGATCAAGTGCAAACCGGGAGGAGCGGACGGTAGACCCGCGTGCGTGCAGACGGGCATCTTTTCGGGCTCTCGCTATTTTGTGCCGCCGGCCGGCGGGCACAAACGGGCACTCGGCAATGGAGAGGTCAAACCGACGAGGAGCGACTTGCCGCCCGCTTATCTCACGCCGCAAATCGCCGCCGTTCTGTCGATCCGCGGCGCAAATCGAAGGGAATCCGCGCGCAATGCAAGACGGCGATCCGCCAATCCGGCGACTGCCATTCTTTACGCATAAAATTAGACACCCGTCGCTTATTTACACTCATTCGAAGAGTATTGACTGCTTGGTTGCATTCTCTCCAACTTGTTGCGACATGCCCAAGGCTCAAGGTTTGTCCTCCCGAGCACATCAGATGAGTGGTTCAATGCTGATTGCTGCAGACCGCATCAAGCTCTGCGCCCTGTGCCGCCAACACGACATCCACGTCGATTTCATTCGACACATCTGTCCGTTTGCCCAGTGCGAGTGCTCAAAGGTGAGTGAATGGCCGAGTTCTCACCGTTCAATTTCTTTTAGTGCACGCTCGTCCGACATCGCCGTCAGATCATGTCCCGTCAAATTCAAATTACTCGCCGCCAACAGCGATCGGGTACGAGCAAGTCGGCCGCTTACCACTGTCAGGCAAGTTCTACAGAACATCGCAAAACGGAAGGTTGGTGGGAAGCCCACGCGTCGCGCACGATTATATATCGCTCATTTTCCTTCTCATTTCCGGTGCTATGTAGCGGTTTTTCAGCGCTGCAGAAATCACGGGCTCTTCGTAGTCCGACGAGTAAGCGGCCTACTGATCCATTCCCGTTCATTCCTTCGTTCAGGCACACGCCGGTCGCTGCCCCTACCGCGCATGTCAGTGCGACTTCTGCGGGTTGATCACACAGCGGCGGCAGGTCGACCGCGAGCTGTTGGCCAACTGCGAGCAAGGGGGCGGAGAGCATCAGGGAGAAGTGGGCGAGGAAGAGAAGACCCAAGGATTGAATGGCGAGTGAATACAAGAGAAGTCGTCAGACTAACTGCGGATTTTTAGAAGGACTTCTCATTCCAAAGCCCGTCCCCATTCACGCGGCAGAACCTCTCAAGGAACGCCCGCCTTCTCCCCACTTCCTCTTGGTGAACAACCCGCCCGCTCCCTTGGCTTTCCGCCCACTCTTGAACAGCGAGCCGCCGCCCGTGTGTCCGCCGGAAGAACCGTCCGCCCCTCCGCGCACCTTCCGTTTGGTCCAAAACAAACCGAAGCAGACGCCCGTCTTGCCGCCGCTCTTGACCCAACCCCTTCTTCCGACGGTATTCGAGCCGAAGAGCGCGCCGGTGGGCGGCTTTCCGTTCGAGTTCCCGCCGATCGCCTCGCCGTCCGTCTACTCGACGTTCTCGACCTCCGTTCCGAACACTCCGTCCTCCGCTTCAATGGAGAACTCGTTCCCCACTACGGTCAACGTCTTCTTCGTGTACAACAACAAATGAAGGGAATAAAGACGATGTTCTTATCGACACAGAAGTCACAAAGCACGTTCAACGCAAGAGCGGAGTTTGCTGCGCGTGAGCGCTCAACGAAATCAGCGAGGTCAACGAGATCTTATCGCCTTGTTGCGAGTGTCACGAGCGGGCGAGCCGTTCACAAAAGAGCGGACATTACGTGGTGTGTTGCCACGTGTTTATTTTTCGGGCACTTTAGAAATGAGTGGTTGAAGATAAAGAAAACAAAAGAGCATTTGATGAGCAGGTTCTTCAAAAACGAAAGGAAAGAAGGCGACTCTTGAGCAACGGTTTCACGCCCAGGGCGGCAGTCGAATGAAGCAACCGCAATAAGGAGAAGGCTTGAGGAGTTAACGATCAAGCTTTGACTTGCCGCTTGAAAGCTCTAGAAGTCGAAAGAAACAAGCAAGGTGCGCTCGCTGGCCGCAAAATCCTTGGCTGTCGAGTACAAAACGGTTACCTGGAGATCAAATGAACGAGAGGCTACAAATCGGAGCGGGGAAGCACAGGTTACTTCTCTTCTTCCATTCGTGGTCTTCGAATCCGTGAGGAGATGCCCTTTCTACCCCCGCTTGTGCTGGTCGAATATTCCTACCAGTGTCTGTGTTATGCGTTCGGTTTCATCGCCCAACTCGCCCTCTTCAATCAAGTCGGTTACGCGGTGGTCGACAAGCAGGGCAACGTGAACATTTTGATCAACATCCTTTGTTATACGGCACTGGACTTTACGGGGTTCGCCCACGCCGCCTTCATGCTCGCTCACGGCAACACTAAAGGTTGGCGGGAAAAGAAAGCAGAGATGATTGAGGACTTTCAGATCAATACTCGGCGTCGCTACTGTTCTGGACGGGCAACACCTTTCAAATGTGCTCGTTCGGGTTGAGCGTGAGCGTTTCGTTTGTGCTGCTGCAGCGGATCGGAATCCTGAGCGCGCCGGTCACCTTCCTGCAACGCCGCTCGCGGTTCGTCCGCCTTTCGTTTGTGGCCGTCCTTGCGGGCGGGCTCGCGATCGGCGTCTCGAACCCGCTGCTGGAGTTCCCAATTCCCGAGCGCACCGGCAAGCGAATGGAAAACGAATGTGCTCTTAATGTGGGCTTCAGATTGCGCGACATTCGGCTGTCTGCTGGTCCGCACGCGCGCCGTCCTGGCCTCCATCCCGAAGACCGCACTGGTAAATGAAAGAAAGGAGAGAGCGCTGACTGTGTATCGCTACAGGGAGTCGTGAATTTGATACTCGCTATTGTGTTCTACCGCAAGCTCAACGCCCACAAGCTGCTCTTCATCGGCGCCCGGCGGAGTTTCCGGCAGGTCGGCCGCCTTCTCTCCATTCTTCCATTGACCCTTTCGTTCGTTCTTGCAGGCAAACATCCTCTCGGCGACGGCGGTTGGGACGGAGCTCTTCCTCAACTTGTTTCCCTGCTCCGTCTGGCTGTTCCTCAACTGGCTCGGCGTGGACCAGTGGACCTACTTCGGGCCTTACGCCCTTACGGTTTGCTCGACCCATCATTCGGGAGTGACCGCTCGATTGCAGGTGTACTCGACGGATGCCGTCCTCACGCCCCTCCTGTACCGCTGCATCCTGAACGGAAAGGGCGGCAATCCACTCTGATTTTCGACCTCCATCGACTTTCTGGGCTCCGCGTTGACTTCTCGTCGCTTCTGAAGTTGTTGTTGGTTCTGGCTCAAAAATAGACGGCTTCTGCTGACTACAACTCGTAAAAGAAGAGGATGTGTGGTTCTTCTGCTTTGAAGCAGGAAGCAGAGTACAAACAAAGAAGCGGAAACGAGTGGTCTTTGCCAACAGACACTCACGATGTCTTCCGTTCATTGGGAGAAGCGTTTTATTGCAAGTGACAGAAACACGGGTCTTCCGGGTCAACAACGAAAGAAGGAGGCGGCCAGGAGAGTTTCGATCGCGAATGCGGGCTCGACCGGGAAATCGGGGATGTTGTACCTGCAGACGGCGGGTAAGATCAGGCCGCATAACCCACACGCCCACCAGTCGTCCGTGTAGCGCGTGTTGTAGCACCAGAACTCGCAGGTTCGTTGGAGCACGGGCGAGCGGACGTTCGGCAGCCAAATGGCCGCCTCCGCGTCCACGGGCAAAAACCGCCGCTCGACCATCTCGCGCACCGTCGGCGATGCGTTCAGCACAAAGGAGCGGCGCACGACGAACACGTGCCCGTCGCCGCTCACGAACTTCAGGTGCGACGAGGCGGGGCCCTTCGTGCTGAGTGCGGGCGTCTGGAAAGGGCGATGAGTGGTTGGAAGCAGAGAGCTTACCGGGGCGGGCATTCGATCGGGAGAGCGGTGAGCGATCGCGCGCGAACCTCCGCTTTTATCCACGGTGACCGACGCGCTCGTGGGAAGATGCAATGACGGAAAGTTCCCACAACGCGCAACCATTTGACCGCCTGAGTTGTGAGTTCGAGAAACAACGGATTGCAAACAAACTTTCAAGGGACAGATCGAAACTCCACACAGACTACTGATCGGCCACGGTCTACCCGCCGTAAGAGAATGCTCGCCTGTTTGCATCGCTGATCGGCCGGCTCGAGCAAACAGCACGGCGACTGGACTGCCGCCAGCTGCCCAAACAGACGGCCGACTGCTTCGTTTCGGGAAGCAAGCAGACTCCACATTCCGTAGTGTCCAGCCGGCGGTCACTCGCGTTGTCCAGCGCTTTTTGGCCGCTTCGTTTATAAGTCGGAGATTCTGTTGGGGGCCACGCGCCTTGTCGTCGCCTGTGTTTGACGGCAAGTGAACGAGCGCAAACTTTTGGTTTCAAGCCGCGGCCACGCGTCCGTCGCGCGGCCGCTTTCTTCCATTTAGTTCTCGCGTGTGTTCTCACCGGCTGTCGGACAGTTAATAATAGCATTTTTGTCATAATAAAGTCGCTCCCGTCTCTCTACAAGACTCCAAATACCCATCCAGCAACCGGGCGATGAGTGTCGCCATCACTCGTTGACGCGATCAGGTAGGGGCTGCATTCGACGCGCACTCTTCTGCTTGTAGAGCACAGCAGATTCCGAACTCCACAGCCGGGATGGCGCGGCGAGTGGCGGCCGACGGAGGGCCGACGAGGAGGCGCGCGTTCGTCGCGCTGCTGCTCGCGGTCTCGTGCGTGTACGGCGTGTACTTCGGCGCGCTGGGCGGCCCGGCGGTGTACGTGCAGCGGGCGGCCGAAGAGTCGCCGCCCGTGTGGCGCGCGACCGAAGACGGCTGTCTGCTGCCCGTGATCGACCCGTGGGACGCGGCGATGCGGCGCTTCCTGCGGCCGACCGTCTGGCCGCCCTGCGCGCCCACGCACCCGCAGAGGAGTCGGCTCTTCTTCGACGGGACGCTCGAGGTGGAGGGCCGGCCGGGCGAGGAGTGTTTCCACCGGTGAGTGCCGTCCGCCGTCGCCCACACTCGCTGCAGCTGCCTCGAGATGCCCGACGACCGCCGCCTGCTGTTGGGCGAGTGGGTGCGCGGTGAGCGGACGCCCGCCGGCCACTGGACAGCCGCGCCCGCCTGCGACGTGCTGGAGGTGAAGTGCGCGCGCGCCGACGGCAACACGACCTTCAAGTTCATGCACTCGCAGATCGCCCCGCGGTGAGTCCCCTCGCTCGATCACCACCGACCGCCGGCTGCAGGCCCGCGCGCCCCGAGCAGGCGGTGCGACGTGCGTCCACCGACTTTCCGGACGTCCACGTGCTCGTGCTGGACTCGGTCTCGATGACACACGCCCGCCGCGCCCTGCCGCGGACGCTCGCCTTCCTGGAGCGGCGGCTGGGCGCGCGCCGGCTGGAGTTCCTGAACAAAGTGGGCATGAACTCGGCGCCCAACGCGTACGGCTTCCTGCTGGGGGAGCGGGCCGAGGACCTGCCGGCGAGTCCGGCGGGCCCGGCGGTGGGCGGCGGCCAGTGGCGCGCCATCTGCCGGCGGGGGCTGCGCGGACGGCACTGGATCGGGCGGGACTTTGCGCACTACCGCTCGCTGCTGAACGAGGACGCGGGCCGCACCGTTTTCCACCACCCGAACTGCCGCGGCTTCGGCCACCGTCCCGCCGACCACTACACGCGCGCCCTGATGCTGCAGCTGGACGGGCGCCGGACGGTCGGCAACCCGCCGCCCGACCCCGCCTTCGCCCGCCTCCTCACCGCCGCGTCCTGCCGCGAGAAGCACCACCTCGTGCTGCACCACCTGGATCAGTTCCTGCGCCGCTACCCGCACGAGCCCAAGTTCTCGCTCAGCTGGATCACGCGGGCAAGTCGGCGGCGGGCAGGCGGGGGGGGGGAAGGGTTGAGTTCAGTGGGGGGCTGCCGGTTTGCCGGCTGGCCATGGGGCAACGGTTGGTCTTTTTGCTCACAACAGCCGCCCGTTGCAGCTCGCGCACAAGGGCCCGTCCGATTTGTACCACGGGGACGCGGACCTGCTCGCCTTCTTCCGCCGACACGAGCAGCGGGTGAGCGGGCGGGAGTTGTGGGTTGTCTAGACGGTGGTTGGAGTCGTGGACATTCCGAATGGGCGTCGCCTTTGCTCGGCTGGTTGAACTACCTTCCACTCGCTTCTTTTTCCTCAACAAGCACACTAACGACAGCCCTCCCGGTTGCAGCTGGCGAACGCGTTCGTGTTCCTGATGGGCGACCACGGGCCGAGCTACGGCGAGCTGCGCAACACGCCGACGGGCCGGCTGGAAGCCAACAACCCGCTGCTCGTCCTCACGCTGCCCGCCCACCTGCGCGCCAACGGGGACCTCGGGCGGCAGCTGGAGGCGAACGGGCGCCGGCTGGTCTCCCACTACGACGTGTACGCGACGCTGCTGGAGATCGCCGAGGTGAGCGGGCGGGCGAGAAGCCCACCCAATCACTCGCCTACTTCCAGAAGGGGAACGAGTGGACCGAGCGGACGGCATTCTCGACCACGAGCTTCAAACCGGAAGATCGCCGGCTGCTGGGCGCCTCGCTGCTGCACCCGCTGCCCGGGCCGCGCGACTGCCACTCGCTGCGGATCCCCTTCCAGTACTGCCTGTGCCTGGCCGCCCAACGCCCGTCCGCGGACTCCCGCACGGCCGCCCTGATCGCGGAGGCGGCGGTCGCGCGCATGAACGCCGAGTTGGCGGCCGCCGGCTTCGACCTGCTGTGCGCCCACCTCACGCTGGACGCCGCCTGGCCGCCCGAAATCTACGAGCTGGGCGGCGGCCACTTCAAGGTCGTCCTGCGCGCCCTGCCGCGCGGCGCCGTCCACGAGGCGTTCGCCCGAGTGGCGGACGGGCGCGTCGAGTTCCTGGTCGACACCTTCCCCCAACTCACGCAATACAACCAGTTCGCCTTCTGCATCCCGCGCGGCCTCTTCCTCCAGAACTACTGCTACTGCGGGCCGCGCAAGAGCGCGCAGCGCGTCGGCCGCTTCGGTCAGTTCCTCTTCGGCAACGACACTCGCTGACGCGGGGAGCGGCGGGGCGTTTGTTGTGTCCGCTGAATGCAGTTTTCGTAGTTGGTTGTTGATCTTTGTGTTGTTCTTCCCTGCTTCACTCGCACCTCGTTCGACAGTTGTCTACCTGCTTCTTATTTGTTAGTCTTCTCGTCGGCTCAGTTACACCCTTCCTCTTTCAGCAACTGCATGAACTCACGACTTTGCTCGGAATTGACAGCGCTTGGAATCACGATCTACTTTTTTGAGTTGAGAAACAGAAAGGATGCGTGGTGGAAATAATGTCGAATGTTGTCCGCCGTCGGACTCGTGATAGAAATCAATCACTTGCTCGAATGCAATCGTTTTGCTCGACGAACACCGTCTCCGGCCTTCTTCTAACGAAAGAGAGGAAATTCTAGTCCGACGACTTGAACGGGAACCGCCGTGCAACAACGACCAACCGGCTTTGCGGAACGAGAGGGACAAGACTTGTTCTTCTAGCGAACACAGAGATCGGTAGGGGAGACTCAAACGAACAAGCGAAAGCATTTCATTGCTGATCCACCGCCCATGTCTGTTGTTTGCTGTGCACCGTCGTTCATCAAGGACGCGCAACCAGAAGGAATGCCGCTGCAAGGTCGAACTCACTTGCGGTTTTCTACTCGCTGCATTGCATCTCAACGGGCGGTGGCGAGCAGAGAGCAATCAGTAAGCTTTCACCAAATACGCCCCAAAATCAACAACACCCGCCTTCCACTAAAAGCGAGTATTCGCTCGGAACGCGTGGGCCGTCCACTACACCGCATGGTTGGGGATTAGTCGCCGTCAACAAGCCAACCAGATCAACGAAACACAAACGCGACCAGGCCGCCTGTTCGGCGCAAAAGATCGACACGACCGACTCGCGGCTTTGCATCGCGATGAGCGAGTGGAACCGCAGACACAAAAGAACTTCTCTACTGCCACTCCCCGGCCGGAATGAAGGAAGAGCGGGCGGAGGTCTCGCTGCCGCTGGTCGAGGCGAAGGGCCGCGCCGGGTGCCGCATCGACGAGCTGCAGGGCCTGCGCGGCGTGGCGATCGTGGCGGTGCTGCTGTTCCACCTGTGGGGGCGGGTGTTCGCCGTCGGCTACCTGGGCGTCGACATGTGAGCGGCCGAGGGGGACGGCAGGAGGACAAACCCCAACGTTGCAGCTTCTTCGCGATCTCCGGCTTCCTCATGTGCGCGCTGACCAGTCGGCAGCTGCCGCTCTCGTGGGCGAAGGTGGGCGACTTCTACTTCCGCCGCGCCCGCCGCATTCTGCCGCTCTACCTGTTCGTCCTGCTGCTCGTGCTCGCCGCCGCCCTCGCCGGCCTGCTCTACCCGCTGGACTTCGGCGGGCTGCGCGACGAGGCGCTGCGGCCGCTCGTGTTCGCGGCGAACGTGCCCGACGCGGCCGCCGAGGACTACTTCCTGCAGAGCCTCCAGGGCTACAAGTTCCTCATGCACCTGTGGTCGTTGAGTGTGGAGCTGCAGTTCTACGCGCTCGTGCCGCCGCTCGTCTTTGCCACGAGTCGCTGCGGGCCGCGCGGGCGGCTGCTGCTCGTTTGCGCGCTCGGCGTCCTCTCGTTCCTGCTGCAGACGAACGCGCGCAGCAACGAGGAGCACGTGAGTCCGCACGGAACATAGAAACTGTCAACTTTCTTCCGTGTAGATGGCGCTGAGCAGCCGCGTGTGGCAGTTTATGTGCGGCTTCGCGGCCTTCCACGTGCAGGAGCTGGAGGCCGGGCGGGAGGGCGGCGCCTCGAAACTCCTGCAGCGCCTCCAGCCGGCGGCCACCGCGCTGCTGGTCGTCCTGCTGCTCGTGCCGCTCACGCCCCACCGGCAGACGAACCGCCTGCTGCTGCTCGCCGCCGCCACGTTCCTGCTGAGCCGCGCGACGCCCAACCGGATGCTCTGCTGGCCGCCGCTCGTGTGGGTGGGCGACGTCTCGTACGCGGTCTACCTGCTGCACTGGCCGGCGATTGCGTGCTGGAACTACTGGACGGCGGCCGTGTGGCTGGACGACGGCGCCGCGTTGGACCTGCGCGAGGGCGTCGCGTTGTTCGCGGCGTCGCTGCTGGCGGGCGCGCTGCTCGAGGACGCGTTCAAGCGGGTGGGCGCGCGGCTGCACGACTGGCGGCGGCTGGTCGGTGTGCTCGCCGAAGAGTACGCGGCGATCGGCGGCTGTCTGCTCCTGCTGAGCAGTCGGGCGATCAAGTCGGACGTGCGCCACAGCCGATGTTCCTTTCTGATCACTCGCTTGCAGTTCGCGTTGAGCAAAGACACGGTGATCGCGGAGCCCGACCGAATGGCCCGCGAGGCCGTCCGCCTGTGGGAGACGCGCGCCGCCCCGCCCGCACTGGACACGCGACAGACGGTCGAGCTGAACGACGCGTTCCAGTACCTCTCGTGGAAGCTGCTGACGTGCACGCGGCCGGGCAAAGAGCGGCTGCCCACGCGCGCCGACCTGAACGCCACCACGATCCTGTGGACGTGCGTGGACGAGGGCGCGGGCGCGCTCGAGGTGGTCGTCGTGGGCAACTCCCACGCCCGCAGCGCCTACTTCGGAGTGGAGCACGCCTTCCGCGGCCTCTACCGCCGCCTCTCGCTCGTCTCCACCGGCTGCCCGCTGCTCCGACTGCACGAACGGAAGCGGGGGCGTCGCGCGATGCCCAAGGTGAGCGAGAAATGGAGTGTGCAGTTCTGCGGGCGTTGCAGGAGAAGTGGGAAGAGTGCCGCGCGTACGCGAAGTCGCTGTTCGCCGCCCTCCGCCAGTGGACGCGCCCCATCGACGTGATCGTCGTGGCCATGACGTGAGCGAGAGCGGGAGGTTGACGGAAGTGAGCGCGCCGTTCAGGTACCCCGCGGAGAGCGACCCGCCCGTGCGCGGCGAGCTGGAGGACGACCGCTACTTCCGCGAGCTGGCCGACTTCTACGGCCGCCTGAGCGCGCTGGCCGGCCGCGCGGTGTTCGTGCCCGGCGTCCACTTCAACTCGTTCGTCGTGCGGCACATGAACGTGCTCCAGCGCGCCGTCCTCTACGGCCACGGGCTGCAGGTGTTCCGCACGAAGCTCGCCGTTCGTCCCCGCCCGTCCGCCGCACTCACTCGCCGCCCGTTGCAGAAACAGCGCGCCTTCCTCCCGCACACCCGCGCCCGCCTCGACGCTCTCGACTGCGCCCGCTGCGTGCCCGTCGACTGGACGGACGTGTGGTGCGCGCGCGGCGTCTGCGAGTCGATCGAATTCCGCTCCAAAATCTCCTTCTTCTTCGACTCGCACCACGTGAACGCCCTCGGCTCGCTGCACGTCGGCCACCACCTCCGCCGTCTCTACGACCAGCACTTCAAGAACGAATAAACTCGAGTGCGGGGTGAAAGGCGAGTGGGGTCTGTTGGATGAACCGTGGGGTTGAAGGTGGAGGAAGACCCACTTATGAACAGAACACAAGAGCGTCCAGTGCATCCGGATCTGATCCGAGGATGCGTGTCGTTGTTTGCTTGCCGGGGGAGCGGGTGTTGAAATCGAAGTGGAAAGCGTAAACAAGCCGCCTCTTCGGCCGCCCCGTCTCTCCGCCCGTTCGCTGTCGGCCCGCCTCTTTGTCGGCCGCCGCCGAGTAGTGGGAAACGCGCGCGCAGGACGCCGCTTTTTCCGTTCGCCGCTCAAAGCGGCCGGCCGGTCGCGAAGGCGGCGGCCCCCACTTGGCGTCCGCTCTGCCGGTCGGGCGTCTTTCCACCGCGTTTTACTCGCTTGCTTCCTTCGCTTTCTGCCGCTCTCCTCCGCTCGCTTCTTCTGCTTTCAGCTCTCGAAATGCGCCTGCTGATTGTGTTGCTCGTGTTCGCGGTCCTCCCGCTCGCCGTCCACTCGGCGCCGTTGATCCGCTCGACCGCCACTCCGCCGGCCACGAACGAGACGGCCGCCGTCGGAAGCTTCGAGTTGGGCGAGGCGGAGAGCAACAAGACGGAGCTCTGGTTCGGACAGCCCCTCCGCGAGTTCAACATCACGCGCATCCACAAAGAGGAGACGGTGAACAACGAGCGCATGACGTTGTGGGCTTACGGCTTCCTGATGTGCGCTTTCCTTTGTTGATTGATCTCCACCCCCTTCTTCCAGTCTCTACTTCGTCTTCACTTGCTTGCAACGCGCCCACTGCTGCAGCAAACTGTGCGGATGCTGCGAAGAAGAATAGCGCGCGGATAGTGAGTGCACCAGTTCTTTCTCTTCAGTCAACGCTCTTTTTCAGGCGCTCCCTAGCCGGCAAGAACGCGCACTCACTGGACGGTCGATTCGAATCGACACCTCCCACTTTTGATCACTCCTTTTATTGTTTGTTGTTTGTATCCTTCTAACGGTTAATAAAGAGGATTGTTGTTGATCGGATCGATCGGTTGGATCTGCTCGTTTGATTGGAAAGAAGGAGTGGACGTTCGGCTTCACTTCGAACACGGCGCGTGTCAACCTGCGCTCTCCTGCGTTTGCTGTGCGGGCGGAGAGGCCTCATTGGGTGAAGATATCGAATCGTTCGCCGTAAACAAGCTGCCCTCTCCGCTCTGCCATCATCCCTCCTTCCTCCTCCCGCATCGCCGCCCGCTCGTTTTGCAGACGGCGCGTGCGGTCGGTCCGCCGCTTGCGAAAGACGGCGGTTCGAGTCGGCGTCCGCTCTGCCCCCTCCTTCGCTCCTTTCGTCCACTTCCCTCCCTTCCCCATGTTTCCAGCCTCCGAAAAGACCGAAATGTGCTTGATGCTCGTGCTGCTCGTGTGCGCGATCCTCCCGCTCGCCGCCCAAACGACCGCCAACAAGACGGCGAACTCGACCGCGCTGCCGTTGGACGCGGCGATCGTGCGCGCCTACCGCGCGGGCTTCCAGGACGGGCGCGCGGAGGGCTTCGAGCGGGGCCACGAGCAGCGCAACAAGACGGGACACGCGGCCGGCTGGTTCATGGGCTACGACAACGGCAAGTACTGGGGCGAGTTGCTGGCCGCGCAGGCGCACCGACGCGAGGCGAGCGACGCCCACTCGACGGCGTTGATCGTTGTGTTGTTCGTGATGTGCGTTTGCTTCTTTCCTATCGTTCTACTTGCTTCCGTTTCAGCGTGGGCGTTTTCTCGATTTGCGTCGCGTACATGTGCTACGACAAGAAGGAGAAGAAGAAAGCCGCTAACCGTGAGTTCTCGCCACCCGCTTGAAGTCCACTCACTCCTCTTTTTTGCAGGCCTTCGCGCGGTGTACGCGGCCCGCCGGTGAGCGGCAGCGACCGCCGAGCAGAAGCCGGGATTCCGCAATTCCGCTGTTAATTTTTGCATTTCTCGTATTAACGTCGCTTTGTTTGTTCGTTTCTGATGGTCGAATAAAACAGAAGGAAGTGGACGAATAGTTGAGAACGCATGGACTCTTCGGAATGAGGAGGACGAAGAGTCCATGCGGGGAAAAGCCGGAGAACAACCCGTGCTCCCTCAATGCGACGGCCGCCAGTGGGCGACAAACTGCGAGGAAGAAACGAGCGGACGGGAGGGCCACTCACCTCGTGGAACGCGTTGAGATCGGAGGACTTGCCTTTGTGGAGCAAAAGCAGAGTGTACTCCTGGATTTCTCTCGAAGAAGTCGACCGCTTTCCCCAACAAGTGGGCGGTAGGCCTTTGTAATCGGCAGAGCAGGAGAGAAAGCAATCACTCCCGTTCTCTTGCCTGCTGCTCACGTCTAGAACATGGCCGGGGACGTGCTCCAGCGGCTAGCGGGTGGCTTCTCGTACGAGGACGAGGACCTGAAGCAAAAGTTCTTGGGACTTCTTCCTCCTTCAACACAACGAGGCGATCCAAGCGCTGCTCGCCGCCTCTTTCGCGGAACACGCGCCGAGCGGAACGCGCTAAAGGCGGCCCACGGGCAGTCGAACGAGAACGAGCCGCTCTCCGTCTTCGACCTCCGCGCCGCTCGGCTTACGTTGCAACCACTCGTCTCGATGAAAGCAGCCCGCATTCACACGAGCAGCCAGTCAACCGTCCATTCCACCCGTTCGAGACGGAAGCGTTGCGTCGTTCACGAGATTCAGACGACTGCTCGAATTCTTTCACGAGAGCCAGTTACTCAGAGTGCGGGTGGTCAAAGACGGCTCGTCCACCCCAAGATCCGCCGGCTACCGAATGAAAGCAGTGGCCAGCTGGAGGTGTTTCCGCGGATCGCGCTGCTCGCGAGTACCCGCCGGAACGCGCACACACCTGCCGACCGCCCGCGTTGCTCGTGACCCACAAGCGAGGGGAAACCGCCACATTGCTCCCCAAAAAAGCGAGCCCCGCGATGGGTGGCGGGCGCGTTCGAGCGCTCTTTTCCGCTGCCTTTCAGTTCGCAAAGAAAGCGGCGGGCGGTCGGTCTGCCACGTCTGCTTTCCTTCGATCAGGCGGCGATTTCTGCCTTCTTCTTCCGGTGTTCGTGATGGAAACGCCCGATTCTTCTTCCGATCAGCCGCTAAATGCCGAGGCTCACCCTCTTCCGAACGGAATCAAACGAGAGGTTGATTTCAATGGCTGTTTCTGTCTCGAAATTCTCGCGCTTTCAGTTCGTGTGCCCGGACTGCAAGCTCGTCTGCCGCGACAGCCTCCGCCTGCGTCAGCACGCGCTCGGGCACCTGCTGGCCGCCGGCTGGGAGTGCGCCGTGTGCGGCGTGCGGTTCGCCCACGCCCTCCGCGACCGCAACCGCCACGAGCAGAACGTCCACGCCCTCGTCCGCCACACGGCCGACCTCACGCGCAAGGAGGCCGTTCGGATCAACAAGGTTCGTGCTGATTGACTGCTCCCTGCCCTCATTCCTCTCGCTTTCAGCTCCAACTCGGCCGCCTCGTGAACGTCGGCAACCGGCTGGTCGTCACGCAGCTGGCCGCCCGCCCGTCGCTCTCCGCCGCCAACGACGAGGCGACGGCCGACGAGCTCCGCGCCCACATGCTCAAGACGCTGCGGCTGCAGAAGCCGGAGGTGAGCGGAGAAGCAACGATTGCATTCTCCTGACCGCTTGCTTTAGATCCCGGTCGTCGAATTCGAACGGCCGACCGCCGCCGGGGACCTCCCGCAACCCACCAAGCGGCCCGCCGAGCAGATGGGAGTTGAGGACTCGCTGAACGGAACACAAGTCGAAAGTGGGCAGGAGAGAACGCAGCACGTGATTCCCGTGCAGCCTTTCGTGCGGCGAGAGTTGTTCGGAAGCGACGACGTGAGTCCACTCCCGCCTCTCCCATTCGTCCGATCGCTCGCTTTAGGAGAAGGAGTAGACTTCCATGTTGAGCGGCCCGAGCAGCCCGAAGATGCGCAAGCTGTCCGCTCCTTCTGCCGCAGCCGCATCGCCCGGGAAAGCAGCCGCTCATCCGAACGGCGAGACGTCGGCGGTGAGTGGCTGGCAGGCCGCTCGGTTTGACGCCTCCCACTTGCAGCTCTCCAGCCCGCAGGGCGGGGAGAACGCCGCTGTGTGGGACGCCCGCCTTCGGTCGCAAGTGGTCACGAGTTCGAGGGTGCGATGACGGCAATCGATTTCTTCTCACACCCGCGTGCTTTCAGTCCCAACCCAGCGCCGTCGAGCTGTCCGGCAGCGAGAACGAAGAAGAAGCGGAGGCTTCCGGAGACTTCGCCTCGTCCCAACCGAAGAACGCGGCGATGGTGAGTGGACGGAAGGACGAGGAGAAGTGATCGCTCTTGTTCTAGCGCGATTGCACGATCTGCGGCGTCGCGGTGGGCGTCGGCGGGCTGCACTTCCAGAAGCACGTCGACGGGCATTCGCTGCAGGCCGGCTGGCAGTGCGCCCTCTGCGGCATCCGAGTGGTCACCCAGCGGAAGCGGCGGGAGCACGAGGAGCGGGTCCACGGCTTCCGTCGCTGCCGCTTCGATCAGGAGCGTCGGGAAGCGATTCTTCTCGACGACGTGAGTCCTCCCTCTCGCCTCTCACTCCCGCTTGTTCGTTTCAGGCCCAATTGAAGACGCTGCGCTCCATCGGCACGAACTTCCGCGAGATCCAGCGCGGCGCCGTCCGCTCGGTGGCCGCCTTCGTCCACCTGTCCACCCTCCTGGCGGCTTCCCGGCAAGCGAGCTGTGGGGCGACCGAGAGCCGCCGCCCGACGGACGTGATCGTGCTCGACGACTAGAGGACGGAGAGAAGCGATTGAGAGCCGTTGATCCAATTCGTTTAACTATTTCTTTGTTGTTTGGTGCTGCTATTTGGCGCCTTTCGTCCGAGTTTGAGAAATAAATGACGAAGAAGACTCTCGATTGCACGAAACGAGTGAAAAGAATTGCAGCGATAAGCGGCATTGTTCGTCCACGGAACAAACGAGTAAGCGGAGGAAGGGAGCAGAAAACTTTGAGGTTGATGCCGCCGACTTTAATCGTGAAATCTCCCTTGATCCGGTGGCGCACAATCGAGTACTCGATTCGTTGTCTGACCGAGTTCTCTTAGCGGAAGCGGTCATTGAAAGCGCACGCGCGCAAGAAAGAGTGCGGTTTCGGGCAGTGGCCGACAACGCTGCACACTCGACTGTTCGACTCATGGAGCAACCGCCGAATCGAAGACCGCATGGGCACACAAAGCAACGAAGTAGGTCCGTTGATCATCAAGCGGCTCCCTCACATCCTCGCCTTCGATGACGTTCAATGGATTTTATTCCAGTCAAAGAACCAAGCAGTCGTTTGAGCACGAAGTACACGACCCGCCGTCCACGTGATCGAGAGCACGATCGAGTGAGGATCGAAAGCGGCCGTCTGTCTTCACGTTCATCGGTCACCTCTCGTACTGGATTCTTCTTGTTTTAGGCGGGCGTCTGCTTGATCGATCGGAAGAGGATGATGAATTGAGAGGAAGCGGGTGGGGCAGAGCTCGTTGCTCGTGGCTTTGAAGCTTACAACACAAAGACCACTTTCCGGTTTATTCCGCCACTCGCTGAGATCAACCCACTACTCCTTTCTCTCGTTTAGTGCCGGCAATCCCGCTCCTCATTGAGGAAGCCCAGCTGCATGTTGAGGGTGCCCACGTCGAACCACTCGGTGAAGGAGCCGTTGTTGTAGTGAGTGGACGGGATGCGGAAGACGGCCTTCCGCTGGCAGGGCTGAAAAGCGGCGAGTGAGCGGGGAGTGGGCAGGCGGCGTACCCGGTCGAAGTCGAGGCAATCGTGGTAGATTTTGAGGAGCACCTCGATGTCGCCCGCCTCGCGCGTGGCGCCCGAGAGGAGGAACTCGCCGTCGGCCGCCGTCCGCACGTCGCCCATCAGATCGTCCTTGTCGGGGCCTGAACGCGCGAATGAGCAAGAGATTGCGGCGAGGAGTGGGCCGACGAACGCTTGTCGACGTCCACGATCTTCACGCGCGCGCCCTCCAGCGGCTCGGCGCCGCACACCAGCCGGCCGCGCACACTCACGCCCTGCAGGCGGCCCTCGCGGCGGGGCAGCGGGCGGCTCGTCTCCGCTTCGAACATCGAGTGCAGCGAGTGCTGACCGCTCGGAAGGGCATTCGAACAGGCGAACTGAAGGAATAGCAGAGTTGGGAGCTTCATTGCGGAAAGCGAGTGGCCGAATCGAGCGGCGGAAAGTCCAGAACGCCCGCTTATCAACCGGCCGGCCGACCGCCAGCAGACGCCCGTCCACGACACTCCGGCTCTTTTCGCGTCCTTCCCGCCAATTTCGCGAGGAAAAGGTCGTTGACCGCTGGGGCTTGAAGGTAATCGAGTAGTGATAAAAAACGAAGAGCGCTGTCTTTTTCGTTCGAACAGCTGCTCCCCCCGAATGACTGTTTATTCGATGCAAACACACGTGCACTCTAACGATTGTCGGCCGCCTGCCGCCTCTTCTTCTGGTCGTTGATCAGGCGGTCCAGTTGGGCGAGTCGTTCGGCCGCTTCGAAGTGGAGAACGACGAGGCGGAGAGCGGCGGGCGGGCCGAGGACGGCGCCCGGCGGTCGGATCGGACGGACGGCCGCTCGCTTCCGTTGGGTCCGCCGGCCGACCGGCGGCGCGCAGCTCGTGGTCGTCGCGGGCGGCGGGCGGGCGGCCAACGCGGCGAGCTGCGCGCGGAGGTCGGGCGGCGGCGAGAGCGGCGGCGCGGCCTGCAGCTGCGGGAATCCTGAAACGAGCGGATTCTCGTGACCGATTGGACGGCGAGAAGACGGGACTCACGTTCCTCGAGCGCCTCCGCGAACGGCGGGGCGGCGGCGCAGAAGTCGAGCAGCGAGTGGCCGCTCCGCCCCGACGACCGCCGAGAGCGCAGGCGGCGACGAGCGGGCGGGGCTTCGGTTGGGCTGTCGGCGATTCCCGCCGCTTCGCCCCCCGCTCCTTCGTTTACTTCTTCGCCCACTCGATCCACGAGCTCGGCGGCCAGTCGGCGAATCTCCGCTGCGGGATCCTCTTCCTCCAACGGCGTCTAAACGGAGAAGAAACTAATGGAAAGACGAACGGACGGAACTCACCGTTGCTTCCGTTTGAGTCGCGATGCTCGTCGTTCGGCAGTCGATGCGCTCCGACTGCTCCGTGCAGGCGAGGACGCGGCGGAGGACTTCGGGCACTGCAAGAAGGAACACGAGAGTTCTCTGCTGCAGTCTTCTTCTCCGGCACTCACCGAACGGCCGCTTCTCCAGCGAGAGCAGTTTGCAGAGGGCGCGGTCCTCCTTCGCCCGCCACTCGGCTTCCACTCGCGTCCAGACGGCCGCGTCCGCCGCCTGCGCGTCGAAGAGATCGGAGACCTCGGCGCTCACGCGGTTCATGTGCCGCCGGAAGTCGGCCGGGTGGACGGACTGCCGCTCGAGCAGCCAGTTGGCGTCCTGTCGGTGGGAGTGCGGGTTCAGCCTGCAACACGCGAGAGTGAGGAGAAGCGGCCGTCCTCCCCGTACACTTCGCAAATCCTCGCGCACGCCTCGTCCTGCACCACGTGGTCCACTCGGTGGATGTACGCGTCCTGCCCGACGAACAGGGCGCTCTTCAGGTGGTCCAACAGCACCTCTTTGTAGAGCGAGAGCGGCCCTTGAGCGCGGAAGGCGTGCAGCGCCGCGTCCAGGGCGGCCACTTCTGAACGAACGGAAGAAGTGGACGAAGGGAAGCGGGAGAAGTGGGCGAAAAGCAGCCGAAAACTCGCCCAATTGCCGCAGAAGTCGCGCCGCCGTCCGCTCGTCCAACTCGCCGCTTTCTGCTCGGATCTCCGCACACGTCCCGCACGTGAAGGCCATCGGAATGTCAGAAGAAGAGGCGGAACTAAAATAAATCGATGAATTGCAAGAATTGACGAATTCTCAAGTAAAAGCACGATAAATCGCTCTTTCTGTTCAGACACAATGAAATAAATTCGCGCACTTGGGATTGCAACACAAGCAATCGATAACGACTCGAATTTCACCTCGCGGATCACGAATTTCGAGCGAATCGACGCGGAGAGTCGTCGCGTAGCCGCTCGTGAAGCGGAATGCCAGACGCCGCGTGCGGGAAAGAAGCGGGGCGGGAATTTCGGCGCAAATCGAGGAGATGACTGTGGGGCGATGCATTCATTCAGTTGGCTAACAAGCGAAAGGTTGAGTGCTGCTCTCATGTAGAGTCTCCTGTTTATTCGTCCAATCGACCGATCGAAGACACGAGGAGGACTGGCGATCACTGGTCGGCCGCGGCGTGGTTCAGCGAGGCGGCGTACGTGGCGGGCATCAGCACAAGCCGACGCTTCCGGCGATGGGCAGCAGGACGTTCCACTGCTGCTTTTTGCACTTCCGCCAGATTTCCTCCGACAGGCGGACGTGCAACCAGCGCCCGCCATCTGCCAGCGGGGAGGAGAACTCATGCACACGAACCATCCGACTTTGAGCCCAATCGGCGAACAGGTCTGAACGCCGAGGGCCGCGATCCAGCTCGCCGCAAAGCCGTTGACGTGGTAGAGCGTGAACGCAAGGCGGTTCTTTCTTGCAGGCACATCACGAAGTCGAGGAGCACGACTCCGAGCGCGTACAATAATTCCAGTGGTAAAGTGGACACGTCAGATGTTGAGACAACTTTACTCAGCGATTTCGTAGTTCAACTTCAGCGGCCGTCCGTCAGCGGTGGAACTCCGTTGCCCCTTCTATTTCCTCCCTTGTTCTTCGGCATCAACAGGACGGAAAAGCGGTTTCGTAGTGTGCACGCGGATGACGCGTCTTCATGCTGGCACTGCTCGAAGAACGCTCTCGTCAAAAGTACACCGTCGACTACAAAATTGACGTTGTTTGAGCTTTCGGAATTGCACGTCGGCCGACGCACAGGAGTCAGGCGAGACTTGTTTTCAAAAAACCGAACACAAACAGCCGCGGAGATGATGTCCGCATTGATTTGGTGGGAGTACGCGATCATCGCAACAACGATGGGCATCGCCGCCGTCCTCCAGTTGCTTCTCATCTGCCGCCTTCGCTGCTCGTCCAGCAAACCGGCGCTCTCTGGCCATTTGGAGGTGAACATCGTGTGCTGGATCGTTGCGGCCATCTGCACGTGCTCCCATTCCGCTTTCTTCGTGTGGGCGGGTCTTGAAGAAGGCAAGTGAGCAAACACTCGCGGACTTCACTCCCCTCTGCAGGCCCGCATTCTGCTCAGTGGCTGTTTTGGACGGGCGTCTTGATGCTGGACTCGTTGTACGTGCTGGGCATCTCGTTTGCCTTCTTGCTGCTCGACCGCATCCTCGTGATCCACTTCGCCGTTCATTCGTTGAGCCGCCGCTCGCTGCCCGTTTGGCTGAACGGCGGTTTGATCGTCATCTTCGGCGTTGCTTTTGTTCTCTTCTTTCTGATGACTTCACCTTCACTGCCTGAAGAGACAGGTAACACAACTCATTAATGTTCCCTGTTTGTTTACTCCTCTTGCAGACTGCCAGTTTCTAAGCTGTTTGGCCCCGTTGCCCGTGAAGCTCTCGGCGCCCACCAAAACGGTGCTCGGCGTGATCAACCTGAGCTTGTGCATCGCTTTTCTCTACAAGTTTGCCCGCCACCGCCGCCTGTTCATCGGCGGGAACGAGGCGAATCAACGGCGGAACCATTCGATTGCGTGCTTTGCGGTGGCCGCCGAACTCTTTTTGGACTTTCTGCCCGCCGCCGTCTACAACGTGCTGAATGCGGCGGGCGTCAACCAGCAGGCGTTCGGCTCCTACGTGGTGGTGAGTGGGAAAGGTTGCTCGCCCGCACTCTTTTCTTTTTAGATGTTTGTCTCCTTCGACGCCCTGACGACGGCCGTTTTGTACCACGCGGTCCTTCGACGAAAACCGGCCCACGTTTCGCCCTCGAGCGGCTCGGGCGGCAACGCGACGTCGAGCAGGGCGAACCGTTGAATCGCGCAGAATGATTGCTGCAGCAGGCGACGAATGATTGAGCGTTCGCTTGATTTGAATAAAGGCATTCACTTCTCCGTTGAGCACGTCTCATGCTTGTTCTGCTTTGCCACGACGCTTGCCAGCCGCAAACAACTGAATTCCAATTTGCAAACCGTTGCCTATGAGTTGCCTGCATAAACAAGCGCCATCTAACTGGGGGCTTCGCTGTACCCCAAGGAACACACCTCGTGATTTCCCAGTCAAAAGAAACCCGTCCACTACAAAATTCGCTGCTTGTTTTGGACTTTGCCCTCGGAATTGTACATCGGCAGACGCACGCAGGTCGTGCTTTCAAGAAAGAAGCAAACATTCCCTTCTTCCGCTTGTCGACGATGATGCCGCCGTTGGTTTGGTGGGAGTACGCGATGGTCGCTGCAGCTATGAGTCTTGCAGCCGTCCTCCAAGTGTTCCTCTTCTGCCGCCTCCGCTGCTCGTCCAACAAGGCGGAGCTCTCGCCGCACTTGGAGGTGAACATCGTGTGCTGGATCCTGGCGGCGCTGTTTACCTCCGCTCACTCCGCTTACGTGACGCGGGCGGGACTCCAAGACGGCAAGCGATCGAACATTTACAGCCTTCATTTCTGTTTGAAGGTCCCCAGTCTGCAGCGTCGATCTTCTGGACGGGCGCTCTCATGTTGGACTCGTTGGTGATGCTGTCGGTTTCGCTCTCGTTCCTGCTGCTCGATCGGATCCTCGTCATTCACGCGGCCGTCCACTCGTTCGGCCGCCGCTCGCTGCCCGTCTGGTCGACGGCGTGCGTGATCGTCGGCTGTGGGCTGGCTTTCGGTTCGATTTACCCGCTCGCCGCCCTTCCGCTGCCCGAAACGACCGGTTAGTCTTTTGTCTTGCTCTTCATTCCCTTGCAGACTGCTTGACGATGCCCTGCCTGGTCCCGTTGACGCAGAAAGTGTCGGCGCCCTTCAAAATCCTGCTCGGATTGATCAACCTGAGCCTCTGCGTCGTCTTCCTTCTCAAATTCGCCGCCCATCGCCGACTGTTGGCCGGGCAGAGCAGCAGAAAGCAGCAGCGGAATCACTGGATCGCCTGCTTGGCGGTGGGCACCGAATTCTTCTTCAACCTCGTGCCGGCGGCCACGGACGTCGCTCTGGGCGCGGCGGGGGTCGAGCGGCTGCCTTTTGGCCCCTACATCCTGGTGAGTGGGAAGCGCGCCCTGCTAATTTCTTTTAGGTGATGATTTCGCTGGACGCTCTGACGACCGCCGTCCTCTACAGCGTGGTCATTCGGCGGAAGCACGCGCACGTTTCGCACTCGAACGCGTCCGGCGGCCACGCGGCGACGAGCACGGCGAGCCAGTGGGTTGGATAGCGCACGTTTCCTTTGCTTCAATCGACTCTTTGAATCATGTGTTGTTGAATAAATGACGAAAGCGCGGTGTGTTCCTCTTTCTAGCATGCTCGCATCGCGCTCAACTGCTGGGAACGTTTGAACGAGAACACGCGGCCCGAGTGAAGACATCCCAGCAAGGGGAGCGGGGAAGTCAACGAGCGAATTTCGTCGTCTGCCCGGCCTTCCGCTTGCATGACCTCCCGCTGCCAGCCGATTTCCCCGCTTTATTGACCTAAGTTTGAGCTTAAGTCGAGTTTCCTTTTTAGTGGCTAGAAGACACTAATTTTGGGACGTCCGACCTCACGGTCTGGACACACAGCTCGATGGGGGACGAGAAAGGAAATGCAATCTGCACGTTAGCCGTTTCTCTCGCCGCTATTCACGGTACATAACATTGCCGAACGGTCGTTCGTAAATTCACCAACAACAGAAGATGTTATGAAGCGTTGACCTTATCGATTGAAAGCGGTAACACTTGGGGAATTGTTGCGTGTCCCAACTCGTTTCGAATATTCGGTGCACTCAATAGTCGTTCAATAGCAAAACAAAGCAGCTCTTGTTGGAAGTGTAGGCGGACAAAAGTACAACGAGCAATGACCGATTAACGACAAAAACGAGCGCTTGCTTGCGTTGTGATAAGAAGCAGACGATAAAGCGGCGAGAGGGCGGAGCGGGGGCGTTTCGTGCACTTGCCGTTGCTCCGATATGTAGCGATCAAACTCGAGAACATTCGCGGTGATCGCTCCGTCTTTAGCTCGTGATTCATCGGAATTCGCAAGAACTGTTCGTCCAAGGGATTACCGTGTTCTTTTATTGTATGGACCTGCGAACGCGAAGCTGTAAGCCTTGCTTTGTCGTGTAAACGGCTCTTCCCGATCTACTAGGCAGCTCAGCGGTCGAAAGAAGCATCCGTTGAGATTTTGTCGGCTTCAACGGTCACTCCAGAAGCGGGATGTCGAGCAGGGAATTTCAAACACATCGATGATCCGTTCGAGACAGCAGAGTTGCTCGTAATGTTGCGCCTTCGATGCTGCTGCTTGGCTACAGAAAATGAATGCTGTGTGGGTTGTGTCGACCGTCCGACCACGCGGTACGCGGTTTTTGTCGTCTTCGTGGTCTCCGACAAAAACGAGCACCTCGATTCGGTTTGTCGTCGTGTTCAAGGGTGTGAAGCGGACCGCTGCACGAAGAAACGGCAGCGAAACGGCCGTGAATCAGCGGTCGACCTCCCGTCCCCGATTGCACGTTCGCTTCTTCGAGACGACTGTCTCTAATGAAGGGCGGAGCATCCGATAAATGCCATGGGTCGTCTGAACTCCGCGGGATAAATAGAAGAAGGTCGAGAGCTTTGTCTTCATTGTTCTCTTGAACTCAAAAGAAGAAATGAAGTGCCTCTCGGCTCTCTTCTGCCTCCTCCTCGTCGTGATCGTGTCGGCCGCCCCGGCCGCCAAGCAGGACGAGAAGCCGCCGCTCGTTCTGCGGAGCACACAACGCCGATGGATGGCCGACGACCTCAAGGCGTACCACCGGCAGATGCGCAAGACGCACAAGGTGAGAGGAAAAGGGTGTCCAGCTGCTGGAAACGTCGTTTAGAACTACACCCCCCTCGTACCCGGACGCCTTGAGCCTCACGAATCTCACCATTGGGACGCCCCGTAGGTGTCTTTGAACCACCCGTTCATTTCTTTTTGTAGCTGTCGACTACGTGATTTCGTTGGAGAGCGGGACGGCGTCGATGTTCATGCTCGGGAAGGACTACCCCGGCCGCTCCGCCGACCAACTCTTCTACGATCCCGCCCGCTCGTCCACCTCGCAGCCGGCCGGCAACTACACGGGCTTCACGGGCGACATGGCGGCCTACGGGACGGCTTACGTCGACGTCATCACGGTGAGTGGCGGGAATTCGCCGCTTTATTTTGAGTCCATCGCTTGCTTGAAGCTTTACGGCCTCCTCGCGTACAAACACAAGCCCCAGCGCTTCGGTGAGCCCCCTTCATCTCCAAACTTTCTTTTATTTGCCGTTTCAGGAGTCGTGAACGACGTCTACGATCCGTACGCCCTCCAGCCGACGATGCCCGACGGAGTGCTCGGATTGAGCTGGTGAGTGGGAGAACGGGAGAGAATCCACTCATTCCTTTGTGTAGGAACCCGGACGATGCGGCCAACGCGAACGAGAACTCTTCGTTCGTCATCAATCTGTGCGCGAAGGGCGGAGGTCCCCGCTACTGGTGCGAATGGATGAACGTCCGCTACCACAAGAGTTTGCCGGTCGTCTGTCTCGCCTCACTCGTTCTTTTTGTTCAGGCAGTGGGGGTCGACACTACACGGGAATCATCGAGTAGAAGGGCAAAGATCGAATGATTAGCGACCTTTGTGTTGCAGATTTGGACGATGCCCGGCGGAGTGCGCACTGCCGACTTCGGAGAACACCGTCGACTTGCTGTGGGTCGAGAGCACGCGTTCGCTCGCCTTCCAAGTGGACGCCTTCACGTACAACGGGAAGCAGCACAACGGGGGACTCGCCAAGGTTGACACGGGAGTGCCGAACATTCTCGTGCCGCAGGAAGCCTTCCTCGCCATCTACTACGACGTCCAGCCCGACTACGAAATGGACTACTTCCTCTACACGGTCGACTGCTCAAAAGCGGGCACTCTCCCCGATTGGACGTTCACAATCGGCGGCCGCAACTACTCGATCCCCTCCACCGAGTACGTGGTCGACCTGCAGCTGCCCGACGGCCAGTGCGCGTTGAGCATCTTTGTGGACGACAGCGAGACCACCGACTACGTTCTCGGCTACGTCTTCCACAATCTCTGGTGAGTTCCGTTGAGCAAAGCAAGAACCTGGCGGCTTGCAGGTGCATCAAGATGGACGTGGACAACCAAGCGATCAGCTTCATGGAAGTCGTTTCGTAGGCTAAAAAGCAGGAGCGGAGAGAATGAGCATTTCTTTGACGAGTGCACGTGTTCTGTTGCAGCAATAAAAAAAAACGAAGCAACGACGTTTATTTAGCAAAGAGGGTGTGAACGGAGACGGGGGCACAAACAGGAGCGGAATGGACAGTTGGTGGCTGGCGTGCGGCTACGAGCTCATTTCAACGGGGAGGAGGTTGGGCAAGGGTAGTCGTACAAAAAAGAGCGGCGCGAAGAAATGGGTGGAGTTCGACAGCCGACGGTTGACCTCCTCCAGCTGGCGCTTGTCGGCCTGCTCCAGCTGCTGGTTGGCGGCCTTGAGCGAGTTGCGCTCGGCGGTCACCCGGCGGAACAACTCGACGGCGATCTGCGAGTACTCTTTAACGAAATCCCCGAATTCCCGAAGCGCTTGGATTTTCTCGCTGTGTTCGAGAAAGGATTGGACGAACGTCTGCTTCAGCTCGTCGTCCTCGTACCTGAAGCCGACTACCAGCCACTGGAACACGTTTTGCACGCTCTTCTGCTCGACCGCCCGGCGTTTGCACACGTCCTGCAAGCAACGGAAAGATTGGAGGATGAAGAGAAAGGAACTCACGAACAACTCGGCCATCTGATAGCAGTGAGCGGCGCGGAAGATCTCGACCGATTGCCACGCGTCCAAATTCTCCGAATTTTTCAGTCTTCCCGTGTAGCAGTAGCGAAGAAGACACTCGATCACTTGCGGGCTGTAGTCCTTGATCTCGACTTCATTCGTGTTCCCTTCGGACATGTCAGCGGCGAACATCCGCGTGAACACCTCGGAGTGGATCTCGAGCAGGTGTTTGTGAAGGTGAATGAGATGAACGGAAGAAATCGGAGACACCAACCGCGAACTCCATTCCGTCGACCTTCCTCACAAAGTCCCAGTGCACGCCGTCGTCGAGCATGGCGGCCAGACCGTTCAGCAGTTTCTCCGTCCCGGTCGGCATCGTTTCGTTGGAGATGGCTGAAAGGAGAAGAAATGAACCAATCCGCGAGCAAAACAAAAGCGAAACGCGAGCGAACTCCGGGGTCGGCCGTCAATAAACAACGCCGATCGATCGAGCGAGAGACGCAACGACAGAGCGGGAGTGTCGTGTGCCCCCGTCCCTCTTGCCGTCTCATCTCGCAATGAGTCACGACTTCAAAGCGAAAGCCAACGTGCACGCGGCCGCAGAGAGCGAGCGGTTGGTCACCGACATTTTTTCTTCTGCTCGTTGCGTGTGGATTCTTGCTCTTCTTTGCGCGAGAATTTTGGTCATTCCTAACAATCGTTTATTCCGTTTAGCTGACGACCAGATCGAACGGAAGCACTCGTTCAAGCAGCCCGATTGTTCGTCGAACTGGTCCCCGCGTTGCTGGCCGCGCTGTTCGCATTCGAGACGCGGGTGGACCGACGGAGGATGACGACGTTGTAGAGGACGGCAGTCGTCAGGGCGTCAAACGAAGCCATCAACTGCAGAAAGAATGAAAGGATAAGTGGAGGCGTGCTCTCCCCACTCACCACCAAGTAGGGCCCGAACGGCTGCTGGTCGACGCCCGCCGCAGTGAACGCGGAGAAGACGGCGGTGGGCAGGAGGTCGAACAGCAGCTCGGTGGCCACCGCGAGGCAGGCGATCGAATGGTTGCGCCGTTGATTCGCCTCGTTCCCGCCGGTGAACAGGCGGCGGTGGAGGGCGAACTTCCAGACGAACGCGATCGGCAAGCCGAAATTGATCGCCCTCATCGCCGTCTTCGTGGGCAGGAAGAATCTGAACGCGAGGGGGACCAAACAGAAGACCGAGAAGCACTCTGTAGAAAGAAGACAAGGAATTAGAGGGCAAGGAGGCGATCCCAATGGGCTCACCGGTCGTTGCGGGCAGCGGCGGAGCATTCAGCGGGTAGATCGAGAAGAACACGACGCCACACACGACGATCACGAAGGTCGTCAGCCAAACGGGCAGCGGACGACGACGCGCGTGGTGGACGGCGAAGTGGATCACGAGGATCCGGTCGAGCAGCAAGAAGGCGAGCGAGACAGAAACGATCACCAGCGAGTTCAACACAAGAGCTCCCGTCCAGAAGGTGGGCAGCGTTGAGTGGGGGCCTGCAAGCGTTCCGTAGAGTAACCCTGCTGTTCTCTTACCTTCCTCCCAACTGACGAACAGCAAATGAGAGGCGTACACGAAGCAGCAGACATCGGCGAAGATCCAGCACGCAATGTTCACTTCCAAGTGCGGCGAGAGCTCCGGTTTGTTCGACGAGCACCGAAGACGGCAGAAGAGGAATGCTTGAAGAACGGCGGCAATACCCATTGCCACAGCGATCGTCGCGTACTCCCACCAAAGCAACGAGATGGTCATTTTGGAGGGAAGTTCGGCTAAATGAACTCCCTGTCTCTCCGTCCGAATGGCGGCCGTCTGGCGCCCCACCATGCGATTCGGCAAACGGCATTTGTAGTCGACGAAACACTGCGGCCACGAATTGAATGAGGAAATGGCAGACTTTCCAGACCGCCTAGCTTTTTGCACTTCCTTTCCGTTCGTCCTTTTGGTTCGTCTGATGATGTCGCCTGTCTACAGCCGTTCCTTCGGATCCAAACGACTTGCCTTGCATTGCATTAACACCATTCGGTCCGTTTATTCCTCCACAACCGTTCAGACGACCCAGTTGTGCGCCGTGTTGGTCGCCGCATTCCCGACCGCCGTGGATGTGCGGGAGGGCCGCCGCAGGATGACCGCGTGGTACAAAACGGCGGTCGTGAGGGCGTCGAACGAAATCATCACCTGCAGCAAACTTCAAGTCGGAAGGGAGTCCTCGGAGCTCACTGCCACGTACGGGCCGGCGGTCTGCTGGTCGACCGCCGCCCAGTTGAGCGCCGCGTTCACGGCCGCCGGCACGAAGTTGAAGAAGAGCTCCGAGGCCACCGCCAAGCACGCGATCCAGTGCGTTCGGCGTTGATTCACCCCGCGGTCCGCGGGGAACAGCCGGTGGTGGACGGCGAACTTCCAGACGAACGTGAGCGCGAGGGCGACGTTCAGCACGCCCAACAGCGACTTCACGGGCGAGATCAACCGGACGGACGACGGCGACAAGCAAGCGATCGCCGGGCACTCTACGGAAGAGCATGTTTAAAGCTGCATTCAAGTGTCCTACCGGTCTCTGCAGGCAGTGTGGGTGCGAAGAGGAGGAAGAAAAAGAGGAAAACCGCGCCGCAGCCGACGATCACTCCAACGGTCAGCCAAGTGGGCAGCGGGCGGCGGCGAAAGTGGTGGACGGCGAAGTGGATCACGAGGATTCGGTCGAGCAGCAGGAAAGAGAGCGAGACGGTCAGCATCACCAACGAGTCCAGCATGAAGGCGCCCGTCCAAAAGACCAGCGGGGCGGAGCGAGGGGCTGCAGAAGGAACGGATCGAGAGGAGCATTCGCCACTCACCATCCCCCACTCCCGTCCAGGCCAAGTAGGCGGAATGCGAGGACGCACAGACGGCCGCCAGGATCCAGCAGCAAATGTTCGCTTCCAACTGCCCCGAGAGCTCCACTTTGCGCGCGGAGCACCGCAGCGAGTGGACGAGGAGGAGCTGCAAGACGGCGGCGATCCCGTGTGCCGTCGCAATCGTCACGTGCTCCCACCAGAGGAAAGCGGGCATCATTCCGCTGCGTGGAAGGAAAGAATGAACGAAACTCCATTGTCTCCCGCTTGCTCGTGCTCTCGGCCGAAAGATCAACGACATTCAGCAGAACTGGCGACCGGTGTACAATCCGCAAGCCACGAATCCGCGTGGTTCGTAGTCGACAAAACGGACCGACGGAGGAGTCAGCACGCGTTGAATGCGAACAAGTTGCTCTCCTGGACTCTTCGCACATTTTGAGGCGAGTTCTTAGTGCGTCAACTCGAGCGAATGTCACCGGTAACGACGAACAACTCTATTCGGTCGATGCCTGTTTGTTTATTAAACGAAAGTCCACAACCAAGACCGCGGAACACACGGATTGGAGAGGAAGGGCGCCCGAGGAGCCGCCCAGGGCGGAGAGCAGCGAGTCGAGGACCTTCTCCAGCTGGGGCAGGAGTTGCTGGACGAAGTCGAGCGGGAGGACGCCCGCGGGGATGCCGAGCAGGCCAGTCAGCTGGCCGAGGACGCCGTTCAGGATGTCGAGCACGCCGCCGGTGAGCTGCGTGACGTCGCCGAGGAGCGTGCGCAGGAGGCCGCCCAGGTTGCCGAGCAGGTCGTTCAGGAGCTTCTCGACGGCCTTCAGGAGGCGCTGGAGGAAGCTGCCGAGGTCGACGCCGGCGGGCACGTTCAGCAGAGTCCGCAGCTCGTCCAGCAGGCCGCCCACCACGCCGTCCACGCCGCTGCCCTCCAGCGGGAGCACGGAGTCGACGGTGCAGGTGAGTTGCGTGAGGACGGAGTCGAGGCGCGTGAGGATCGAGAGCAGCTGCACGAACTGGGCGGGGTCGACGGTGGCCGGCAGGTTCAGCAGCTTCACGATCTTCGTGAGGGCGCCCGGTTGGCGGCAGCCGCCCAGCAGGCCGGTGACCTCGCCGACCACCGGCTGCGCGTTCCCGGCCGCCCCGTTCACCGTTCCGAGCAGCCCCGAGAGGAGGTCCTTCGTCAGCGGCTGGGCGCCCGTCGAGGCGACCAGCAGGACGAAGAAGACGGCCGTGGAGGAGCGGGTCATCTTTCGAGTGAAGAGGAGAGAGGAATGGATGGCGGTGTGAGTGAGTGAGTGGAGGATGTCGGCTGCCATGAGATTGCTCACTTTTATACGCGCCGCTCTCTCCGTTCGGCGGCGTGGTCAGCTGGTTGTTCGACCGATCGCTCGGCTGATTGCAATTCAAATCCTCCCGTTTTGGTCGGCGGATTGAAAAGCGGCGGGAAGACCAAAACATGCTCCTGCGTTTGATCAAAACAAGGATCAGACGAGCGTTCACTCGTTCATCACACTTTGCTTTTTGCTTTGACGACCAAACGGGCGTTGTGTTTGAAGCCGGCAATCTCCGTTTTCTCGTTCGCTCACGGCACGACTATTTCGATGCGGGCCGTCGCTGCGATAGACCCGATCACGCGAGCTGTTTCTTTTCCGTTGAACACCGCTCTTCGTCAACCGTCGCCTTTGAGCCGCCGCGTTGCCTTTCGAACAGGAGTGGCGGACGAGCCGTGGGGCCGAAGAAAGCGGGATGAAGCGAACGAAACGTGGTGGATCGGTTTGCAGACGTCCGATTAATTAAAGTTTGTCGTTATTCCGTCGTCTCCGTTTATGCAACTCGCTGTTTCTGTTTTGATCGACGACGGGAAGTGAGCGGAGGCGTTAGTTTCTCGATGCTTCGAGCAATCCTTCTCGTTCGAAGCCTAGAGATGGATTGTGCTGCTGATCTCAGACACCAGCCGGCAGTAGCGAACTGCGGGCGTTCTGCTTCACTTCCGACCAGAATTCGTGCAGGGGCGTCTGTTGACACGACTGCGGCTCGTTTGTTCGAACGGTCGGGTTCAACCGCTCTCTTTCTGCTGCTTTTTGACGTGCTTCCGCCTAACGGCAGGTGAGCAAACCGACAAGACGGACAGAAGTCTCGCCCACGGGTCCGAACGGGTCCGAATGCCCGCAAGCAGACGGAAGATAAAAGAAACGCTGGAGGGTGGCTTTTCACTTCCACTCCCACTCCTCGATCCAACGAAATGAATCCTTCCGCCGTCTTCATCTCCCTCCTGCTCGTCTGCCTTCTGTGCGTCCAGCTGGCGACCGCCCGCTCCTTCGACCCGTCGGTGGAGTGCGCCGATCAGGGCTCCAAGTTAGTGACCCTCCTCTCTTTGCAGTCATCTCCCTTGTTCTTTCAGTTGCCCTCAGTGGGCAAAGGAAAGTCACTGCAACACGGTGAACGGCTGGGCGGGCCCGACCAAGTACATTTGCCCCCTCTCCTGTGGGTTGTGCGCCAAAGAAGAGGCCGAGGAGACCGCGGCCGACGATGCGGACGAGTGAACACACGCTCTTTTTGCCGTCGATCCCGCCAGTGCATGAATAAAAGCAGCATTTCTACTTCCAAAAGCGATCAAAGCGAGACATTTTCTCTGCCTTGTACCCACTGTGCATGCTTCAAACTGCTTTATTGCTTTTTAGACGAAGTGGAGTGAATTCAATCGACCATAACTTCAGTTCTTTAGTGCAGGGGCTTCGGTGGGCTGCGGAAGGACGTCCAGCAGGCTGATGGCCTGATTGTCGACGTCCATCTTGATGCACCTGCAAGCTCAATGATTACTCAGTTGTCTGTTCACGAGCTCGCCAGAGATTGCTGAAGACGTAGCCGAAAACGTAGTCGGTGGTGTCGTTCTCGGACACGCCGATGCTCAGCGCGCACTGGCCATCGGGCAGCAGCAGGTCGACCACGTACGCAGACGAGGGAATCGAGTAGTTGCGGCCGCCGATCGTGAACGTCCAATCGGGCAGCGAACTTGCACGAGAGCAGTCGACCGTGTAGACGGCGTGTTCCCAATCGTAGTTTGGCCACACGTCGTCGTAGACGGCGAGCAGGTTCTCGTAGGGCATCAGAACGAGCGGCACTCCAGTGTCCACCTTGGCGAAGCCCCCGAGGAACTGCGCGTCCTTGTAGGTGAACTATTGGACGATGAACGCGAGCGAGCGGCTCGCTTCCAGCCACACCAACGGCTGCGTGTTGGCGGCGGTCGCTTCTCCGCACAGGTCGTCCAAACAGCCACGGAAACTGCAACAAGCACTGATTGGTTGTTCTTTTGTTCCCCCTACCGAGTGACCCCCGAGTAGTGGCGGCCGCTGTCTAAACGAGAAGGAAATGAACTAAAGAAGCGAGGAAGACCGACCGTCCGTCGTCGTCTGCAGGTAATCGCACCAGTAGCGCGGCCCTCCGATCTCCTGGAAGAAGTTGAGGATCGCCGACGAGTTCTCGTTCGGAGCGGCCGCGTCTGCCGGGTTCCTGTCGTTTGTTGAACAAGTGAAGGCCTCTTTCTTTCCGCCCCCCCACCAACTCAAGCCCACCACTCCGTCGGGCATCTGCGGAGAGTCTGCGAACGTCCAGAGAGGATCCTCGATGTCGTTTACAACTCCTGAACGCTTGAATAGAAGGAAGAACGAGTCCGGGTGCTCACCGAAGCGCTGCGTCGTGTTCTCCCACACGCCGAAGCCGAAGAGCTGAAAACAACGATTGCTGAAGATCCCCGGCTTCTGTCCACTCACCCCGATCAGGTCCTCGTAGGCCGAACCGAAAGCTTCGAGCTCGCCGCTGAACGCGTGGTAGGGCCCCGCCTGCTTCGCAGTGGAGGACTGGGCGGGATCGAAGAAGGATTGATTGGCGAGACGGCCGGCGTAGTCCGCGGCGAGCACGAACGTCGCCTCAGAGCCCGTCTCCATCGAGACGAAGTAGTCGACGGCTGAACGAAGAGGGAGTGAGTGTAACGAGAGCAAGAGGAGCGAACGGGGCGTTCCAATGCTGATCGTCACGATCACCGGCGAGTCGGGATAGGACGGGATGTAGTTCTGAAGCAGCCGATCATTGATGGTCACCTCTTTGCCCCACATCGTGCTTCTTGCGCATCGCTTCGTGATACGCCTTCAGGTCGTCGGCCAGCCACCGCCGCTGCTTCGTGTGCACAGTCAAGGGCTTCCGGTCGTCGTTTAGAGCGGCTGGACTGGCAGGTGCAAACAAGATCGAAATTGCGAAGAAAATACCTGCACCTACGGCGAAACAGACCAGAGCGACACAAAGAAGGAGCTTCATTCCGAGATAGCGAGGGCCGACGAATTCTGGAACGATTTATGTGAAAAAGAGCTGAAAGAATCGGCGTGTTCTTCTGCTGCTCACGTCCGCAATTTGTAGTCCTTAAATGGAAGAAGAACCGATAAAGAAGGCGGGCGAAAGGAAGGGCGATCTTTGTTTTGGTCTGCTGGAGAACATTGACCGTTTGGGAATCGTTGTGTCTTCATTATGCCCAAGTTGTCGTCCCTGCTCGCCCACCCGTTTGCACTTGGCCGCCGTCAGCAGTTGCCACCCGCTCCGCAACGGAAGCGAGCGATAAGCGACGAATCGCCCGTGTGCACTCGTCGAGATTGCGTGAGAAAGAAGGGGGCAAACGGTGATAAGCGGCCGCTTTTTCGAGTGACGCCACCCTTTCGAGCACTAAACTACACGACGAGCTTAGACTGCAGCGCGGAGATCACCCATGGAACGAGCAGCCTCAAATCTGAAGGAAAAGACGAGGTTTGTATCGCTTCAGTCGTTTGTTCATGGGCAAACCGGCTGCTGCACTCAACAGTCCGATCACTTGATTTGACCCGTCGCTGTCCACTGCTGCTTCCTGTGTTTTTCCCTGTGTGCGCACGGCCTCCACCCTCATCGAGAAGCGCTCTGTCGTATGCCAAGCTTTTATTCCAGCCGAAGTTAACTCAAGACAACACTCTTTCCCTGCTACTGCCTTCCGTGGGGCGCGAGGATCGATGGCATGATCCCGATTTGGGTCTTTGCGATGTCCATCTCGAAGCAGTAGAGTACGTTGAAGAGGGTGCCTGCAATCCAGCGATCACTCGGGAAGAATCAATCCAACGAACCGAGGACGTAGTCGGTGGTGGCCGCGTTGTCGAAGTGTGCACTCAGCGCGCACTTGCCGTCGCCCAGCCCGAGGTCGGTGATCCACGTGGTCGAGGGCACCGCGTAGTTGTGGCCGCCGATCACGAACGTCCAGTCGGGGAAGATGCCGCCGAAGATGCACTCGGTCGTGTAGAGGTTGTACGCGGGGTCGTACTCGGCGCCGGTCATGTCGCGGAGGGCCTTGAAGGCGGCGAACGGCACGAGAAAGTTCGGGACTCTGCAATCGACCGTTCAATTGTTCGCCCTCTTGCCCGCTTGCCCCGTGTCGATCTTCGCACTGCCGCCGTCGAACTCGTACACGCCCGCGAGGAAGGAGTCCAGCCGGAAGAAGAGGGATTCGGTGGGCGGGTCGTAGGACAACGGAAGGTAGTTGACGGCGGCGACCGAGCAGAGCTGCTCGAGTGGGTAGCCGAATGCAAGAGCGCTGCAGAACGTAGTGATCAAAGCAGCAATGGAGTGCTCACACGTTGTAGCCGTGCTCTCCGTTCGGCCCGACGGTCTCGTCCAGCCACTGCGTGTACGTGTGCTCGCCGCCCAGTTCGTAGAGCAGGCGGACGATCGGAGCGGGCGTGTCGTCGCTCATGTCGTTCGGGTTCCTCAAACAGACGAGTGGGTGAGCAGAGAGAACGATCGAATGGACGCACCAGCTCATCCCGACGACCCCGTCCACTCCGTCGGGCAGCGCGACGTCCCACCCGCCCCAATTCTCCGCACTGGTCGCCGCCCCGAAGTATTGAGTGAGGTTGAAGAAGGCGCTCTTCTCGCCCATCCACTGAAAGAAGTGAGTGGACGGACGGAAGGCAGAAGAACGAACCCCAAAGACGTCCTCGTACGCGTCCCCAGTCACCACCAACTCGCCGCTGAAGCCCTGGAAGCTTCCCGCCGGCTTGGAGGTGGACGACAGCCTGCAAGAAGCGAGAAGGATCACTCGAACAACCGCTAGCGAACTTCGGATCGTAGAAGGGCTGGTCGGGGTGGCGCTCGGGGAAGCTTCGATCCAACAGGAAGGCGCTCGAGCTGCCGCTCTCCATGGCGGCCGTAAAGTTGCGGGCTGCAAGAAGCGGGAGTGAGTGGGCGAAAGGAGGGGCGGGAGGTACGCGGAGTGCCGACGGTGATCGTCGTGAGGATCGGCTGGTCGGGATAGTCGGGCACGATGCTCTTGCTCGTGATTCGGGCGGCGCGCACGAACGAGCGGATCTCCGCCGCCGTCCACTTCGCCTTCCAACCGTTGAGCACGAAGCCGCCCGCCGGGAGCGCGGAGGCCGTCGCCAAGAGAACGAGGAGAAGAAGGGCGTTCATCTCGCAACGAGTTGTGTTGTTCTTCGCCGCTCTCGCCGCCTTTTATCCTTTGGAATTGCAAGGAAAGTGAGATGATTGCTCGCCAAATGGAGGCGATTTGCTCCCGGTTCGTCGTTCTTATCGCTCGAACGGCCGTGGTCGAGGAAAAGCTTTCGAGCCGCCGCTAGCAAAAGCGTGTTTTCGACAGTGCACTGCTGCTCTTCTAACCGTCGGGTTGTGACTGACGACCGAACGGGAGATGATCGAAGGTGATTTCCGTTGCAATTTCAGTCAAGCAACAAAGCTCTTACGCTTCTCGGTAAGCTCTTTTGTTTCCGCAGGAGCTATATGAATTGCGAAACCATCAACTGGAAACCAACACGAGACTAGCGAGGTTGTTTTTGCCGCAAAACGTGTCTTGAATTCCAATGGATTTGTGCGCTCTTGGTCGGAACTCTGGAGTTGAATCATCGCCACCTTCTGCTGTTTATTAAAGAAGGGAAACACTGCCGATTACTACACGGTGCACTGCTTTCTGGGGTTCATCTTCGTTCCCCGCTTGCAGTTGAATGCTCTGGCGAATTCCGGGTAGTTGGAGAGGACCTGGAACACAAGTGGAGATGTCAGTCCCACACTCCGGTCACCCACCACATTGACGCGCTCTTTGCCCGGCGAGTGGGTGTCCGTCTCTAGAAGATACTCGGCGTACGGCTTCGAGTGGGAAGTGCAGGAAGTGCGGCCGTACGAGATGAAGAAGGTCTAAGGCGGAATGAACAAACAACGATGGAGAACTCGCCTGTTCGTTCGTGTACTTCGAGTAGCGGGACACGTGTCGCTCCTTCTTTCCCTTCAAGTGGTGCTTGTAGGCGTTGAAGGCCGCTCGAATTCCGCCGTCTGCAACACGAGAAACGATCAAAAGGAAATAGAAGGGAGTGCGGACGGTCTGCAATGTTCTCGCCGATGGTGAGTGTGCCGTTCACGTGTTTGCGGGCGGTCGGCTCCAACTGCTTCGAGTAGAGATCGACCAAACACTTCGCCCGCTCTTCGAACTTCTTCCGAGTGGCCGCCTCCCACCAGTTTTTGTAGTCGCCGTTCTCGTCGAAATTCGCGCCTTGCGGGTCAAAGCCGTGCCTGCAACCCGCCCTCGAGTGATCGAAAGACAGCGAGCGTACGTGAACTCGTGCCCGATCACCACGCCGATCGAGCCGTAGTTGACGGCGGCCGGTTGCTTCGGGTCGACGAACGGCGACTGGAGGACGGCGGCGTTTATGTCTGAAAGAAGGCGAAGGTTGGTGGCTGCTCGTCGCGGCGGCTCACAGATCCAGTTGAACACGCGCGTGTAGAACGCGTTGACCGTCGCGGCGTTCGCGTCGTCCATCGTGAGCAGCGCGTAGTCGGACGAGAAGACTTCTTTCAGGCCGAGGCGCGTGTCGTGGAACGAGATGCGGGCGGCGATCCGATCGAGCGGGTCGGTGGAAGGGTCGAACTGCAGGTCGGCGTAGATTTTCTCCAGTTTGTTCGCGTCCTTCGCCTCCTCCATCGCCCCGATGTACCGCCTCGTCTTCTGCAGCTTATTGAGGGCGTTCGCCTTCGTCCGCCCGTCCATCCACTTCTGCCCCCGAATCGTTTGGGCGAGGCCCGCTCGGGGATCCTCGATCATCCGCTCCATCACGCGCACAGTGCTCGAAGGCAAGTGTTTCTGCACGAACAGGTGATCGCGGACGAGCGGGAAGCTCCGCACGGTCAACCCGAAGCAGTTCTGCGGACGAGTCGATCGTTGAGCACTGGGGTCCACCAGTTGAACGAAGCGATTGCTCGCCGCTTCGAAGCGAGCGTCCAGGTAGGGCGCCTTCTTGACGAGGAACTGCACGAAGAGGTAGTTGGCCAGACGTTGCGGGTCGGCGGACTTCAAACGAAAAGAAGAGTGGAAGTGCGTGAAAGAAACGAACCTTGTAGAAAGCGTCGGCCGCCCGGAGGATCTTCTCGTTGTACATCAGCAGGTCGGGATTCTTCCCGAAGTACGTGCGCAGTTCGGCGTCCCACTGCGGATTGTCCCGCACGAACTCGTCCCAATTCAACTGCAAACAGGCGGGCGAGTGGGTGGAAGAAGAGTGGGGGTTTCATGCAAGAGTATTCGCTTTTCTACGCTCTCTTCCTCTGCGTGTTTGTTCAGCAGTGAAGAGGCGTCCAGCCGACGGAAGATTCGAAGCCTCCGCTTTCGATGAAGGTGGCTGACCGGAAGCCGCCTCTTGCCCACAAAAATGAACAAACAAAAGCCTTTACTTCTTCAATTGGTGTTTGAATAGGACGTCGCTTGAGTACAAGAAATTCTAGCTTCAAAAACGAGGCGTTAATTCTGGAAAGAAACAGAAAGTCGAGACGACAGGCGAGCAAACCCAAACCCTATACTTCTCTTAGACCCAAGCTCTTTCGCTTGGATCCCCATCCCACGCCGAACACCAGGGCTCACCTGAGTGACCACCGTGTTGAGATCGTTGAACTTCGTCTTGTCGAAGACGCTCATCGGGTCTGCTCCGGCGGCTGCGGGTTGCCCGATGCCCGCCCTGGTGAGCACTTGGACGAGCTCCTTCTCGAACTCGAACGTGTCCTTGACCGCCGCTGCGATCTCCCGGTAGGTCGTCGTTGAGCGCTGGTCCGAGGCGACGAATCCCACGAGTTGGGCGACGAATTGCTGGACGGCCCGCACGATCGAGGCTGCTTTCGGATCGAAGTAGACCGTGGGGTCGACAAGGATCCCGTCGGCCGGCTGGACGATCAGCCACGTTTTCCCGTCGAGTTGCTTTTGGGCGGAGAAGGCGTAGAGGAAGGAGGTGCCCAAGTTGGCCGTCAGCTTGATCACGACCTTCTGCAGTCGGAAGCCGGCCGGCCTCCACCCGTCCGTCAGCATCGGGAAGCCGCCCCCAATCGACTGAACGCACGTGTGAGTTGCACAACAGCGTCCGTTCACCTTCATTGTGTTCCACAGAGCGGCCGTGCGGGCGGCGTCCACTTTCCGCGCGTTCGGGCACTCGTCCCGGAATGCCTGCATCTTCCTCACCGCGTCCAGTTTGCCGGGCGTCCGGTCCATGACCAGGGCTGAAGAGAACATCGAGTCTTCTCATTTCCTACGCCCGCGTACCCACGACCTGCTCCTCCACTTTCGTCTGGAGGTCGGCCAAAGTGTCGAAATTGACGCCCGGCCGAGTGGGTGGATGCCGGGCGATGTACGTGCCGCACGCAAAGCGGTAGAAATCGTCGCACGGATCGTGCCGCTCGTCCATCGCCTCTTTGAACGGCGGGTAGGGCGTCTCTCTCCTCTTCGCCGGGGTCTTCTTCTTGTGCGGTTTTTTGTGCGGCTTCCGCTTCCGCTGGTGGCCCTTCCTCTTGCGAGGCGACCGCTGCGCGTACAACCCGCACGCTTTCGGGCAGTTGTGCTGCTTGTGCCAGCGGGTGTACGCGGAGGAGTTGCAGTAGCCGTTCCGCATCCACGCGCGGCATCTGCAGAAAGAAAGCGAGTGATTGAGAGAGGCATGCGTTCAGTTGAAGGGTACCGCGGATTGTCCGTGCAAGCCTGCCTTCGGGTCGGTCGACACACTCCACACGACAGATTGTTTGCAAGCGGCGGTCGTCGGGCATTTCCTCCCGCACAGAGCTCACAATTCCCCCGAATCGTCGGCCCATGGCGAGCATCTCGGCAGAGGTGAGTCGCCCGAGCACAGTCGGTGATCCGATCGAAACACGCGGCTGCTGCCGGCGGAACGAAGTGGACGAGCGCGACGCCCACGATCCCGACCGCCAGCAGGCGGCGGACGACGCCGAGCATCCCGCAAGTCGGCAGCCGAATTGAACGGAGAGGCCGCGAATTCCACGCGTTTTGTAGCCGCTTGCTTCGCTTTCCGCTCCGATTCGTGAACACACGGACCGTCGTTTTGATTCTGCTTCGGAGGATGATCGGCGGCTGGTCGGAAGGCCGCCGGATCCAACCGGCCGGCCGGCTGTGCAAACGAGGCGAGGTCGAAGTTGCGAGCGGCTCACTCCGCTTTTTGGCTGCAAAACCCCGAGCAAAGGCTTGTTTACGGACACGAACGAGCGGAAGTGACGAGCGGCCTTTCGACAACAGACGCAGCTTGTGGACACAAATTTCGTCCAGTTGGCGCCATCCAGCAGCTGCTTCGAGTGCACGAAGTTTTCTTAATGTCTGTTGCACGATGATGTCACTCGTGGCGGTTCGCGCTCGTTTGCTCAGCCGCCGGCCGTGGGCAAGCGTCGGTTGTGGTGTTCGGTTGTGTCCGTGATCTTCGGATTCGCTGCTGGTTGACGGTGGCTCGACACGGAGGCTTTCTTTCGTCGACCGAATGCGAGCGCCAAACAAGAAGACTTACGCGGCGTTCCATTGCTGATCGTCCGGGAAGGCGAGCGCGTAGACCTCAACGGGCGTTGATTTCCCGCTCTCCACCTGGCGCCCAGCGCGTGCTTCCTCCGCCGCTCGTGGTGGGCCCGAAGGTCGGCGGCCGCGTTGCTTTCCGTGGAGAACCAGAGGCTGTTTGTCGACGTCGGGTGCCGCGTACAACCAGGAAAGAAGCACGAGAACGACCAGAATCTTCAGTTCGGTTGTCAACCACGCGGAGGTGTTCGTCGTCCTTTTTGTAACGAGAAGTGAATGTGTCCCTTCTGCTCAAGTTTGTCGCTGTGCACTTTCTTATCTATCCAACAAAGACGAACAAGAAGCACGAGTTTGGAGCTTTCGAACACCGAACGCCGAATCCACTTCGTCAAACGACACGAGGTGGACAGACGACGGGAAGCGATTCAAATCGACGAAGTGAGTCCTCTCTTTCACACTCACCACTTCGCTATCGTCATGATTGCTCGAGACGCCACGAGCGGTTCATTGAACGAACCCGCAGAACGTCCCGCTCCGGCTGCCGCTCAACTCGTCCGCCAGCAAATCCCGCCTGTCGACCAACAGCAGCAGCAACAACCGGTGAGCATCATCGAAGCGCTGGCGAGGAAGCCGGAGGTCATTTTCTACGACCTCAAACACGTGAATCTCACCATCCACACACTCATCACTCTTCGGTTTGCAGTGCGGAGAGCAGTTCGGGATGCTGACGATTCGCTTTTGGTCGTCGGCACCCGCCTCCTCGCTCTTGATCCTCCGCCTGCCGACCGCCGAGTGGAATGCGGGCGGTCTGGACGGCCACGCCGCGGGCGCCTTTCTGTCGGCTGACGGCCACCAATTCCGCCTGTTCGCCAAACCGAACGGTCGTCCGCTCGTCAATCGATTGCGAGCGGTCGGCCCTCAACCGTCTTTTGCTCGATTACACGAAGAAGTCGTCAAACACTCCGCGTGCTCCGTCTTGCTAATCGAGCGGGCAGAAGACCGTGAGTTCACTTGAAACTCGTGTATTCGACCAGTGATTGCGGGCGATTTCAGGCCCTGCAGTCGGGCCAGTAGACGGCGAACGGATCACCTTTGTTTGCTGACGAGGAAAGTTGCGTGTTTTGTTGAATAAACTAGTTGTGTAGAGCGAAAAAGGAGCAAGAAGCTAAGCGGAGAAACGCCACTGATCCATGAGTGGCCTTCCCACTCGTTGTTTTCCGTCTTCGCTGGCTCTGCTGCTCGTCCAGCAATCTCTCGACAACAATCGGTTTATTCACACAGCTAAGGGGTCAGCAGAGCAAGAGCGTCCGGATAAAAGGCGGGAGTTGCCGGCGTTCCGCCCGCTTCTTCCGCACATCTGCGGCGAGCGACTCAATGGTGAGCTGGTGCAGCCGGAGCGGTTCCCTCCAAGCAGAAATGAGAAGTGGACTTTGTATTCTCCCGAAACATACACAACGATCGAAGATCCAAAGCGTTCGGGCGTGTTTGCTTGCCTCGACCCTCCTTTCGTCACCCAAAACATCAAGCAGCCCTCCACGCGAATGTCCGCGCACTCGACGACCGAAGGCCGCTGAAGGCGAGGGCGCGGTTGGAGACGAACGGCGGCTTCGGACCACGAGCGGGTGTCCAAATCGAATCGGCAGAGGAAGAGGTGGTGCCAGTCAAGGCCGTCTGCAACCGACATTGAAGTCCACCCAATGCATCGCCTTCCATCGCCTACCGAACCACACGCCCTTCTTGTGGTGGACGGTGACGTGCGCGTAGAAGTGGGCGTCCAACCACCGCCCGCTCACGTGAAACCAAACAAAACCCCTGCACTTCTCGGCCGCGTTCTCCAGAGATCGTGGAGGCGAGCCCACCGGCTGCACCTCGTGCTCGCCGGTCCGCAGTTCGAGGGAGTGCAGCGAAGACATCGCTTTCCGGAGCGCCTGCCGGTCGGTGAGCGAACGGTCGCGCGCAAAAAAGAAGAAGCAGCCGTCACTCTGGTGGAAGTCCGAGCGGAGAACGTCGCGGCCACCCGAAGGGCTCATCAACAGGCGGATGGTCGAGAAGGACTCGTCGAACTCGTGGAACGAAAGCGACCGGTTGTCGAAGAAGGCGACCACGCGGCCGTCCGCCGTCACTCGTTGCGCCCACTCGCCGTCCACTTCGGCCGGCCGCCGGCCCTCCGGCCGACGAACGCGATAGGCGGCGCTCTCGAAGTCCAAATCCACGAAGAAGACGCGTCGTTGCATTGCGGGGGCCGGACGAGGCACCAGAAAGAGGCCGCACGTTTCGGTCAGCGGCAGGAACTTCGCCGCTCTTCCCTTCGACCATTGCAGCTCCTGCAGCACCTGCTCGAGAGATTTCGTCGGCTCGAGAGTGCTGAAAGACCACAAGTAGAGGATAAGAAGGCGCCAAGCGAACCGAATTTCGTGCAGGCGGTAGTTGACGGCGAGCAGCTTCGGCTCGAAGTCGTCCGAGTGCGCGAACTCGTGCTTGAAACCCAAACGATCGGAAACGGGCACAAAACCGTTGAAAATCGAGGAAATTTGCCTTGCGGGGTCGATCGTGAGGCGTTTGTTCACGACATCGTCGTCGTCGTTCTCCTTCCTCTTCGGTGCCGACATCCCCGCTCGAAAGTGAGGGAAGCCGCGGTGGTCGGCAGGAAGATAACCGACCGGCCGAATGATCGAGTGGTCGGCGACCGCAATGATGACCGCGAGTGTTTTTGATTGCGTTCTGCTGCGAAGAGGGAGGCTCGTCGTGAGGAAGAGTGCGCGCGGCTGCCCACGCGCATTTTGTGTCGCCCATTCCCGCAACGCGAAGGGTGTGAGACGAGTGGAGACGCTCAGGCTCGCTCCCCTCGCGGGTCAAAGAGCGGTCTCCTCGTCGACCGCTCGCCCTTCCGCCCGCGTGACCTCCCGCCGCCCGCCGACCTCTCCCGTTTATTGACCCAAGTTGAGGTTCACTTGAGTTTCCTGCCCTTCAAAGCGGCTAGGTGACAGCGAAGTATGGCACGTCTGACTAATCGGTTGAACACACAACAGACGAGCTGTTCATAATCGTTTATCCAATGCAAACACCTCATTCAATCCTCCCAGTCAACGCTCGTCGAGTCGCCACTCGTGGGCGAACTCGCGCATGACGGCGGCGGCGTCGTCGGCGGCCGCGCGGAGTCGGCGGCAGAAGTGCGGCCGCTCGGCGCGCTGCCGATCGCTCTGGAAGTGGAAGGCGACGAGGAAGGCGCCCATCAGCGTGTGCAGGAGGACGAGCGGCCGGGAGGCGCGCCACAGCCGCTCGAAGTCGAACGGCACGTCGGCCGGCCGCAACGCCTCGCGGAGCGTCTCGAAGTACTCGCGCAAGACGGCCTCCTCGCACTCCCGCCGCACCTCCGCGTCCGTGTTCAGCACCAGCAGGCGCACGAGATCGAAGGCCGGGCTGCCTGCAGGCGGATGGAAGCAGGAAGAGAGCAGACCGCACCCTTGGACGCCAACTGCCAGTCGATGATCGTGCGGATCTCGTCGGTGAAACGGAGCTCCCCGTCGGCCGCCCGTTCCGTTCGCACCATCACGTTGTTGCCCCACAGGTCGCCGTGGACGAGCACGGGGCACACGCCTGCAAGCAGTGAGGAGGGAGAAGGACGGGGCGGGCTACCGGCTTGCAGGTGACTCTGGAAGGTGCAGAAGTGGAAGAAGTTGGAGTGGGCGGCCACGGGGTCCAGCCGGGCGATCGCTTCGGCCAACTCCTCTGCAAACGACGAGGAAGTGAGTGGGTGGGAGAGCGGAGAACGAACTGCCGCCGTGCTCCTCCAGCTTGGCGTTGATCTGCTGCTGCATGTCGCCGAAGGGGTCCTTCTCCTCCTTCCCGCCCGCCTCCTCGTTCTCGCCCTCTTGTTTCTTGCCCCAGTCCATGGGCTCGAAGCCGGCGGCCCACAAGTGCGGGTGTTGGAGCGAGAAGGCGTGCAGACGGGCCATCTGCCGCGCGCACTCCCGCAGCAGGGCGGGCGTGAACGAGCGGTCGAGCGGCAGGTTGGCGGCGCCGTCCGCGAATTCCATCAGCAGGTGGGCGGCCGACGGGTGGCGGGCGTCGCCGAGCGGCTGCAGCGAGAAGACGCGCGGCTTCCGCAGGCCGGGCACCTCGCGGAAGGTCGCGTAGAATGCGCACTCGCGGTCGTGCACGCGCGCCAACTCGCCCACCTGCCGCTCGTCTTGGAGGATCTCCTCGATCTTGCGGCCACTCGGCAGCTTCAGGCACACCGACAGCTCCCGCCCGCCCGCGAACTCCAGCCGGCAGCGGAAGACGGACGACAGGAAGCCCATCCCCTCGCTGATCAACTCGACGTCCACCTGCAGCGAGCGGTGAGTGCGGCCAGTTGGCAGGAAACTCACCGCCTGCAGCTCGTGCTCGTCGGCCAGTCGCCCGAACTCCTCGCAGTTCGCCTCCAGCTTCTCCAGCAGCCAGCCGACGGTGAACGACGAGCCGCCGATCTTCCCCTCGCGGTCCACTCGGTCGGAGAGGCGCATTCCTTGAAGGAGAACGAGTGAAAGCAACAACTCGAAAGAAATCAATCAAAGGAAATGAACGAAAGGAAGTGAGCGGAAAAGGAGCGCGCCCGGTGACCCCCGCCGCTTCACTTGGACCCGCCCGCCGTCTGATCGCCGCCCAACCGAACGGCAAACAAACAAGCGGAAGGGAAGACGGCCGGCAGTCAGCTGATTATCGACCGAATTCTTATCAAGCGCCACTCGTGGACGACGCTCGATGGTTGTTTACGGACTCATTCAGCGCATCTTTCACCTTTCTTTTTATTTCAACAAGGAGAATAATTTGTTGTTCAAACGTAGAAATCAAGGAACTCCTCTATAGTCTGCGCGCGCCGACGTGTTTTGTAGTTAGTGACCGCGAATTCAGCGGAAATCCGGGCGCCCGGTAGTCCTTCACGTACCTTCGCTGAACTTTCTTTGATTCGGTCGGAGATCGGTTCTTCTAGTTTATTCTCTAACAGCAACAAAGCACAACGACACAAATGAACAAAGAGCACACTTAAAATTCGAGGGACATATGAAAAAGACCGATCACTTGGCGCGGAGCAGCTCCTCCACGATCTCCAGGTGAGCGGCAAAAAAGGGCTTCCACTGCTCGTTGCTCATGACCGCCTCGAGGTTGCGGACGGCGTAGGCGATCGTCTGCTGCTTGAAGGTCGGCAGGTTGTTGTACGTGAAAGCGAGCTGGAGGTAGTCGAAGATCGAGTCGGGCGAGAAGTTGGCCGCCATGCTCTCCACGCACAACTCCTGCAAGTGAGGATTAGAGCAACTGATCGTTTCTTCTCGCTCACCTGGAGTCCCGTCAGGTGGTAGCGGTCGGCGGCCACGTAGAGGGCGGCGTCCATCTCGCGCAGTCCCTCGACCTTGCCCGTTTGCATCCAGCGAAGCATCGCCTCAACGACGGCGGGCTCCAGGTCGTCCATCACGATCTTCTTCTCGACGCTCTCCTTCGTGTCCTTGCGGTCGAACATCCGCTCGAAGACGTCCGACTGGGAGCACAGAACGGCTTTGATCACCTGTAAATGAAAGGGATCAATTAGGCAAAAGTCGGATTGCTCACGTGGAAGACGGGGCCGCCTTTCGCAATGACGCGAATGTCGCCGTACTTCTCGTCGTTGAAGTGAGCGGTGATGAATTGGAGGAGACGGCTCGTTGTGTTCGCCTCTTGGTTGCCGCACGCGGGCGACGGAAGCGACTTGCGAAGTGGGAAGGACTTCAAACGGACCAGAACGTATCCATTCGTGAAGAACGTGGCTCGCTCGTCGCTGTCGAATTGACTCATTTCGTACGAGACTTTTTCGCGCAACTTGCAGATTTCTTCTAAAAGACCAGACAATCACAAAAAAGAAGATAGGACAGACCCGTCTTGTGTGTTTGATGCCCGCTCGCGTTCTCCAGCCAAAATTCGTAATGGAAAGCGTCCGCGAACGCATCGCCGGCGTTATTCATCCAAAGCAAAGACAAATCATGAGAAGAACCCAACAAGAACTTCTGCTCCGTTCCACTCATCGGAAGTGTGGAGCTCCAGTTTATGCTGGAGTAGTAAGGCGAGTACTCCGTCTTCCACTGGAATCCGGTCGGAGCTGCCGAACGATCGACCGTTTGGATCTCGCCGTTCCGTTCGGTGGTCGAATGGCTCACGTCTCCGCAGCCAGGTTTCCGAAGCTCGCAGCAGATGTAGACCACTTTCTGCCCACGCAAGAGCACAATCGATCCCGGTTGCAACCAAATTGTGATGTGTTCGACGCGCTCTGAACGGGGATAAAGAAAGAAATCGATGTGGGAACCTACCCTTCTGAACGATGGTCTCTGCGTTGTCGTTCTCCATCCAGAACGAGCACTCCATCGCGGGCTTGGTGTCCATGAAACGAATCTCCAGGCACTCGTTCGTACTTCCAGCACGATCCAGTCGGGGATGCTGGTAGGTGTAGGCGATGTGGTCGATGGGCGGCCGGAAGAGGAGGCAGCACTCGGGGTTGCCGTCCAGGTTGGTCGTGAAGAGGTCGGAGCACCACTGCTCTCCGCAGATCGCAACGCGGTGTTTCTCGTCGAAGCCGCCCACACGCCACTTGATGAGCGTCGTCCCGTTCGGCAGGTGTTTGCACAGCGACATCGCGCTCGATTTGATGCCTGGAAAAATGAATGGGTGAGCAAAGCGGGGAGAAAAGCGCGCGATCGCGAGTGAAACGAAGGAGCGGCAATGCAGACACGCCGGCAGCGAGCGACCAAAATGGCGAGCGACGAACGGCCGCCCAACACCTGGGCGCCGAACGAGCGACCGCAACAAACGAAAGGCAGGGAGCGATGGAAAAACGGGCTCCAAGCGGCCGCACGGCAACCGCAAAGAAGTGAGTCATCAGACAGACGCGCCCGTCGCAATTCGAATTTTGGCGGGAAAATGGCGGTAAACAATGCCCGCTCCGGGGTTTACAAGAGATCGACGGAATGCATCAATTGCGAGCAACAAAATCGGTCTAAAGCGAGATCTGGGTTGTGAGCGCTCAGTCGACGTCGTGCATTTGATGGCATAAAGGAACAAGCAGAACATAGCCTCGAGTTTCCGTTTGCCGCGGCAGAAGCAAAGTAAAACTACTCATCAGCAAATGAGCGGCTCGTCTACGCAAAACTCCTACACCGGCAGTCGAATTTCACGTCGTTTCCTCCGCTTCGACTCAAAAAAGACGCCGCTTGGTCCGAGTGGCGAGCAGAGCAGGCGAACGCGGCAGGTCCGCAGACTCCCAATCGGGCGCTCTTCACTCACTCCTCTCCTCTCTCCCTTTGCCATCTGCCCGTCTCGGCGGCGTTCGGGCGGTTGATCGCTCGCAAAAAATGCGTGGCGGCGAGGGCAAATGCGCGCAATTTTGTTCATTTCCTTACGTTTTCCACACACTCCCTCTTTCAGTTCCACCCACTTGCTCGTGCTTTCGACAAACGACACCAACGCGATGTGCCCGGAGTACGCGGAGTTCTTCAAAAAGCGGTCGATTTTCGGCCTCGACGTCCACGTGCGATCTGGTGTCCACTCATTCATTCACCACGCGTTTGTTTCAGGAAGCGCTCACGCACATCCTCCGCATTCACTTGATGCTGGCGTGTGTTCTGGTGATCGCGACCTTCTTCCGTTCGCTGGGGACTTCGAAGGAGGCGCACGGAGGTCTCGTCGACTTCATGCTGCGGCTGCTGCTCGCCATCGCGATCGACTGGGGCTGCTTGAACTGGTCGCACAAGTGGGGCGGATTCTTCTACTTCTGTTCACGTACGTGATGGTGAGTCCGTTCTTTCAGTTCCTTCCAACAATCCCCGCTTGCAGGTGCTCCAAATGTTCATGGCGGTTCGCATGGGCTGGAATCTCGTCCACTCGATCGAACCGCCCGCCCATGACCGCCACTTCGTCCACTGCGCGGCCATCCCTGCGCTCTTCGGCTCCTCGCTGCTCTCGGCGGTCGCCGCCCTCCGCTCGCTCAACAACCCGGACGGCGACGAGCTCCTGCGCTAGACGGCCGCCGGCAGTTCGTGGACGCTTCTCACTTTTCATTCTTTTTATCGTTTGTAACCTTGGGTTTTTCATTGAATAAACAGAACGTTTGACGTGATCGAACAATTTCGCCCAAAACATTCAACGAAGTCGTGAGCGAACGATGAGTCATAAAATCTCGCCTCTTCACTGACGCGCCTTGCAATCGCGGCCGCTCGGAGCAAGCGGACAGAAAAGCCGGCCGGCCGATCGGTCGGCGGCAAGCGGGGCGAACGGGCGGAAAGTCGGCGCAAAGCGGAGGGCTTTTCGTTGTAAACCTTCGAGCGATCGGATCGTCGGTTCACGCGGATCGTTGGACGGGGAAGGCCTTCTTTTGCTCGGAAATCTCTCGCTCGTCGTCGGCGTCCGGTTTTTCGTGTGGCCGCTTCCATTTCTCATTGTTTCGTCTGTTGTACGGATCCGTGATGTCATTCGCCCCAATCCCTTCCGTTGATTCGAAAAGAACGAACGACGGGCCGATCGCGCCGACGGGGCGGCCGGCAGCCCGTAGATCGTCCTCCGCATGCCCGTTTTTCTCACTCTTCTTTCTGCCGCTAGCCGCTCGCTCGCATCGGCGGCCGCGACCGATCAACCTCGGTCGGGGCGGCCACATTCCGCTTTCATTTCACTTTGCGTTTGCTTTCAGTTCTGCCCGCTTGCCCGCTTGCTCTTGCTTTCGTCGAATGGCGTACCGCGAGATGGGCGTGTGGTGCTTCGAGTTCCTCACGAAGGACACGATCTGCCGCCTTCCGGTTCACGTGAGTTCCTTCCTTCCATCCACTCCAATCACCCGCTTCTTCCAGCAAGCAGTCCGTCCGCTGTTGACCGCCCACTTGGTCCTCGTCTGCTTCCTCGTGATCGCCACGTTCTTCCGCTCGCTGGAGACGCCGCCGGACGCGAACGGGCGCCTCGCCGCCTTCGTCCTCGCGCTGCTCGTGGCCGCCGCGATCGATCTGCTGTGCGCGTTCGGGCCCGCCCAGTGGAGGGCGTTCTCCTACGTCCTTTTCGTCACGATGATGGTGGGCGGCTTCCCGTCCTCCCGCTCACTCCTCCGCTTCCAGACGCTCCAAATGCTCGTGGCGCTCCCGATGGCGTGGCACCTCTTCGCCGTCGACCAGGCGCTCGCCCACGACCACCACTTCTTCGTCCTTTGGGTCGCCATCCCGCTGCTCTTCGGCTTCTCGCTCTTCTCGGCGGTCGTCGTCTTCCGCGCCGCCGTCAACCTGAACGCCGCCGGCCTGCCGCTCTGACCGGTGGGCGGCAGTTGGTTCATGCTCGCTCTCAATTTTTGTCCACATTAATTGAATAAACAGGCAGTTGATTCGATCAAGCGATGAGCGCCGGGCAGTAGTGCAGAAGGCGGCATTGGTTCTTGCAGACGAGCTTCTTCCCGTCCTTCACGTACTGCGCGTGGATGGTCGCGTAGGCTTCGGGGGTGATCGTGTCGGCCACCCACTTTTTGCACTCCTCTTCGCTCTTCTTCATGACCTCCTTGCACATTTTATGCAAGAGAATAGAAGTGAATGGTCGTCTGCTTTTGACTCACGACTCCCGTCTCGTGGACCAACTTCTCGGTGAGGGGATTTTGTCGACTTTTCTTTGTACCGAGGGCTTGAATTGTTTCGTGTGTTGGAATACGAACATGATGGAACGGGTAACTTCAGACGTTTGTCGAAAACCTCGATGCATTCAAATTGCTCGTTCGCTTTCGCAATCGACCGGCAACGAGAACGCCGGCCGGCCGCCTCCTCGCCAAAGCGCCCGCACCGCCCGACGCGCGCAGGGGTGCGTCCCGCTCGTCCGCCGTCCGCTTTCCCGCCCGTTTGGCGGCGGCGAGACGCCGATCGCGTTCGCCGCTTGCCGGCCGGCCGGTCGGGCGACGTTCCCCGGCAGTCGGCGAGCGGGACGAGGCGACCGGCCGCCGCTTGTTTTGCCGGCGCGTTTGCTTCGAGTCTCGCCATGAAACAAATATCCGCACGACGTCTCGTTTCGCTTGTTCGCCGCCTTCAACCGATCGATTCGTGCTTTCAGATCTCCCGCTTCCCCCACACGCCTCGTCAATCGCCGCCGAAATGGAGAAAAAGAGCCCGGACGGACCGAAGGGGATCGCGCCGCCGGTCGCCCACTCAAAGCTGGAGGGCGAGGTGAGTTCTCCTTCCTTCCTTCCATTCTTCATCTCAATCGGTCGGTTCAGAGCTGGCTGTTCGGCGTGTCCGTGGCGCAGCTGATCTTCGCGACCGCCATGACGACGCTGTACGGCCTCGAGGCGGCCGCCCAGACGGACGGCGGCCGCGGAGTGAGCGGCTCCTGCAAGTTCCGCACCGCCTTCAACCTCCTGCTGGCCGTCGTCTGCGTCCTCAACCTGATCACCGTCCACGCGCGCCGCCCGTCGTTCCTGCAGCCGGGCATCTTCATCTTCGTGAGTTCCCTCTTGAATTGCTGGTCTAATCGACTGCCGGATTGCAGAAGACGGTCGCTTTCGTTCGCGTCTTCTTCGGCGTTGTCGTCCTCGTCTTGGTGCTCGTCCACGCGGCCGGCGGTCGCCCGTTGCCGAGCGGAATGTCCGCCGGCGACGCGTTCGTGCTGGCGGTCGTCCAGTTCGCCAACGGCGTCGTCTTCTTCTTCTGGCTGGCCGGCCTCTCGCGCACCTTCCGCCGCGCGCTGGTCGACGAGCACGAGCAGAAGAACCGTGTCGCCTACTGGATCTGAGTGACTCTTCTTTGTTGCTCCCATCTTCCCATTGTTTCCTTTGTTTTCCGAGTAGCTGGACGGCTCAATAAACCTTAACTTTATGTTCACTCGCATGTTGGATGGATCGAAGAAGACGGGGAAGGAATGTTTTGGTTTGGTCCGGTAAACATGCCGCTCTGCCCACGAGTTGGGCGCCGATTCGGGCCGCTTTCCCACCGCCGCCCGTCGATTTCGACACGCCGGTCGGGCGGCCGCCTCGCCTCTCCGCCGCCCGCCCGCCTGCTGCAGAGGGCCGGCCGCTTCTCTCGCTTGTTTACGCCGCCCGCCCGTCTGCCCGAACGAACAGCAGGACGGCCCGCAGAGGGAGCAGTCGGCGGTTCGGGCGGGAAGTCGGCGGCGTTCTTCGCTTTCGAATAGCGGAGGGACGCGCTGGGCGGCGTTTCGGCCGGCTGTTCTTTTGAAGCTGGGGGTGCGGAGCGAGCGGTCGGTCACCGGCTTGCTGGAAGTCGAAATCGAGGACAACAACCGTTCAAACCGCGTTTCCCTCGCGATTGCCCACTTCTCGTCTCCACTCACCTCCCCCTGCTTTCAGTCCTCAACTCCCGCTCTCCGCCAACTTCGAGATGTCCACCGCCCGTGCGTTCCGCCCGCAAGGCCGCCCGCTGCCCCGTCCGGCCGGCCAGCAGGCGCCGCGCCTCCAGCGGAACCCCGCGATCCCGGGCGGCGGAAAGCGCGGCCGCTTCGGGCCGAGCAAAGTGCTCACCGGTGAGTCCTCCCTTCCGCCCACCACTCCCACCCTCTTCTTGCAGGCATGTGGGCGATGACTGTCGAGGAATTCCGCGAGCACGTGCGCAATTCGAAGGCCGAGAACCCGCCGGCGCCCGGCGACATCGTCGTCACGTTGGACGGGCTGCCGGCAGCCGACTTCTTCCAGCTGGCCGAGATGAAGGTTTGTTCACTCCTTTCCTCCACTTCAATCAATCGTCCCGTTTGCAGGAGCGCTGCCCGGCCGGCATCCACGCGGGCAACGTCGTGCAGGAGATCATCGCCGCGCTGAAGTCGGGCGACAAACAACACCAGGACGCCATCCTCGCGTTCATCTTCGAGCAGCCGACCGAAGCGCAGCAAGCCGCCCAGTCGGCGGAGGTCGCGACGCTCGCCGCCGTCCAGCCGGAGCTCGCCGCGCAAATCACGACGATCCTCGCGATGAAGAAGCCGGCCGTCTGAACGCGGGCACGAGCTGAACTCATGCCATCCCCCTTTCCGTCTATTTGTTCTCGTAACCGCCTTCCAGTCTTCTCGCATCTCTCCACTACCTCCTCCAATGTGTTCGTTCTAGCCACTTGTTGTCGTCTTTTCTAGCCCTTCGTATGCTTCCCTCCCTCTGTTAGTCGTTTCTTTATTCGTGGAAGAAGTAAACATGGATGCGAGAGTTGGATGCAGTCAGTTGTTGGGGAATTGTGGACTTGAAAGAACACGAAATTGCGTTTGAGTGGTTTTTGGACCAGAGGGAACTTCGCGGTCGACGAACAGCGCTCGTGTCTCTCGTTCACAGCAAAAAGAGCGCTTCACATTTGGCTCGTTCGCTTCGCCGCCTGGTTGCCGAGCGCGATGCAACGACGGGCTTTAGAGACATCGTGTTTATCGACAAAAGCGAAACGTTCTCCGAAGTGCACGGCGACACGCGACTCAACGAGAAGTTCGCGGCGGCCGTCGACGGGCGGAGGTGGGCGGAGGACCCCCTGTGGTCGATGGGCGGAGTGCCTGCTCGTGAGTGGACAGAACAAACGAAAGGACGTGGTGTTGATCTTCGCTCATTGCCAGTTTTCTGCCCAATATAAACGAGCAGTACTGCCGTGTACATGAGACGTGTGCTGAGAGTAGCGAACAACTGGCCTCTCTGTTCGTTCAACACTACGCTTTCCTGCACATGGTGGCCATCAACGAGACGACAACGGACGACGAGTGAGGGGACAGGTAATCCAGTAGCCGACTTGCTCCTTTCAGCTGCCCCGCCGCCTTGATCCCGTTCGCCCAGAAGATCAACCCGCACGCCTTCACTGCGGAGTTCGACGCCGGCCACGAGGCTCTTCTCGTCGCCTCCATCTGCAGTTGATCCCGCCGTTTCCTTTGATTGAAGCCTCTGCAAGTGAATAAACATGCGCGTTGCATCCCGCTCGCCTTCTGGAACATGCCGGCGGCCGGGCACCAAACACTACTTGCATCGACCGATGACGCGCGGTCCAAAGGGCGCCGATCAAGCGGGCCGCCGGTCGCAGGGGCCGAGAACTTTTGCGCCAACCCGCTGATCCCGCCCCCGCCGCTCGCTTTAAAAGGAGGCCGGGCAGCTGCAGTTGGCACTCAATCATTCCTTCCTCCTCCTCACCGATCCGAAATGAACTCCCGACTCTTCTCGCTGCTCCTCTCCTTTTTCCTGCTCGCCGTCGCCTTCGGTCAGCCGGCACCCATGGGCGGCAACATGATGGGCGGCGGTCCGATGAACGGCGGCCCGATGGACGGCCCCGGTCCGATGGGCGGGCCGATGGGCGGCGGCATGGGCGGAATGAACGGCGGCGGAATGGGCGGCGAAGGCCCGATGCAGCGCCTCGGACAGGCCCTGGACGGAAACGGCCGTTAAGCAGTGAGTTCCCGCACTTCTGTCTGACTACTTTTAATCTTTTCTGTTTTCCAGACCCCTTCTGCACGGCTCGTTGACCCCCGAACCAATCCTTTCGACGTCCACTATGCACCCCATCATTTTTTGTTTGAATAAACAGCAGCAGTCATCGTTTTGTTTCAAGTTGTGGCGAGAGCTTTCAAGCAATGGAAGCGGGCAAGGCTCTCCAGAGGATGCAAAGGAAAAAGTGCAGGCGAGAGAAGGCGGCCGGTAGGTGCGCCCGATGAGATCGAACTAAATGGAAGGTTGGTGGCTTGAACAGAGCAAGACGGGTGAATGCCCTCCACTTCGGCCGTCTGCCGACATAACGCAGACATCCTTCGAACAACGTCTTTCGAGTAGAATGCTCGCAGTTTTGTGGGAACGGGCACTCTTTTGTTTGCTGGAAAGATGATTGAGAGGATTCTTGATTGAAGAATGGCCAAGCAGACGCGCGAACAGTCGAACGGGTCAGATATCGGCGAGACGAGAGGCGTCCAGGACCTCCGTTGTCCGAAAAGGTGCGTACACTCGGCGGCCGTCTGCTTTTTCCCGCCCGTTTGGCGGCGAGGAGTCGCGATCGCCGCTTGCAGGCCGGGCGGACGGGCAGGCGGCGTTCTTCGCAGTCGGCGGGCGAAACAAGGAGACCGGCCGCCCGACCGCCGCTTTCTGCTTCGCTCGTGCTCCTCGTCACTCATTTTTTCCGCATTCTTTTGCTTGTTTACGCGAATTCGGTGGTGGCGCTCTCAATCGATCCATCGCTTCGCAAACCCCTGCTTTCAGCCCCTCTCTTTTCTCCTAAACGCGCCGATCGCCGTCGGAATGGAAAAGAAAGTCCCGGACGGACTGAAATTGGTGACGCTCACGCTGCCGAGCCTCGTGCCGAAGTCGTTGTTCGAGGCGAGTCTTCTTCCGCCCTTTCGTTTTCACCCGCCGTTTTACAGAGCTGGTGGTTCGGGCTGTTCTTCGTCCTGAAACTGCTGATTTTCACCGCCAATGTGGTGGTCAACGGGCAGGATTTCGTGTTCAAATACGCGCACTACCAGAAGGTGGACATCTCCGCGGCGACGGCCGCCTTCTTCTACGTCCTGCTGCTCGTGGAAACCGTCTGCTTCCTGGTCGTCATGTACAAACGCCGTCCGTCGTTCCTCGCGCCCGTCCTTTCGTTCTACGTCAGTCCTCCGATTGACCGCCTCTCGAATCGATCGATCTATTTAGAAGTCCCTCGCGTGCGCGTTCAAGTGGCTGGCCATCTACTTCCTCGTTGCGTTGTTCCTGCACTCGGCGGGCGTGTGGACGCTGTCGGGCGAGTCCGTCGGAAAAGCGGCGGAGATCGCCGTCTGCTCGTCCGTCATCTACCTGGCTTGCCGCTTCCTCCGCTGGTGGGTGCAGATGGTGCACGACGACCTGGTCGAAGAGCAAAACGGAGAGAACGTCCTCTACTTCTACGTTTGAACGCATGCTTTTTCCTCTCGTTTCTTTGATTGTTTCTAATCGACTGAATGGTTTAATAAACCTATAACTTTTTGCTCGTTGGCTGGACGACTTGTTTAAACGGGCGAAGCGGGAATGTTGTTTTGTTTGCCGCAACAAACGAATCGCGGTGATCAAAAAGTAGCGCCGATTCGAGCGTCTTCCCAAGGCCGCCCGTCGCTTTCGACACGCCGGCCGGGCGGCGGCGTCGCTTCTCCGTTCGTCCGCAGATCGCGGTCCCCGTTTTGTTCGTTTACACTCCGTTGGCCCGAACAGAAAGGAAGCGGCGAGCAGAATGCTGATCGGAAGGCGGTAGGTGGAAAGTTCTCTTCCAAAAGCTGGATGTTTCGACGGTGAAAAACAGGCGGCAACGCATTGCATTCATGATCCTTCTTGCTCCCCACTCGTTCGATTGGGCAGCCGGACGCGGTAGAGGAAGAGGTCGGCGGTGAGCATCTCGGCGGGCGACAGGTGGTGCAGCGAGATGAGCGAGGGCGAGAACTCGGCGAAGCCCTGCAATCGGCCGTCACTGCGACCATCCCGCCCGCCCACCGTCTTGAAGTCCTCGAAGAAGTAGGCGCGCTCCCGCTCCGTCCGCGGCCCCTCGAACGTCGTCCACGCGTCGTGCATGAGGAAACGCGAGCGGCCGGCGGCGTCGCGCGTCCGCAGCGGCCGAACGCCCGCCCGCGCCAAGCAGACGGCCATCCCGACGTCTTCGAACTCGTCGAACGGACACGCGCTCTCGTTCTTCCACCCGCGCTCCACGAGCAGCCGGACGGCCGCCCTACTCAACACGTACGCCCCGCCCGAGTTGTAGTCGTGCCCCTGAAAGCAATCGGCAGATCCACTCGACCACGGGCGGCCGCACGAACCGAAAGGGAGCGTAGACGACAGCCCGCGTAGATCGGCTCTTCGGGGTCCAAAGTCGACAGAAAGTGCTGGAGGTTCTCCCTTCAAACAACACGAATTGGGAGGGGAAGAACGCGGCTTACGCAACGATGTAGGTGTCGTCGTCGGCCTTCACGTAGAAGTCGAAGCGATCGGAGATGTGCGTGAAGGCGTAACGGAAGGCGAACAGCGTCTTGTGGAAGAGCCGCCCGTACGCCGGCGAGAAGCCCGCAAAGACCGTCCGGTGGGCGGCCGCCGGCTCCTCCAGCCGCTCGCTCGTGAACACAACGCCGTGCGGGACGCGCCGCAGCCACGTGGCGCCCACCGCCCGCACGCGCGTCTCGTGGAACTGCGGCGCCGTCATCACGAACACGAGCGCCGAGCCGTTCGGCGGCAGCGCGCGGGCCGCCGGCGACACGAACACGTCCGCCGAACTAGGAGAGGTGGGTGGTCTATTTGTGGGGGAACTCACTCGTTCTCGATCCGGTAGGTGGGCGAGAAGAACGGGGAGTACTTCAACTAAAGCGAGAGGTTAGAAACGTGCGATGGGACCTTACGACGAGCAGGAGGAGGACGAGACAGACAAATCCCTTGCAAACGAGCGGCGAGTGGAGGCGGAAGTGGACGCAAGACAGCGGTCGCTTCATGTTGATGAGCAGCGGCAGCCTCGCCGCAGACGATGAACCGATGAGACGAAGCGTTTAGCCGTCGAACAGCACAAAGCGTTTGAAATCCGCCTTTAGCTCGTCGGAAGCGCAAACCCTCGTCATAAGCGAAGTGAAAGGTACTCGAAAAACGAGTTCTTCGAATCGACTCTCCGCCTGTTGCACGCCCGAATTTACGGAAAGCCGACCGTTGGAGACAAAAACACGGGCTGCTGTTCGTTAAACAAAAGCATTGACTGGCGCAAAAGCCGCACAGCAACAAGAAAACAATGCGGCAGAGAACGGCCAACAGAAGCAGCCGATCAGATGTGGCGGCCGGGAAGGGCGCGGCTCTCCTGCTCGACGCGCGCCCACACGCCGTCGCCCGCGAGCACCAGCCGGCGCCACTCGGGCGGGAAGGCGTCCCGCTCGACGAACGAGTGGGCGGCGTCCGCGCGGTGCGGCTTGAAGAGGCGGGCGTTGAAGAAGACGCGCGGCTGCGTGCGGGCGGGCAGCAGGAAGGCGGCCCACCAGCCGAACGTCGAGCCGCCGGCCGTCAGCACGAAGAAGTCGCAGTGGCGGGCGGCGAGGTTCAGGGCGCCCAGCGGAGAGAGGGCGGCCGCGTAGTGCACACTCAATGCTTCCTGCTCGTCGCCCACTCCCAGCCGCTCCATCAGTTGGCGCACGAGAGCGGCGTCCTCGCCGAACAGGACGACCGAGACGGCCGGCCGCCGCGTCTCGTTGCGCGCCCGCTCGACCACGAAGCGGACAGCCGGCAGCGCGAAGTCGAGCGTGGAGGGCAGCAGCGGGTGGTCTGCAAGCGGCCGTTCACTCGAAGATTCCCCTCACTCGCCTCTGTTCGTGCGGAAGTCCGTCCCGCGCAGGTGGGCGCACACTTTCGTCGCCCGTCGCTCCCTGCGGTCAATCGAAATGAAAAGAAGGCGGGCGCTCTGCTCACTCCTCCGTCCTCCACGCGCCCGCCGCCCACTCGTCGACCTCCGCGTTCAGGGCGGCCGAGAAGCCGAGTAACGCGCGGATTTCGCGGCGATCCCCATGGAAGAGGCGGAAGTTCTGCAGGTCGAAGCAGGACTTTTAGGCGCCGCCGTTTAGGCGCCACCGTTTAGGCGCCGGCCGTTTAGGCGCCGCAAAGATTATCAGTTTATAATAGGAATCCATGTAGCAAATGACTTGTTCTCACTCATGGATCTGTTCAAGGCATTTATACGTCAGAAACTTCTTGCAACTGTTGAATTAGCGGACTAGATGTTGATTTTGCCCGCCGTAAATCGTACCGCCCAGTCCAAAAAGTTCACTTTCGACACCCAGTGAACAAACAATCGTGCTGCAAAAACGTTCCGCTGGGCAAAACATTCATTTGAGCTCTAATCACTCTGTCTGTAGTCTACACTAATCGAAAAGCAGATGAAAACCGAGGCGCAATTTCCGATTTTCAATCGTTTATATCGCTTGTGCTGCTATTCTGAAAGGTAAAGAACAATAACAACGTCAACACACACTTGTCGTTCTCTTTTATACCCCCAAAGCGAAATATCCGGCTGTAATCAGTTGCTGCGTGCACCGAAATTTGTGTGAAAAAAGGTGGATAGCAAACTAGGAGTAAAAACACAAATAAGATAATCCATTTGGTAGCTTTTGTTACTTATTTATGCAAAATATTTGATTTTTACTACTCATTAAGATTTCATAAATCGGGCGCCTAAACGGCGGCGCCTAAACGTCCCGGCGCCTAATCAGCGGCGCCTAAACGGTGGCGCCTAAACGGCGGCGCCTAATCGGCGGCGCCTAAACGGGGCGTACCGCTGCAGGTAGCTCGTGTCCAGCTGCAGAGTCGTCGCGTTCTCGAACTTCAGCAGCCTGCGGATGGACTGAGGGGAGCAATGATGGTCGGCTGTACCTCTGCGGGTCGTCGAACGCCTGTGCCGACTGTTTGGCGAATTCCACCGAAAAGATCGGTGTCTCGCGGGCACACGTCTTCTGCACAAGAGAAAGAAATCAGAGAATTCCCTCTGCGTTCGCTCACGTTCAACGCGAAGAACTGGAGGTTGGGGAACGCGGCCTCCAGCTCGCAGCGAGCGGCCCGCGCGCAGCCGCCCTCCAAACACGGCCGCCGCCCGAGCCGCTTGCCGATCGCGTAGAGGGCGGCGATTCGGAACAACTTTTGGAGGGAGCGGTCACTCCTTTTCTTCCCCGTGCACTCACCATGTTGCCCGTCCCACCGCACCAGCCCTCCACCGACGTGAACACGAGCCGCCCGCTCGCCCTCGCCGCCGCGAACACCCGCTCCATTTCGATTTGCGTTCGGGCGGGTGTTTGAGGTGGAGAACGGGCACACACGGCCAGTTGTTCCTCATCTTCCTCGACGTCTAAACGAACGCATGGGGTCGCTGATTGAACCGAAGAGTGTACGGTGATCGTGTGCAAACCAGAGGAACACGACGAGCAGGCCCGCGGCACAAACGACAACCGAAATCTTCTGCCGTCTGCTCAATCGAGACTCGCAGTGGGCCATCGGCAAGAGTGAATTGGGGCACAAAGAATTCGTTGATCGTGGGAACGACAGCCGACCACTCACTTCCGCCCACTCGCTGCAATCAGCCGCCGAATCTCCGCGCCGCTCGACTCCCGAGTTCGTCGCTCAATTCGGCGCCCCACCACTTCCGGATACGCAGTTCCGGACGCCGTCATTAATCCATGAACTTTCGAGTACTTTTTACCATCAAACGATTCGTTAGCTGAGCTCAAATATGTAAAATCGAGTAGCGATCATTAGTCCGCACCGTTTTGTAAAGCGCGAAACAAATTTCCCGTCGGGAAAGAGAGTCTCGCCCTCAGTTCGACGAGCAACAACAAGCAAAGTTTGTAGGTTGTCCGGCGGACTTTCGGGGAGATTGCGTGATGTCAGCGGGGCTGGTCGGAAGATTCATTTCAATTTGCCTCTCCGTCGATTCATCTTCGCCGGCCGACAACGCCGAACAAAAACAAAAGGACTGATCATCCGAATGGCGAGGAAACGAACGTGATGAACACGGCCGTACAAAAGGCGTTGTTTTGCTCGTCCTGTTCATTCCGACCTTCCCGAGGTCCGAAATGCTGGCCATCCTGCTGTTCATGTTGGGTGCGGCAATTCCTGCTGTTTTTGCGCAAGTTTGCTACACATTTTAATCCAACATCGAAGTATTTAGAGAGAGTACCTGGAGCCGCGACACGTTCTTGTTTTTTTACGGAGAAACTCGAAATTTCCAAGAGAACGTGTACGTTTGCGATAATGGATAGCCCGCTTTACGTGTTTTCAGTTCGAAACAAATCGAAGCGTGTTTCGAAGAGCGAATGAAGGTCCCGTGGAGTCCTCCTGGCGGCAGATATTCGTGTGTTTTTTCTTGCTCTTGTCAATTCTTGCCATTCAGATACCATGTGTACGGCGAGTGCTTTATGAAGGCCCCTAAAGATTACGCCCTTCACCTCAACGCTCACGCGGTTGGAAAGGTGGAAGGCAAGCGGGTCAAGAGTCGGGAATGTGTGGAAGCAATCGTCGAATTGGATTTGAGCAGCGATCCCCGAATGAACCTCTCCGATCCGCTCACCACTGCAGATCGTTCGAGCCTCTGCTCGTGAGTTTGGAACAAAAGAAGTACTTTATAAATTACCTACGTTCAGGCTCTTGGGCGATTTTAAGGACCACTACTGCAAAGTCCGTGCGTTCTGTCCGGAAAGTCAGGGACTGCTGGAGTTCGCCTACACCGCGTGGTACTTGAAGCTGCACATTGCGGCCACTGGAGGGAAGAACACCGACGAAGAGTACGTTGCACGTGCTCCCTTCAGCCATTCACTCGCTTTTTTCAGCTGCCCGGCCGCGTCCATTCCGTTCGCTCAGATAATCAACCCGAACGCCTACCAACTGTGTTTCGACGTCCTCAACGAGCCACTTCTTAACTCTACGATGTGTGATTGATTCTTGTCGGATGTGATTCGAAGTGCAAGATAAACGAGTGCATGCTGCATGTAGGCCACATTTCATCAACTTTTCCGGCCACAAATTCGAGCGGAACGGCCGCCAGGAATGCGACGAACAAGCGGAAAGCAGATGACCAGAGGGGCGACGTCGTTCAGGTTGAGCAGTACAAATCAGGGACGAGTTGCTTGGCAGGAATCAACGCTTCTGCTCCGTACTTTTCTGTAAAGGACAGTCGTGTAATTGCCGCTTATTGCTCGTTAGTTCGTGCTCTCTGCTACGCGCATCGCCGAACCGGAAGGCCGCCAGCCGCTCGGTCGTCAGCCGCCGCCCGCTTCTCCGCACGCGACCGCAATCGAGCGTCGCTTTTCGAATTTCTGGTCGCGTCCAGTCGACCGGCCGCCGCTTTTTTCGCCCCGCTCGCCGGCCGGTCGGTCGGTCGAGTCGATTGCGGCGGACGTGTTCGCTTTTTTGCTCGGCGAGCGGAGTGGACGATCGATTCGATTGTCCGCACCCATCCGCCGTGTAATTCGAGCTCTCTTATCCCATCGATCTCTGGACGCAATCGGTCCTCCCGCTCGTCCGTTAATCTTTCTTCCGCTGCCGCAGAACGAGCCGCCCGAAACGATTTGCGCGGGGCTTTTCGGGCGGAATGGCCATCGGGGCACTCGAGCGGTCGATTTGCGGCGTTGTTTTGGGCGTTCGGGCGTCTGCGGCAACTATGAAGAGACCTTTCGCCCGCTCGCTTTGATTTGCGTCTTCCACCCCACTCATCCCTTTGTTCCTTTAGATGACGGACCTCCGCTTCGGCCAGTCGAGTCTCGTGCAGGCGTCGCTGGAGCTCTGCGGCGAGGTGCACGAGCTGCACACGCCGCCCATTCAACTGCACGACTGGGCGAGCGAGTCGTACGTGCTGAACGAGCGGCACTGGTTCGCGCTGTTCCCCAACCGGCGGGCGCTCGTCGTCCACGACCTGCACTTTCGGATGCGCGGGTTCGTCTGCTCTTCCCTCCTCCCAATCTCTCCGCTGCTTGCAGGGCGCGTTTCACGATGATGGACGAGCGAGCCGCCGAGTTCCTGCCGCGGGACGAGCGCAGCGGGATCCTGAAGCTGGAGGGCGGCGCCATGCGTAAGGCGCACCTGAACGAGACGCTCGGCCTCGTGCAGCCGTCGGACGGGCGGCCGTTCGCGGTGGGCAGCGCGCAGTTCGAATTCCGGCCGGTGGACGCCGCCTGCTTCCTGACGGCGACCGTTCGGACGCGCGAGGACCGAATTCTCTTCCGACTGCACGATTGGGACGAGCCGGCGCGCGTCCTGCACGAAACTTCGATCAAGAACGCGCCGCTCGATTGGGACTCCGAAGCGGGCCGCCTGTCGCCCACGCGCGTCGGCTTCACGTCCGTCCGGGGCAAGCGGACGCCGCAGCAGTGGCAGTCGGCGGGCGACGAGTACGCGCCCGTCATCCGCGTGTGGGACCTCGAGAAGCGGCGGATGGACGAGCTGAAGTGCCGAAACGCGCCCACGGTCACCAACCGGCCGGGCCACACGAAAGTGAGTCCTCTCCTCTCGTTTCGTCGTTTACTCCCCTTCTTCCCGCTGCAGGTGTTCGCGTTCATGTGGACGGCGTGGCGCGGCTCGCGCTGCTTCTGCCTGACGATCCAGTGCACGGACTGGAAGCGGCGGTCGACCTTCACGAACCGCCTCTTCTGGCTGGACGTGGACGGGCCGCTCGAGTGGCGCGAGTGGCCGCTGCCCGCCGCCCTCCGCCGCACGCCCGTCCCGCTGCACGTCCTCAAGGAGGTGAACCCGCCGCCCACCGCCTCGCTGAAGCTCCTCACGCTCGACGGGCAGCTTCACCTCCAGCTGCACCGTCTGCCCGTCGTGTACGTCCCCTTTCGCCCGTCTTCTTTTGCATCGCCCCTCGTTGCAGGCAGCCCGAATCGCTGCGCACTCTCGCGCACTACGCGGCCGTCCGCACGGGCGTCTTCGAGCGGCGCGAAGTCGACCACGTGCTCGCGAACATCTGCCGCCATCTGCGCCAACAGACGTACGAGCGGGCCGAGATCCCCGCCGACCTGCTCGCCGCCTACCGCGAGATGCTGCAGAAGTACGAGGAGCACCGCGCCGCCGTCCGCCTCGACCAACACGTGCCCGCCTGCCTCAACGTCCCCGCGTGGCCCTGATCACACGATTGTTGAATGCTTCTCGCTTTTCTTCTTGTTGTTGTTGAATAAATTGTGCCGAGAAGCTTCTTGTGGAGGACGGAAGCTCACTGCTGGAATGCGGCACTGACTGCGAGGGCGAGAGCACGTTGGAATCGACAGGAAGGCGGAACTATGATCACAAGATTCAACTAACCCCAGCGGAACCGAGTTTATTGGCACATGAACAAGCGAGCTGAAGAGAGTTGAAAGAATCGAGGGAGTCTGCGATGGACAACGAATGAAAGAGGAGAGGTACACGCGAGAGGTGTTTGCGGGAGAGAAGCGGCAATCGTTTGTGCACAGCTCCCCTCACTTCTGCTCCTTCTGCTCGACCATCCGATCGAACAGCGCGGCGATGATGTGCGGGTTCTCGAGGGCGAAGGCGGCGTAAGCGGGATGGCGGCGGAATTCGACGACGTTGGCGACGGCGAACTTCAGCAATTCCGCCTTCGCTTCCCCGTCGTCGTACTCAAAGGCGACCGGGAGCCACGCGAAGAGGTTCGGGACCGCGAAGTCCTCGGCGGCCTTCTTCGTGCACAACTCCTGCAAAGGACGGGAAAGAATGGAACGGAGCGGAAGGGGACTCACCAGCAGATCGTGCAGCTCGAAGTAGTGGGCGATCTTGAAGACGGCGATCAGCTCCCGCTCCTCCGCGACGGGCTGCAGCTCGCCCGAGTAGCAGAAGCGGAGGACCGCCTCCATGGCCGTCGGGTGGGCGGCGAACTGCGGGAATTCGGCGCGGTTCTCCGTCCTTTCCGCCCACTCCAAGGCGAACATCCGCGCGAAAAACTCGGAGTGGATCTCCAGCAGGTGTTTGTAGACCTGACCGCAATGGACGAAATAATCGGAAGAAATCGGAGAAACCGACCTTGAACTCCACGCTGCCGACCACCACCACGAAATCCGAGTGGGCGGCGTCGTTGAACAGAGCGGACAGCCCGTGGAGCAGACGAGTGGCCCAGACATCCGCCATTTCGACGAGGAACGAGCGAAAAGAAGGAGGAATTCGGAGCAAAATCGGCGAAGAGAGCGAGCGGAAAGCCGACGCCGCGGCGGGCGGGTCGCGTCTTCCCTGCTGTTCGCTTCGGTCGGTCATCTCTTTCTTTCCGCAGTTGTGGTCGGGCCGACTGATTGCAGAGAACCGAAAGCGCAATCTTCGCTCTGTATGGTGTACACTGAGAACCACCCCTGTTTTCGCCGTCCATCTGCTTCTCGACCGGCGGGCAGAATTGTGGCTGCTGATCAGATTGTCCATGAGTAAGACGCGTGTTTATTTCAATTCAAACTCTTCCTACAAACGAGTAAGAGGAGGCATTCCCTGCCGCCCCCTTCTCGCCGTCCATCCAGCGGTCGTAGAGCCGCCGCAAGTGCTCGCCGACGAAGAAGCTCCCGTACAGCGAGTAGTGGTGCGCGTCGTAGGTGAACGAAAGGCGCGTCTCGTGGTCCACGGACGAGCACTCGCCCGCCTTCCGGTCGCAGAAGACGTCCGTCGGGTCCCAGCGGAGGCACTTCGCGCATTCGACGGCCGCCAGTCGCCGTCGGTTGTGCCGCTTGTAGCGGGCGACGAACTGCAAGGAAGGGAGTGGGCGGACGAAGGGGCCACTCACCTCGTAGGGCGTGCGGAAGACATCCAGCCGCTCGCCGAGCATCAGCTTCCGTCTGAGGACCTTCCAGTAGGGCTCCACCCCGAACATCACGTGCATCTGCGGGAAGAGGACCACGTCCCGCGCGATCCCGTCCAGCTCGCGGAAGGCCTGCATTTCGAGGAGGACGGCGTCCTCCGCCAACTCGCCCCTGATCGGCGGGTCGGGCGACGTGTAGGCGATCCCCACGACGAGGATGTCGATCGGGTGCTTTCACTTGCGGAGCATCGGGAGCAGCGCCTTCCGCTCCGTTCGGCAGTGCGAGTATTGGATCTGAGGAGAAGCAGATGGGGATTCAATTGTGTTCCCACTTGCATTCGCCTCCATCGCGCCCACGAACTGACAGCCGTCGCGGAAGAGCGGCGTGATCGAGCGGTAGACGTCGCGGAAGTGGTGCCGAATGCCCGCGATCAGCGTGGGCGTGTGCGAGTTGCCGACGACCACGATGTTCTTCGTGCCGTTCGGGCGGCGGACGAAGCACGCGAACTCCCGCAGTTTTCCCATGGGCCCGCCGAACGAAGTGGGCGGCCGGCCGCGCTCCCCGCAGAACGACTGCAGCTGGCGGCGGCGGGAAGAAGAGAGCGTTGAATTCGAGGAGCTCCCGCTTGCTCAGGAAGAGCGAAGTGTGCCGCCTGGACTTCTCGAAGAATTCGGCCGCTTTTCGCAGCAAGTGGGCGGGGCGAGCGAGCGAGAAGTCCATTGTGATATGCAGGAAAAAAGGAGCAATCAATCCTCTGCTGATGCCCGCTGCTTACGTCCAGGCCGTTGATCTCCCGCCGCTCGATCGCCACGAGAGTGCAGCCGACGGCCGCGTAAAGAGCGGCAATCACGAACAGCAAGCGAGTCCAGCCGACGAGCAGCCGAGTGATTCGCTTGAAGAGCCACTCAATTTCCCAACCGGCTGCGATTGCCGCTGCCATCAAACAGACGCCGGCTGCAATCAGAGAAGAATGAACAAAAGACAAATGAACAGACCGGCAACTGAAGTGTGCAACTTATCGTAGGCGGTGGCCACGAAGCGGTAGTCGTGCCATTTGAAGGGCGGGAAGTGCATGAGGTAGACCGCGTACGAGACGTCCCCCAGTGCGACGAACGGCCGGCAGGAGAGCAGGAAATGCGTGTCGGAGAACCCGATGATCGCCGTCGTCACGCCGACCACCAGCAGCCGGCAGAGAAGTTTGAAGGGTGCGGAGGCAAACAGCGCGTAGAATAAAACGAAAGGCAAGAAGAGGGCGGCGAGTTTCCTGCCGATCGAGAGCACAGACTGTCTCCTTGTCCCCTCTGCTTCCTCGTCGGTCAAAGGCGCGTAGCCCGCAGAGCCGGATGGTCGAAAAAACTGTTGAAGGTGGAAAGCAGCGAAGCCCGCCATGAACTGCCACACGCGTTCCTCCAAGCTCATGTGCTCGACGTCGCCGGTCGAGCGGAGTTGGAAGACGAAGGAAGCGGCGGCAAGGAGGCAGATCGAGACAGTTGGAAGCAGGCGGGCACTCGGTGCAGGAAGAAGACGAGCAGCGGGATTACGAGGTAGAACTGCAGCTCCACACTCAGCGACCACAAGTGCGCGAAGAAGGCGTAGCCCGCGTCCATCTGAACACTCGATTAGAAGCCAACAAAAAAGGGCACGTGCCTCCGCAAAGTAGTCGTGATTGACGACGTCCGGACGGTTGGCGGCGAAGAGCAGCGGCTTCTTCAGTTCCGTCCGGAGGTCCTTCGTGTCCGTGGGCGAGATGAAGAGGAAGGAGAGCAGCAGGAAGAGCAGGAGGACGAACAGGTACGTGGGCACGATCCTCCGCAATCGCCTGAAAAAGAACTGGAGCACGGCGAGCGCCCCGAGCGGCCGCCGCGCCTCGAGCAGCAGACATGAGAAAGCCGGAAACCACGAAAAAGCTGCAAACAGGGAGTGAGCGGCGAACGGGGAGAACTCCCGCACAGATCCACACCCAAATAGCCGGCGGCGAATTTCTTCGGCCACAAGTGGAAGAGCAGGACGGAGAGGATCGCAACGCCGCGCAGGCCCTGGATCTCCCGCACTAAAGAGCGGGGTAATCGGGCAAAGACGGAGAAGAGGGCTCACTGTGTTTCTGATGCGTAGACGGCGGCTTGTGCTCCAGCATCGGCTTCCTGCCGCTGAACGCCTTCTTCAGCGCAAAGAAGGGGGCAACCATCATTAAAAAAAAGGAAGAAGTGAAGCAAGTCTCTGAAGTGACGATTTCACCGTCCTCGCCCGAACAAGAACGGAATGCTCCTCGATTGTGAGCGCAAAAGAGACCACTTCAAAGGGGGTGTGAGCAGTCGGCCCGCACCCGATAGCTGCCCGTTGTTCGGAAGTTTAAAACGGAGCTTTCAACCGCCCGAGTCGATGCAGCGGAACGAGGATTATGCGGTGATGCGGAGTGCAACCGGTCGCCGCCTTCACTTCGGCCTCAATCGATGCAGAGCCGCTCGATCGTCGACGGCCGCGGGTTTCGTTCTTCGTTTGCAACCCCCCGCGGCAGGAACAAGCGATGGATTGGGCAAAAATTTCAACATGCTTTTTTGCCATTTGTGTGTGTTTTTAACCATGCTCTTAACTATCGAATGTCGGCGAGCACAAGCAGATCGTCAAAGAGCTGCTGCGCACCAATTGAACTCCGTCAGAACACGCGACCTTCCTTTCACTAACCTTCATTTTCTTGCACTTGTTTCCATTGAATAAACAACGCACGTTTCTTACGACTTGCGTGACGTCAAGCCGCCCGACAGGTGAAATCGCCACCCGCTCGCCGTCCTTGACGCTTTTCCCCAATGCCGCTTCCACGCTCATTCAGCGTCCGGTGGGGATGTCCGTGCCGATCCCGCCGGCCTCCCAGCTGGTGCCCAAGTGGCAGACGGTGTTGCCGTCGGAGGAGTTCCTGCGCGCGTGCACGTGGCTGGAGGGCGTGTGCGCGCTGTGCACGCTGACGCTCTTCGGCCTGCTCGTGTTCGTCGTCTTCAGGCACTCCCCGAAGGCCATGGGCAACTACCGCTTCTACCTCCTGCTCAACGGCCTCCACTGCGTCGTGATCGGTGAGCGCACCAGACGGCTGGCTGCTCACTTGCTTCGCCCGCTGCAGACTCATGGGTGGCCCTCTTCCAGCCCGAGAGCTTCGCGCCCCACCCGGCGTTCGTGCTGCGGGGCGTCTGCGTGTGGTTCTCGGTTTGTTGCGGCAGGCAGAAAAGAGCGATCAGTCCGCCGTTCTTCCAGCTGGGCCCCCTGGTGAGCGGCCTCTGCACGCTGCTCATGTGCGGGGCGGTCTCCGGTTCGTTCCACACGGAGAGGAGAGCGAATTATCCCCTCGCTGCTGCAGGCACGGGCTTCACGACGGTTTATTTGTTCGCCTACCGCTTCGTGCAGACCACCGACCACTGGCTGCAGCCGCACTTGGCGCGCTTCCGCACGTACGCGCTGCTCTACGCGCTGTGGTCGGCGGCGGCGCTGGGCTTCGTGGGCGGGCCGATCATCGCGCATGGCACGATGCGCGCGGACGTGATCGCCGTGTGGGTGGAGTTCGACGCGGAGCTCGTGCGGCGCGTGCGGTCGGGCGTGGCGGCCGGCCTCATCTCCAACGTGCGTTCAGCCGGCCGCGGTGCAGCTACTCGCTCCTTGCAGGACAACACGCGGCGGCAGATCGCGGTGGGCGTGGTGTCGATCGTGGTGCTGGTGCTCGTGGGCTTCGTCGTGATCCTCTGCTGCGCGTCGGGCGTGTACCGCTTCATGCGCACGCGGGCGGACAGCCTGAGCGCCCAGACGCTGCTGCTCTACCGCTCGCTGATGCGCGCCCTGATGTTCGAGGTGGTGCTCTCGCACGCGGCGGCCGGCGCGGGCTTCGCGCTCATTCTCGTCTCGATGAACGCCCACCTGCGCGCGGGGCCCGTGCTGTCGACGGCGGCCGTCTCGATCGCCTCCACGTACGGGACGCTGACCCACCTCTGCATCCTGCTGAACATCCGCGCCTATCGCGAGGGCGCGCTCGGGCTGCTGCGCCGTCTGCCGCTCGTCGGGCCGCTCCTCCCGCAGCGCGTCTCGCAGATCGCCGCCGCGCCCTCCCACACGGCCTCCTCCCAGCCGGCGCCCCCCGCCCGCGTCGTCTCGCCGCCCGCCCGTCAGCACACGCCGCTGCCCCGCATCGTCATCACGGACCCCTCCTTCATCGCCGACCAAGCGTGACGTCCGCTCCTTCATAGCATAAAAGAAAGCAGGTGCTTCGAAATAAACGGGTGCTTTGGTCGGCGATACGCCATCCACGCAGAGGTCGACCCTCAAGCCATTCGGCAGCAAAAACGGCCATTGATCCGAGTGGTGGCCAGCGAACTCCATGTTTATTCAATGCAATTAAACAGGCGGATGATACCCATCCCAGCACACATACTTCGTTTGATCGGTGAAGAAGTTGCAACGTTCGCCCGAACACACGCACAACCGCCCGCCGAAGCCGTCGTCGCGCCACTCGTGGTCGAAGGGAGCACAACCGAGCGAGACGTTGCGGAAGCCGCGCTGAACAGCGAGCAACTTTCGTTTTTCCTTCGCAGAGCTCACTTTTGCGTCCCCGAAGTTGTTGTAGTAGGCGAAGCAATGACCAGACGGGCAAGGGTCCTCATGTTTCATGTTCCCCGCGTGGTTCTTCCACCCGTACCAGAAGAAGCAGGTGATTTGGTTGGAGGCAGACGGTTCGCTCGTAGCACGGCTTTGGAGCGACGCGGAAAGAAAGACGACGAGGAGGAGGAAGAGACTGCCGACGGATGTGCGGACGAATCACAATCACTGACCACTCGAATGAAGCGAGAGGCGGAAGCGCTGCCACTTTTGTTCCGTCTGCCTTCTTTGCATTCCCCGCCGCTTCGATTATAAGATTGGTCGGTGATGCGACATTTGCGCTTCTACACTTGCGCCCCGACACTTGCGCCCCGACAGATGCGCCCCGACTTTTGCGCCCGACACATGCGCCCCAACATTTGCGCCCCGACACTTGCGCCCGACATTTGCGCCCTGAATTGTCATGCACAGAAAAGCTGTAAACGTCACAAATAAGAAGTTTATAGCAACCCACACCCCCTTTGCTCCTTTACATACCGCCCCTACGATTCAAAAACCGCTACATTGAGAGGTATAAGCGTTTAATGCAGTTTTACGTCGTTTTGGTCCTTGGATAATTTGGGGCGCATGTGTCGGGCGCAAAAGTCGGGGCGCAACTGTCGGGGCGCAAGTGTCGGGCGCAAATGTCGGGCAACCGATTGGTCGATTGCAGACGGCCGTTGATCGAATGGAAATCGGGATCAGAGACCAATAGAAAGTGCGCTAAAGGACACGCGAACGTTCTCTGCCTGCCGATCGGAACTTGTGCCCGTTAGAACACGTGCGTCAAAAGCAGAACTGTTGCAAGCGCGGTTTCTCGTCGACTCTCCGCGATCAAAAAATTGCGGTCGGGTGTTGAGTGAGCGGGCAGACGCCCGGATTCCCTCGTCTTTTGCTCCTTTCAGACGGTTAGTGGATTGCGGTAGGTCGCGTCGTTGGTCCCCAGACACGGTTACACACAATTAGTTCCCGCTCCAACCCACTGTCAATACACGAAGGCATGCTCTGCGAAGAACGTGCGGCGGTTGCTCGTGGAGCCGGGTGATCTTCACGCCCTCCCTTCTCTTGATTGATCGAACAAGCAAAAACCTCCTCCTAATGGGGAGTTTATCCGTTCGTGTAGTTGGTGTAAAGGTCGAGCATGAGCTGGGCGTTGCGGAAGGCGCTGAGGGCCGTCGGGTGGTGCGTGTCGACGAAGTGGACAAGGCCGGCGGGCGAGGCGGACGGGCAGAAGGCGGCGGCGTCGCGCGGGCCGCACCACGCGGCGAGGAGGTCGGCCTTCACGCAGCGGCCGCAGTCCAGCAGCTCCATGCGGCGGCGGGCGGACGGCTGCTGGGCGTAGGCGAACTGAAAGCAGCGGGCGGATGAGTGGGCGGACGGCCGCTCACCTCCGCGGGGTCGCCGATCGCGTCCAGCGGGCGCCCGTTCTTCACGCGCAGCTCCACCTCGCGGACGGGGATCTGCGAGAAGACGGGGAACGACTGCTGCACCACGAGCACCTCGCGCGCCACCCGCGACAGGCGGCCGAAGTAGGCGGCGAGCGAGCGGAGGAACTCGTCGCCGTCCGCGTTCGCCTCGTCCAGCGGCACGTCCGCGATCTCCACCAGCGCGAACAGGGCGATCACCACGTCCACGGGCTCGTCCCACTGCTCCAGGGCGCGCGTCGAGTCGTTCAGGAAGCGGACGCACTCGTCCACCACCGCCGCCGTCCGCGCGGGCTGCTGGAAGCGGCGGTCGGCCGGCATGCACGAGTTGCGCATGAGGAGCGTCAGGCGGCGGTAGGTGGGGCGCCACACGTGCTGGATGCCCGGAAAGTTGTGCAGACTGCAGCGAGTGATTAAAAGGGAGGTTGGAAGCAAGCAATTGGACGTGCCTGTGGCTGTTGCCGATCACTACGACGTTCTTCGTGCCCGTGCCCTCCGCGTGGCACGTGTAGACGCTGTGGAAGCGCGTGAGGTCCAGCGGGAAGCTCGTGGGCATCCGGCGGCTCTGGTTCGCGCAGAACGGAAAGCCCACGTACGCGCGCCGCAGGTTCGCGTTCAGGCGGCGGATTTCGCTGAGGTTCGCGGCGGGCGGCGGGCCCCCGGCGGCCCACAAACGGCGCACCTCGTCGCAGATCTCCGGCGGACAGGCGCGCCCGCCGCTCGCCGGCGCCGCCTCGTCCTCGGCCTCCAGCTGGACGGCCGCCCGCCGCAGTTCGCAGAGGAGGGCGCCGTTGAGCAGGAGGCCGACCGCGAGCACGGCCGCCAGTCGGGGCCACGAGTCGACCGTCCGCAGCAGCCGCAGGACCGCGTGCTCGAGCAGGAAGCCGGCGGAGATCGAGGCGGCCATCAGCACGACGCCCGCTGCAAACGAACAGTGGAAAGAAAGGAGCGAGGGGCGGCCACTCACTCGTCAACGGCGGCCCGTCGCCGGCCGCCCACTCGGCGCCGTTCGCGTACTTGTGCAGCATGAAGAGCGGCCAGTGCAGCAGGTAGACCGAGTAGGAGACGTCGCCCAGCGTGCCCGCCAGCCGCCCGCCGGACAGCGCCGCCTCGTTGTGGCGCCCGACCAGCAGGGCGGCGAGCGCGACCACCGCCAGCCGCACGCACTGCGCGGAGGCCGTCGGGATGCCGAAGACGAAGAGGCCGCCCAGGAGGCCGACGTTCAGCACCTCCAGCAGACGGCCGAGCGACGAGCAGCCGCCGCCCTCCCCGCTCGCCCCGCAGTCCAGCAGACGGCGGCTGTGGGCGAAGTGGGCGCCGAAGCCGGCGAAGAACTGCCACACGCGGGCCGCCAGCAGGAAGTGCGCCCGGTCGCCGTTCGCCGTCCACTGGAAGCCGAGCGAGGCGGCCGGCAGCAGGAGGACGAGCGGCAGCTGGAGGGCCGGGCGGAGGGGCGGCCACTCGCTCGTGCGCGAGGAAGAGGGCGGGCACCAGCACGTAGAACTGCACTTCCACACTCAGCGACCACGAGTGCAGGAAGAAGTACACTTTCGAGGACTACAAGCGAGAGAATGGTGAAAGAAGAGCGGGGGGAACGCACCATGTCGAAATACTTGTGTTCCCGGAGGCCGGGCGTGTTCGAGAAGAAGCCGAGGGCGGGCCACGTCTCGGCCACCACCTGCGAGAAGTCCAGCGGCAGCACGTGCAGCCGGACGAGCCCCAGCACGAGCAGGACGACCAGCTGGAAGGGCGGCACGATGCGCTTCAGGCGGCGGAAGTAGAAGTCGAGGACGGCGGGGCGGGAGAGCGGCCGCCGTCTGCTCATGATCGCCGCCATCAGGTAGCCGGAGATCACAAAGAACCTGCAAGAAGACGAGTGGCGGGAGAAGAGCGAGAACTGCCGCACAAGTCGACGCCCAAGTAGCCGAACGGGATCCATCGCGGCCACAGGTGGAAGAGGAGGACGCCGCCGATCGCCACCGCGCGCAGAAACTGGACGTCCGCCCGCAGGCCGGCCGACGGGGCGCGTTCCTTCGGCCCGACGGGCGCGGGCAGCAGCGGGGCGCTCGCGGCTTCCTGCATCCCGAAGCTTGGAGTCGAGTCGTCGAGCGGGCGGCAGTCGGCGGGCGCGCGGAGATCCAATCGCTCGCCGGAATAATCCACTGGAAAGTGATTCCGCCGCCGCCCAAGTGCCCCGAATTCGACGCGAGTTCCAGCCGGCGGGCGCCCGCAATGACGTCGAAATGCAACGAAGAGGGCGAGTGGCAAGTGGGGGAATAATCGAGAAGCGAAACTCGCGCCCGTCGCCGCCCGCTTGGCGGATTGAAGTGCAAATCGGCCGCCCGGACGGGTGTTTGCATCGGCGATCGTTCGAAAGAGCGGGCGTTCGGGACGGGCGCGCGTTTAAGCGAGGGACGGGCGAGCGTTGCATCACTCCGCTTGGAGCTTCAGGATGTACCAGCGACTGGGCGCGCCGGCCGGCAAGTGGACGTCGCCGTCGGCGTTCGCGCTCGCGGTGGCCGCCGCCGTCCTCTTCTTCTGCTTCGCCGCCTTCCAACTGCAGGCCGGACGGCCGGCCGGACCGCTGCGGACGGCCAGCGACCGCCCCACGCCGCTGCCTCCGCCGACCTCGACGGCCGCCCCGCTGACGCCCGAGGAGGAGCCCGTGCCGCGGCTGGAGCGCCGGCCGCTCATCCTCTTCTGGGACCAGTACTTCGCGGACCAGTACGTCCTCTTCACGGGCATCAATGCGAGCACTCGGCCGCCCTGTCCGTACGACTGCGACTACTCGCTGGACCGAAAGCGCGGCCAAGAGGCGGACGTCCGCGTCTTCCACCAACGCAACCTTGATCCCGCCGAGCTGCCGCCCCCGCGAGCGGACGGGCAGTTCGTGAACGTCTACTACAACCTGGAGCGTGAGTGCGCACTGCAGGAAACACTCCGCATTTCTCCCGTTCAGCCCCCTACTTGTCGTTCTCGTGGATCATTCGGCGCACCAAACGGCCGGTGCCGCCCGACTTCTTCAACGCGACGGCCACCTACCGCTCCTCATCGGAGGTCTTCTACCCGTACGACCTGTTCGTCCCACTGGACGGCAGCGAGCGGGAGGAAGACGTGTGGACGGAAGAACAGGCGAGCGCTCCAGTTTGTTCGGGTGTTGATTCTCGTGCAGGTGGAGGAGCGGCTGCGCGCCAAGCGGAACGCCTCGCTGATCGCCATGTCCAACTGCGGCTCGGAGTCCAAGCGGCACGCGTACGTGGACGAGCTGGCCGCCCACCTCGAGGTGACGCGCGTCGGCCGCTGCAACGGCACCATCCAGTGCGACAAGGACGCGGGCACCAAGATGCACCGCGTGGACCTCGACTGCATGAAGCGGCTGATCGGTGAGCGTGCGGGCGGGGGCGGGGCGGTGCTTTGAGTGGGTAGCGGGAAAGGAAGGCTTCTGCCCAGGAGGTGGCAATCAAGCCTGGATTGGACGGGTTCTCCGTCGGATGCGAGTTTTCCGGCTGCCCGTTGGTTTGGTGGGTGGAACACGAGAGACTCGTATTGGGCGGTGGTTTATTGGTTCTTAGTCCCAACTGCCGGAGGACGAGAGCGGCGTTTCATCCGCTCGCTCACACACAAGCGGCTGATTCCTTGTCCCCCACAGCCTATGCTCACTTCTCGCTGCAGACAGCCACCACTTCTACCTGGCGTTCGAGAACTCGGTCTGTCCGGAGTACACGACCGAGAAGTTCTGGCGCGTGAAGGACCTGATCGTGCCGGTGGTGCTGAGCCGCGCGGTCGTGCCCCGCCACATCCCGCCGGACGTGTTCGTCGCGGCCTCCGACTTCGAGTCGCCCGCCGCCCTCGCCGCCCACCTGCGCTGGCTGATCGAACACCCGGCCGAGTATCGGAAGTAGGCACTCGGTTCTTTTCCCTCCTTCACTCACTCGCTGCAGGTTCTTCGAGTGGACCAAGCGCTACCGCCGCTCGTCGCTGTCGGAGGCCGAGCTCAACGTCTCCTGCCAGCTCTGCAAACTCGCCCACCGCCGGCCGCAGCGCCGCATCCCCGACTACCGGCTGGAGTGGGGCGGCCGCGAGTGCGTCCGCGACTACGCCCTCGATCTCCTCACGAACGCGCCCGACGACCTCAACAACGTGCGCGACCACGAGCGGCGGCTGGCGGAGCTCATGGACCGCACCTACCGGCCGCGCGCCCTCCACCGCATCCTCTAATAAACAGCGACGACTGGAGGGGAGTGGTCGAACGGAAAAGAGCGGGAAGTTCGGGGTCAAGCGGTGGAATTCTTTGGGACACTTGCGCGCTAGTGTTTGAAAGCGCTGGGAAGAAGCGGCGAGGAAGCAAGAGGGGATAAACGGCTGCTGTATCACGAGCGGTGGCGGGACACAGAAGAAGCGGGCGGCTGATTGAGCAGCCCCTTTCCTTTCTGCACCAACTCGCGGTTGAAAAGAAAAGAAATGAAAGAAAGGGCTCTCCAGACCGACGAAAAGCACGAGTGGAGTTTATTCGGTAACTCGCGGCTGAGTCTTTAAAGAAGCAAGTGAATGACTGGCAAGCGGGCTGTGAGAGGCAGTCCGCGCTGAGGTAAGGGAGGCTCGAAACTGTAGGTAAGAAACGGACAATAAAGAAACGGGCGAAAGAAGCGGTCTGTTGTACAACGGGTGACGGGCAAGCGGAAGAATCGGGCGGCTAATCGTGCAGCCGCTTTTCTTCCTTCGCAAGAGCTCGCGCTTGAATCAAAGGAAAAAAACAACGAAAAGGAAGCTCCGCTGACCGAAGAAAAGTGCGAGGGTCTGCCCCCACTCCCTTCCGCGCGCTTTAACTGCCGCCTGCCGGCTATCTGGCGCCCGCCATCTCGTTTATTCGAGCGGACGGTCAGCAGAAGAACTTCTCGACACAGCGCTCGTCCTGCGCGTTCACGAGGAAGAGCCGCAGCATCTGCTTCTGGGAGTCCATGAAGACGGTGAACGGGCCGTCGGCGAGGAAGCGGTGGAGGGCGGCGAGGGCGTCGGCGGTCGCGAGGCCGAAGCGCTCGGGCGGGAAGTGCACCTCGACGTTCAGCTGGCAGACGGCGGGCAGGCGGTCTTGGGCGTCTGCAGTCGGGAGATCACAACGAAGAAGCGAGGGGACGAACCGAGCAGTTTGGGCAGCAGGCGGAACTCGGCGCCCTCCACGTCCACGAGCAGCAGGTCGATGGGCCGCGCGCGCCCGCCCTGCTCGTCGAGGAAGGCGGCGATGTCGCGGTGGGCGACCGTCCGCCGCTCGTAGCGCCCGTCCGCTGCAAACGGGCATTACGTAATGATCTCGCCTGCAGACCTCCGCGGATGCTGGCCGAAAAGTTGCCCTCCTCGGCGCCCACGACCGCCTGCACGAAGCGGGCGGTGGGGACGCGCTCGACGAGCGGCCGGTTGGTCTCCGCGTCCGGATCGACGGCCACGAACTCGCACTGGGGGTAGCGGTTGAAGAGGCCCGTCTCGCCCGAAAAGTCCGCCCCCACGCCGAGCGTGAACACGCGGCAGGGCGCGTCGCGCTCCACAAAGTCCAGGAAGTACTTGCGCTCGCCGTCCGACAGGAACGTGTACAGCCAGCCGAAGTCCACCTCCGCCGAGTCGTAGGTCTGCAGAGAATCGAGCAGAAATGAAAGGAAGACGTCCAAGAGCTCACCCCGACGAGCGCCATCCACTTGAGCTCCGGCCGCAGCTCCAGCGCGCGCCAGTACGCCAGCCGCTCGTGCTGCACGTCGCGCATGCGGCGGAGCCTCGCGCGGAAGTCGGGGATGCACTTCTTGGGGCGGACCAACGGTTTGCTGCGGTCGCTCGGGCAGATCGGCTGCAATCCGGCCGCTTTTCGCCCGCCTTCTGCCCACGACTCACGGCCAGACGGGACGGGCGCGCGCACTCGTCGCGGCGCCGCTGTTTCGGCTTCGGGCACTCGGGCGGCGGCCGGACGGGCGGTGGCGGTTCGTCCCGCTCGTCCGCCCACTCCTGCCGCCCGCGCGCCTTCCAGACGGCCACTCCGAACGCGCCCACCAGCAGGAGGAGCAGCAGGGCGAGGCGCGGCCGGTGCGCCCAATTGTGCGTCGAGCGGAACATCGGAGAGAATGGAGTTAGGGGCAAGGAGTCCGTTGTTTCTTCTCTCCAACACCGGATTGTGGCAGAAACCGGCTCGTTTGAACGCCCGCCCGCTCTCCTCATTGTCGGAGTTCATGCAAACACCCGCGGCTTACGGCGGTGTGCGGGCAGCGATCGAACAAACCGGCAAGCGGATTACTCGCGTTGACACAGGTGGGCAAGAGAGAAAACAGTGGTGTGAATTCACGACTGGATTGCAAACGATCACATTCTATTCGTCTCTAACTACAGACTTTTCTCGCATTTGAACGCCTACGCGGGAAGCCTGGCGACTACTCGAACCACACTCCCTGGTTGTTTCTAACGAACGCCACACTCACCGCCCCCAACAACTCCACAACGAGAGGCCGCATGGTTTCAACCGAGTTTATCCGCGCAGCACTCAATCCTGACGCGTGTACTCGCGGGTGCGCGTGTTCTTGGAGCTGCGGCGGGCCTTGAAGCGGGCGGAGGGCTCCGGCTTGCGGCCGCCGGTCGACTGGCGCCTCTTGGGCTGAAGCTCGGCGGCGGCGGCGGGCGGCTTGTCGACGGCGGGGCAGGGCGGCGACATGCCGGTGATTTGCTCCAGCTTGCGGGCCACCTGCAACTCGTTAGAAGGGCGGAAGGGAGCACTCGCGTGTGCCATCGAAGCGCGCTGCTCGGCCTGCGCCGCCCAACAATCGTTCAGCACGAGCTCGACGATGGGCGGCGGCGTGTCGGCGGGGAACTCGAGCCGCGTGCCGCCGAGGATCTGCAGCCGGCCGGGCGGTGGGGAGGCGGGCGGGCGGGACTCACTTGGTTCTTGAGCTCCGCGTTGTTCACGCCGCGGAAGGGCTCCGTGCCGTCCGCGTACACCTCCCACACGTCCGACTTGGGCGAGAACAGCATCGCCGCGATCACTTCTGCAGCGGAGGAGTGAGCGGAGGGCGGAGGGGACGAACCGGGCGCCAGCCACTTCATCGGCACGCGCCGGCCGGTCGGCATCTTGTAGTGGGAGCCCTCGCGACTCAGCCCGAAGTCGGAGATCTTCGCCTGCAAGCGGACGAGTGGAAGGAGAGAGGGCGCCCCAGCACTCGCCGTCATGTCCGAGTAGAGGACGTTGCGGGCGGCGATGTCGCGGTGGATGCAGTTGCGCGCGTGCAGGTACTCCAGGCCCCACGCCACGCCCATGCACATGTTGTCGAGCTTCTCCTGGGCCGGCACGCGGTTCTTCTTCAGGTACTCGTCCAGGGCGCCGCCGTGCAGCTGCAGCCGGCCGGCGGGTGGGCGGAAGGAGGGGGCGGACTCACGAGCTCCATCACGATCATCAGCGGCTCGGCCTCCACGCACACGCCGTACAGCTTGACGACGTTCGGGTGCTCAAAGTCTGCAACAAGAAGGAGTGGAAGGGCAGGAGAAACGAGTGGAAGAGGGCTTACTGCGCATGAGACGGGCCTCCTTCATGATCTCCTTGATCTTCTCCTTGGAGACGTCGTTCGTCTTCGCCAGCTTCACGGCCACGTCCACGCGGCGCTTCGAGGGCAGCAGGAGCGTTCCGGCGCGCACTTCTCCTGCAACGGCCGGCTGTTGATTGGGGGCGAACGGGAGGGGGCGGCCGCACCGAACGCGCCCTCGCCCAACTTCGCGCCCAGCTCCACGTCGCCGTGCCGCAGCTCCTAGGGCGCGCGCATCACCGGCTGGCCGAGCACGACGCCCGCCAGCTGCAGCGGGAGGTGGGTGAAGAAGCCGTGGGAACGAGACGGCGGACTCACGTGCGGCACGATCGACTCGCCCGACTGCACGTATTGAGTTGTCCAGAAAGTTTCCGAACAAGGCTCGGCCGAGCGACAACTTGTCGCATGGTCAAAATGAGTGCATTTATGTGAATTCAATCGAACATCGCCCGAAATGAGGCGAACAACAGAGGTTATGTTTGTTTCGATAAGGCGACGCAACCGGCCGATCAGCCGAGCTCCATTCGGAAACTTTGGACAACGCAATAGAGAGTTTGATGAGAAGCGGCGGGCATCAAACGAGTACGCAAGGAGAATTGCTTTCCGTCCGTGTTCAACAAAGTGCCTCGTTCATTCCACTTTTTCTCATGCGAACCCGCTTGTTTCTGCCCCCAATCGATGACGAAACACAAGCAAGCGAGCGGACGGAGGGACATTCCGACCGCCCCGCTCGCCACGCAATCGACACGCGGCCGCCGCCGCCCCGCGATCCGTCGGGCGTCTCGCAGGTGCAAAAGACCACTTTTTTCGTCGCGCTGCCGCTCGCCGCCGCCCTACCGCCGCTTTCCGACCGGCGAGCGCGCTTCCCCGTCCGCCTGCTTTCTTCCTTTCAGCCGCCAACTGACCGCTCTTCGATTGCAGAGATGGACGACGTGGCGGCGTTCCTGGACGAGCTCTCGTTCTCCTTCGGCGCGTCGGCGGTCGAGCGGGCTAACGGCGGCGACGTTTTGATCAAGGCGGGCGACGTCCTCTTCCACGTGAGTCCCGCGCCCTCCCCTTCTTTCAAGCGGCTTCTTCACGCGCAGGCCGATCGGGAGCAACTGGCCGCCCACTCGCCGGTCTTCGCGCGCGCCCTCCGCCGCTCGACGCGCCTCGAGGTGGGCGGCTTTGCGGCGAAGGCGGTCGGCGAGGTGCTCCGCTTCGTCCACGCCGCCGTCTTCTTCGCGGCCGACGAGCGCGCGCTGACCGACGTCCACGAGGTGGCCGCCCACTTCGAGCTGCGCGAGTTGGAGGTGAGCGCGCGTTTCTTCTCCCGTCCGCCCACTCGTTCGCTTGCAGGCCGTCTGCTCGCGCGTCCTCGTCGCCGACCTCTCGGCCGCCAACGTCCTCCGCCGCCTCCGCTGGGCCGACCGCTCGGGCGCCCGCGAGTGCCGCCGCCTCTTCCGCCAGTTCGCCCTCGACCACTGGGAGCTCCTGCTCGACCGCCTGGACCTCGACGCGTTCTTCCGCTCCGATCTCCCCCTCTTGGAAGAGTTGTTCGCTCAAACCCAAAATGTTTGTTGATTTCTCCTTGTTTCTGGAATAAACGCGGTCTCGTAATTCCGCCGGTCGCCTTTTCGTAGTCGAACAGCAGGCAGCGATCGCTATTTGCGGCCAACGGGAACTAGCTGTTTACTGCTGCAAGAGTTTATTCCCGTTTGTTCAGCAAATAAACCGTCGAACACAGAGCCGATCGGAAGTGTTGAAGAGGAAGAATCGATGCAGTCGCGGGAGTTCCTCCAGCTGGAAGACCGAAAAGGAGCCGTCGGTCAGGAAGCCGCCGACCACGTCCAGCACACTCGTTTGCTTTCCGTTGATCACGGGCGGGTTGCGCACTTGAACGTTCATTTGGCAGATGGTGGGCGGTAGAACACGCTCGTCTTCTGCAACAAAAGACGAATAAAGAGCTAAAAAAGGAACTCACGAATCAAAAAAGCCAGCTGCTTCAACTGCCGCCAGTCCACGTCGGCAATCAGCATGTTCGTGCTCGCGGAATCGGTAGCTTCTCCGGTTGCTTCTTCCAACGGATTCGGTGGATGAACGGTCGTTTCAAAGATGTCCAGCCGCGTGAACAAGCAGCGAGGAAAGTGGGTCCACAACGCCTCCTCTCCGCAGAACTTCTCGCCCGTCCCGAGCGAGAAGATTCGACAGGGCGGGTGCCGAACGCGGGAGAAACCCAGCAGCAGATCGCGCTCGCCGTCGCTCACGATCCGCGGCACGAGTGTGAAGTCAGAACGGAGGGCGGTTGCTGTCTGAAACGACAAGAACGAGAGGAATGAGTGGAAAGCGAAACACTCACCCAAATCCTCATCTCGTACTCTTCTGTCCGGCGAGCCCACTCGGCCATCTCGGCGTATTGATCGAGCCGCATTTCGTCCAATCGACTCGTGATGTTCAGGCACTCGCCCCACCGAATGGGCACGTTCTCGATCACCACGTCCACCGGACTGTCGGTCGACAACAAGCAGAAGAGTCCTGCGAGAAGGCAGAAGAAGGCGATTTTCAGCCAGGTTCGCGCCTTCCTATGAGACCGCGGGCAACAGCCCATGATCGAAAAAGGAGGAGATCAATTTAAGTTCGAAAGATAGAATGTAAGTTCAAGGCAAAAGACCGAGGAACAAAAAAGAAGTACGCCGGGGGCATTTATTTACTCCAAAGTCAACAAGTTCTCGCGTGCGCGACTTATCGCCGCAAATCGGCGAATTCGGAGGTCAGCCAGAGAGGTGGCAGAAACTAGCTATATTTACGCATTCTCGAGTGTTTCCTTAACAACGAGCTAATCTCTTTTTTTATAGTTTCAATTGTACTCTATACAACTTGCAACGCGCAGTTCTGTTTCGAGCACTTGAACCTAGTGCTTTGGGTCTTTCGTCATCCACGAGTTGCAGAGTAAGGGTCCTATGCTCTTTTCACACAGATGTCAGTTATTTTTGACTGTTCTCCGTCAAATTACCGGCTTGGGTACTTCTCCATAAACGACAGTCGTTATTCTGGTCTTGCTTCCTCGTAATTACCGCTCTCGCGGCAATTAAAGCGAGATAAGCTTTACGATTCGCCCTTCGTCCATCCATTCCCCGAATTCATCACAATTTCCCTCTGTTCCTCATTCCAAGAAGAAGGATTACGATCGTAAAGAAGGGTGTTTATTCGATGTGCAGAGAGGGCAAATAAGAAAGGAGTAAACAAGAAAAGAACAGATCAATGGAATGTATGAGGATCAATCGGCAGAGTGTTTGGAGTGATGGGTACCTTCCTTAAGGGCCTGTTGGTACCCGTTCTTCATATTGGAAATGATGAAGAAGGCCAGCCGGCGCCACACTTTCGCGGCGTCCGCTCGCTGCGTTTCGGTGAGGTCGGGGAACGAGGTGGAGATCTGCTCGATCAACGAGACCTCCATTGCGTCCTGCAATCGACCGTCGTCTTCTGTTTGTTTGGAGGGGAACTCACGAGGAAGAGATCCCAATGCTCCGAAACGAAGCCCCGCCCGGCGTACTGCACGTGTTTTGCGCCGATCTCCTCCAAGTAAACGGCCACGTCGTCGATGCGGTACAGATTCGCAACACAGTGCGAAATGGTCCAAACACGCACGATTAGAACGGAAGACGAATGGAAGGACGTACTTGTGCGAACTTGAGCGTCTGCGAGCGGAACTCCCGCGACTCGGTGTAGTTCTCGCCGTGCTTGTGAATGTCGGGGAAGAGCAGGCGGGATTCCGGCACGTGCGTGAACACGAAGTTGAAAATACTCTCTCCCAACTGGTAGAGGAAGTCGAGGTCGTTACACCACGTCAGTTTGATCAATTCCCGTGCCTCCGAGTCAGGCTCCCAATTGACGATCTTGTCCGAGTCGATAGACCGAGTGCGGTGCTCGTACGTGAACTGCAAGCATTCTTTTGAGTAATGGGAACGAGCAGAAAGGCGTACTCGAGAGAAGAAGTTCCGAATGGTGGGCGAAGTGGTCGACTGGGTGCTCGCCACCGATTCGCGTCTCTTCGACTTTTGAGAACCGTGTCTGAGCATGCTGCAAACGAGAAGATTGGTTTGGAGATGACTCGTGAACAAACCTGAGGTCCACAATCATCACTCTGCAAGTGCAACAGAAGGTCTAAACAAAATAGATGAATGGCGACTGCAAGACGGCAAGCGGCACGCGTGCGAATTCGCGGCTTCCGAGTGAGTGGACGCGTTCAATGGATGTGAGGGAAAAGAAGAGGAAAGAATGAACGGAATGCGGGCACCAAACCCGGGCGACGGCTTAAAACCGCAACGGGAGGAACGGAAGCGAGCGGACGGGCACGAGTGGTCTCGTTTTATTCTCCGGCCGGCCTCCTTCCACTCCAATTGGCGGACCGCCCCGTCGGCTCGCTTGTTTTCCACGCGCCCCGGCGGCCAGTTTGTTTTCGCATTCATTTCGGCTCTCATCCGCCGGCCGGCCCTCTTCTTCGACGAGCGAGCCAACTGTTTAACAATGCCAATTTCCGGCCCGCTTCTGCGAAGTTTCCACACCGCCCCAAATGAACGAAACTCCCGAGAATCCCGGCCGAACGGGAAGCAGGCGACCGAACATCTCGGCGAACAGAATGCAGTAGAGTGTTTGGAGTGCGAACAAAGAAGTAAGAAGAAGACGAGAAGGAACGGAGAGGAGGCCCCAATTCACTTCAATTTGCGGCCGCCGATTAAATCGAGCCGTCGGCCGCTCATCGCGAACTTCCGCCTTCCGGTTCCGCGAATCCGCCGGCCGGCCGGCTATTTCGAGCGCTCGACCGGAAAACAACGCCGAATTGAATTCGGTTTGAATCGGACGACCGAATTCCCGTCGACGGCCCACAGTCAACAAAACGGTTTCGCAATGGGCGGCCGAGAGGATCGAATTTTGAGCACGCGGCCTGCTTGTGGTTTCGAACCGAAAGATCTCGACAATCAAATTCGAAAACACACGTTTCGAAGGTCCGTTGGGAAATCGCCGCCGAGTACTTTTCTTTGGGCACATTCCGTGAGTTCTTTGGACTTCCCGTTCCGCTCGACCACCGAACGAAATCGTCGAGGCGGAAGTGGAGCGGTCGGCCGGTCGGTCGGCGGGCGACTACGGCCGTCGGAGTGCGAACTCACGTCTGTTCTCGAATGCCGACCGCCGGCATGAACCCGACGGCAGGAGCGGAAGGAAGCAGCAAGGAAGCGAATGACGAGTGTCCCGGCAATTTTGCTCGAGGGCCATCGTATTTAAACGCCTGTGCACGTGCCCTTCCTCGAGATCAGACACCAGCGAGTGCGACGAAAACACGATGACCGGCGAGAAGCTCATGAATTGCAAATCAGAGCGGGGGCCAAGCGAACAGCGGGGGGAGGTCGAATGGTCGAGTGGAATGATTAATCTGTTGAAGAACAAAACAAAGAGGAAAATTGGCAGTGTGTTGGCTTGATTTCCGGTCTCTTCCGGTTAACGGCCGTTTGCAAGCGCACGGAAAGAAGGTCTAATCCTCACTTTCCGGACGGAAACGACCGTTTGGCTCGAGCAGAAGTGATCTCCGGTCCACAAACGTGTGCTCTGTCTATTTCGAACCGCAGAGTTTGTGTTCGGAAACAAGCGGGGATTTTCGAAGAAAAATAAACAAAAGGAGCGTGTGGTTCTTCTCGAAGACGTGCAGTTCAGAAAGAGAAAGCAGAAGCGATAAGCAGATTGTCTGAGAGGTCGAGTGGAAAGCGGGGATTCCTCGGCGCTATCACTCGCATTACCGATCGACTCCCTTCATTCGCCAGGTTTCCGGTCGGCGGAAATAGACGGAAAGACGCGAAAAGGAGACGACGATAAGAAACATTCCGCTGGAAGACACGAATTCGTGCGTATAAATAAGAGCATTCGCATCACTCTTGAACCTGTCCAAAAATGAATTTGCTTTTGACTTGCCTCCTTTTGGTCTCCGTCCATTTGCTGCTTGTTTTTGCTACGAACAACGATGAAAGGCAGAGATTCCGTCTGGTTGGCCGTCAACATCGCCGAAATGCGGAGGAACTGCGCGAATTCCATCGAGTGCGACGAGAAGAGGCGGCCAGAACGCACCGAAACTACATCCCGACGTTTCCTTGCACGTACTCAGTAATTTTACTTGTCTACTCATTACTTCTTTCAGCTGAACAAGGGGAGCTGCGCTCCCCTTTTGTGTTGCTCGACTTTGCCTGTGTTTTGTTCTTATCTTTGGGTGAGTGCTGAGGGCTCGATGCTCGACTGGGAACAGGAAAACTGTCGCTGCATCGTTTATTTGTTGATTCCTCGGTCTTCTTTTATCTTTCCGTCTTTTGTTGCAGAAGTGCGTTTAAGTGCGGTGTTTGCCGAATAAATGTGTAGCGCGTGCTCTTGTTCATCATTCAGTGCGAGTGATCAGTAGTTAGACCTTCATTTGAAGGAGCCCACTTGCCACGCCAAGGCCACTGATCGTAAGTGAGGAGTTCTTTTTGATGGGAGAACCGTTAGAACCCAAAAGACGGTCACTAAAACGTGCCGTTTGTTTAGAAACTATGTACACTATTTACAGAAAGCGAAAGCAAGTTGAATCAAAAGTTTTCTGTACAAATCGGAGTGCGTAAAGGATGAAGAAAAGAAAGGTTCTGTACAAAACGAAAGCAAAACAGTCGAATTGATTAGGGACTTCTGTCCGATTACCGGGATGGAGATGTGTTCTCGTTGATCTGTTTCTCCAAAGAGCGAGCGATTTGCCGCACAATTGCCGTTCCTGGAGATCGCAGAGGAGGAGGAGAAGGAGTGCGCACTGGAGAGAATTGAAGAGTGACCGAACTGATGAACGACTCATTCTGCTGGTCTTCCTGCGTTTCGTCGCCGTCGATCACAATTCGGCGGACTTTTCGACTCGGCCGTTCGGGTGTTTTGTTCGTTTCTCTCGCCCGCTTGATCAGAGGGTTCGCAGCGGTCGAATCGTCATCACCGTCGGACTCGTCGCTGCTCTCGTCGTCAAGCGGCGGGATGTCAGGCCGGAAGTCCTGCTCGTTTCGTCGTTCTTCTTCTTGCGCATCGTTTTCGTCTCCACTCAGACCCCCGCCGCCCTCTCCGTCGGCTTCGATTTCATTTGGGGGCGGGAGTTCGGAAGTCGCCTCGCCTTCGAGATCGTGAATGAATTGGGCAACTCGCGGATGGACCACGTTCTCCATGAAGAACGCGACCCCCTTCGTGGCGGGATTGAACACGTAAGTGTCTTGTCCTCGCCGTGTGCGGGTGTTTGCCACGAAGAGATGGCCGGGAGAGAAAACGGGAGAGCTCAAAAAGATTCCGATTCGGTCCAGAGTTTGACCCTGGACTTTGTTGATCGTCATGCAAAAGGCGAGCTTGAGAGGGAATTGAATGCGGTAGAAAGTCGTCATCTTCTTCTGCTCAAAGTCGACTTCCCGCGCGAACTTCGTCCGCACAACATCAATCTCCTCTCCCAACTCGCCGTCTTCTCGAATTCGTTGCACGACGATCACGTCCGGGTGGCACTCCTTCACGATAGCCGGTGTTCCGTTGCACAGGCGGAAGCGAACGTCGATGTACTTGATGAAAAAGACTTTCGCTCCCGGTTTCAAGATCAGAGTCTGTTCTCCCAGTCCTGTTTCGTTAACGCGAGCCATGTTCTCGACCATCGCGTCATGAGCGGATCCGTCGGTCGGATCAACGCTGTCCGCAACGGGAGTGTTGATGGCCTCGTAAACGTAGGCTTTGGAAGAAATTGAAGAAAGAATCTCGTTGTTCACGTCGCGGACGGTGGAATTGTGCGGCGAAACGATCGCTCGATTGGACCACTTCTTGATGTCGTTCATTTCGTCTCGCGGGAAGATGGATTCCTTCAACTTTTGGAGGGACGAAACGAAGTTCATCGACGCCAAACGGCGGGCTTCGGAGCGGAAAGCGGTCAGACGGCGGACGGGATTGCGCCCAACTCCCACGTCTGCCTGCCACTTCCGAAATTCTTCTTCCTCTCGTTCGGTGCGGAAGTTTTGGCGCAAGCAGAAGAATTCGATGGATCCGTCGTAATACTTCGGAATCAACGAAACGTCGTAGCCCGCACCGATATTCCCGCCTTTGACGATCGGAAGGATTTGGCGGAAATCGCCGCTGAACACGATCACCAATCTTCGCTCAACTTCTCGTCCCTTCCGCACCTTCTCGAACACCTTCATGATGTAATCGAAGATGTCGATGTGCAGCTGACTCGCCTCGTCAATCATCAAGAGCGCCCACTTCCGCATCCTGCAGGCCACTTGGTGTTGAAAGTCGAGCGTCACATTCGAGTCTTTGTTCACATCGTTTCTCGCAAAGAAACGACTGTGAACCGTTTGACCGTGCGGAAGCAGAGAAGCGGCCAGTCCGGTGGTCGCGCAGCTCACACTCATCAGTTGGTTCTCGTCGCAGAAGCGGGTCAACTCCCGATTGACGGTCGTCTTTCCGACTCCCGCCCCGCCGTGGAGGAAGAACATGAGTGGCGGTTTCGATCGTTCCGAAGGAGTGCTCGCATTGGCCATCTCTTTCGTGATTCGATTGAAAGCGGCGGCTTGCTCGGAGCCCAGATTGACTTTTTTGTAGTGGCGGCTGACCGGACGGCGGATCTGCGGCTCGCCGGCCAAATAGTCCTCTGGGTCTTCTCCGTGCAGCTCGGGGTCGTACGGCGGGACCCACGCGTTCGTTCCGTCCGGCGGCGGGCGGAGGTCGGGATCGGGGAGACCCAAAAGCGGGAGAGTCAGTTGACGTTTGTCTCGCTTTTGGTTCTCGATGTGCCACTTCAGAATGCGGAGAGCGATCTGATCGCCTCTCCACACTCGCATGTCTTCTGTGTCGGTCTGAAAGCGATGTCCGAGCGGCGCCCGCATCTTCTCGCGGTACTTTTCGTAGAGCTCCAAGTTCTCCGCGTTGCTCAAGCCCGCATTCAACAAAACTTGGGCGAACAGGTAGATGAACTTTCCGATTGGGGCCTCCTTCCGCTGTTCGATCGCCTTCTTCCAAAGCAAATTCGACTCGTAGTAGCCCATCGCTTGGGCGGCTGCCACGTAGTCGAACTCGCCGTTCTCTTGGCGGAATGTTTCGTTTTGATGAGTTGCGGCATCTTCGTGCGACTTTACGCACTTCTTGAACAGGAGAATCGTTCGCAACGCCAACTTTTGGTGGTTGTTCACGTTCTCCTCGTACAGGCACACGATCCGCGCTCGATTGACCTTGAACGGAAAGTACTTCCGCTGGTGTCCGTCCCAACGGTAGTTGTAATTCATCTCTTGGTACGTCCACTCAGCGGTTTCCTCGGGGTTTCAGTCTGCAGTGCTCAAAGTAGTGCTCCAACCGCGTGTAGGGATACGGCCGCTTCTCAGCGCGCTCTTTGATCTCCTCCATCGTGTCGCCGTTTGCGACTCGGATCTTCGCCTCCTTCTCCAGATGCACACCCAACCACTCGACCTTGTGCGTCTGGTAGAAGGGGCCGTGCCCCTGGATACTCATGATCGCCTCCTGCACGGTCACGTACGTCAGCGAAAAGAAGTACTTGTCCTCTCGGTAAGTGTACTTTCCGGTCTTCGGATCTTTGGTCAAAAACTTGCTCCTGTTCGGTTTGTCTTCGAGCACCTGAACGAACGCCTTCGTCGCCTGCCCCTTCAAAATGTATTTTATGGCGTAGGCGGCGGTGTTTCGAGTGACCACAACCTCCATGCACGCGTGCCCGTCCCACAGGAGGAGCGTGTAGGGGTTGTACGGCGCGACGTTAGCGTCCCCCAGCACCTTCCTGCCCTTCTGCACATGAAAACTTTTCTTGAAGGGCATTCGGCGGTACTCGATGAGTCCTGATCGAATCTGCGTTGTTTCGGTTGCTCGACGCGGGAAGTTCTTGAGGCACTTCTTCGGATTCGCGGGGTCGCGGCAGACACTCGATTCCGAACAGTTGTGCATCATATACTTGGCAACCGCTCGGTGCAATTCGCGGTGTTTCTTCGGATCGGGGACCTGCGCCGAAACGAATTCGTCCACAAAGTTGGCCGTCAGCTCCACGTCTCCCCGATCGATCCAAATGAGGATGTGGACGTGCGGGTTTCCTCTCTTTTGGAATTCGATCGAAGTGACGGTTCCGATGCACTTCTGGTAAATCCCCGCCCCTCCTCCTTTTGGGCCGTGGATTTGATTGAGAACAACCTTCACCTTTTCCATGAACATCTCACAAAGCAGGTAATGGGCGCCCTCACTCTCGGGCTTCAGGTCGACCGTCTTCAGCGCTTCCAAATAGTCCGCCCATCCCTTGTTCGCGGTCAGAGTCAAGAAGAAGAGGGGCGGGCCGAACTCTCGCGCCATTGCCAGCGCGTTCCCGTAAGCTCGCTGGTTGTAAGCGAAGCTCGACTTGTGATAGTACGGGATTCGATGAACGGCTCCCAACTCCGCTCCTTTGATGTGCTTGTCCAGCAGCCGTTGGTATTGCTGCAAAAAGAATTGGCAGTCGACCGCTCTCCGTTCGACTTGGTTGTTGTAGTAGTCGATCTGCCGTTTCTTGATCTCGAAGTCTTGCTTGATGATCAGCTTCTGCGCGGGTGTTCCCAAATTGTGCAACGGATGGACGCCTCGATCGGATGCTCGATGGGCGAGACGAAAGCGAGTGCATTCGGTCATCGAAGCGAACTTTCGCACTCGACGGGACGATTCCGCCGGATTCAACTCGCGATCCTCCTCTTCCGGCCCGTCCGACTCGTCCGAGAACGCGTGGAATTTCTCTTTGTTTCGAGCTTCCAGCAGTTCTTGCGGAATGTACGGTTCGACTGCATTGCGCGGCCGCTCGGGGTCTTTGATCAGCGGAACGTTCAGTTGATACCACATCTCCGCGTGCGGGAACATCAAAACGTTCATGATGGAGTCGATGATCGGCGTGAAAGCCAGCACTGTTCGATCGAAACCGAACCGGCCGGTCAGCCACACGCCCTTCGGCGGTTCGGGGTACTGGTGGTTGGGGCTCACCGGTTGGAAGAGGCACGCGACTTGTGGCGCGTACTCCGGCTTGTTCTTTTGCCGGACGTGAAGGGCGGGCTCGCGGACATCTTCGGGGACTTCTCGCTCATCGCAAAAGCTCACGATGTAGCGAGGGAACTGCTCGCCCGACTCCTGCATCCGGCTCACTTGCTCAAACGCCATCTTGTACCCCTTTACGATTTGGTTGTTCTTGCGCAACCACGGGATGATCTCCGTTCCGACCTTCTTCAGGTGTTCCTTGTCCAGTTTTTGCGCCAGCGGGTGTTTCTTCACCGCATTGAACGTCTCGCTGTCGCTCTCCAACGTGAACATCCGCCCAAACACCTTCGTGTCCCCGGTCAGCTTGCACAGGTTGTTCGTGATCTCGCCGTTGATCGCGACCACCGGGGCGTGAGCGACTAATCGTTCCTGCTGCTCGAAGGTGCGCGACCCGCAAGAAAGCAAAGTGTTCAGCCGGTTGAAGTTCTTTTGAAACCACTCCGCAAACCTGCGCCCTTTCGACCCCAAGAGATCGAGCGATCGCGTGCTTTGAAAGAGGTACTTTCGGTACTCTTCCGGGTGGGGCGGGAGCGGCTTTAGAATCACCTTTCCGTCTCTGCACGCGCGACATTTCGTCTTCAGTTGGCGCGCAAATCGAAGAGCCCCGCAGAATTGGCAGTCGAAAACGTAAGGCCCAAGATTGAGCGGTTGGGGCACGATTTCCCGCGAGATTGCGGCCGCGCATGCGAGAGACGGGCGTCCGGGGCCCCGTCCTGGAAGCCGCGGGAAGTTCACGGGCGGAACGTAAGATACGCGTTTGATGGACCGCCTTCTGGTCACCAAATACTCGCCCTCCTCGTCCTGAATTCTCGGCAGAGGAGGCGGAGAATCCGGCGGTTCGGCGTGCTGCGTGGCGACGCGCTCGAAGTCGGCGTCCGTCAACAAACCCGTGGTCGGTTCGGTCGGTTTGTTTTGAATCTGCGATCTGCGCGCTTCGTTGTTACGTTTCTTTGTGTTCCGCACGGATCTTCGTCGATTCTTTTCGTACCGCCGACGTTCGGGATCGTCCGACTGCTCGTCTTCCTCGACGAACTGCTCGGATTCTTCGAGTCGATCGGCTTCTTCGTTCAGTTGTTCTTCGTTCTGCACCGGTCTCACAAACGGGGCCATTTCGCGATCGTAGAACGCTTGCAGTTGTCGAGCGACTTCAGATTGCCTGCCTTCTTCGAAGACCTGCACGCGTCCCTCCTCGGTGCGAGCGGGTTCTCGGACCAACTGCGCACGTTCTTCGTTCTGCTCAGTGTTTGCAAACGGAGCCGATTCGGCGTCGTAGAACGCTTGCAACTGGCGCGCAAAATCCTCATCTGTGAACACACGGCCGGGCGAATCGGCGCGTTCGCCTCCCTGATCTCCACCAGCTTCCAGATCTCCCTCAATGACATCACCGGGACGGAGGAAGAACGGAGCGAACAGATCGTGCATCCACCTCCTGCGTTTCTTTCCGAGCTTCTTGTCGTGCGCGTCTTCGTAGTTGTAACGCAGACGCGCTTCGCGCTCGTCGGAAATCGCACAGTTGAGCATTTCGATCGCGGTGTGGGCGGTGAACGCCGCGCAGCTGTGGTAGTCGCGTTGTTTCGGCGTACGATCGCTGATGTCGTGGAAATCGAGCCGAACGTGAGGCGGAACTCGCGCCAACACACGGAACACAGACCGTTCGATCGCCCTCAAATCGGCGTGCAAGCCCGGCGGGAAGCCCTGATGGTACGAATCGACAAAAAGAACTTCTCCCCTGCTGCTCGTTTGATCGAAATGCATGGCCAAAATCGTGTAATGATTGTGGGAGTGCACGGGCACCATCAGCCACTCCATGGGCGTTGGCGGGTTGATCAGCAAGTAATTCAGAGGGTTCTTTTCGTCATCTCCTTGCGCCCGAACGTCCCAGTACTGAATTGACATCAAGCCGATCGACCGCGGGTCACGCTCGATATAATCGCAGAGAGCGAGCTCAATCAATTCCTCGATCAACCACACATCCGTCAGGATTTCGTTGAACTCGCTGCGATTCATCGAGATTTCGCCCACCAAACAGCCCGGATAGTAGTGAGTGCGGAACTTCGTGGGCAGAACCTCGCTCATGGTCAATTCTTCTCTTCGTTGCTGCACAGCCGGCGGATTGGGTTCGTTCGGGACGGGGACGGCGGCAGCGGGCGGATTCTCGCCGCTTTCCGCACGTTCCTCTCCGTCCTCTCCACTCGCTTCGGAGTCCGCCTCCATCTCGTTCGTTTCGATGAAAGACGGCGCACTTTGCGGTGCGGCGGCCGGCGGCGATTGGATTTTGAGCGGTTGAGTGTGGGGTTTGGGTTTGCGACCGGGACCGGCTTTCTGCTTCGATCGGCGACCGACCGGCTTTCCCGTCGGCCGGTTCCCCCTTCCCTTTTCCTGCTTGCTCTTCTTCTTTCCGCCGCCTCGCAATCGCTGGCGTTCGGGCTGCCCGCCTTCTTTGTTGGCCGCAAAGCTCCCGTTTGCGTGGCCGGCGAAAGCGGAAGAAGTCGGGTGGTCAAACGGCGAAAAGCGGGCATTCAGACCGGCCAAGCCGGGTTCTTTGTTTCCGAAAACCGTCCGGTTCGCATCGGCGCCACCGGGACGATGAACGGCGGCCATGAACGGCGAGTTGGGCGACAGATCGACGGGCATCGGCCGTCTATTGGAAAGAGCGTCCGGAGCGCGGTGAGTCAAGGTGAAGAAGAGACGGTCTTCTAGCTTGTCGAATTCCGTCGAGTCCTCCCCGTGTTTGTGTGCGTTTCCGCCCGTTTCTTCCATTTCGAAAACGGGCGGTAGGAAATGCGAAAAGAAATGACTCGAAATTCGTTAGATAAGAAGTCCACTCCCCCCTCGCCCGTTCGATCCGTTGGAATCGGCGGGAAGGGGAGTGTTTGGAATGCTTGCTGGTGTTCTCTGATTCTTCGGTTCAGAACTGTGCTGCCGTTCTGTTGCTCAACTGCTCGCTCAAGAGGAAACAGAAAGAAAAAGAGAGATAGGTTAGTTAAATAAAGAGAGGAGAGGGAATACTGCCGCGGAAACCACAGGCGCAAAGAAGGAGAGCTGCCGCGGGACTACCCACAGGCGCTCGAGAAGTGCAGCCGCGGGGCGAGCCCACAGGCGCGAAAGTGCTGCCGCGGAGAACTCCACAGGCGCAAGTAGTCGCCGCTGTTTCCAACAGGCGCCCGAGGAAAGAACAGAAAGAAAGTACAGAAAGAGAGAAGGTGAAAGGAGGGAATTTCAATCGAGAGAAAGCAAAGGGAGCAGGAGAGCAAAAGAGCGGCGGCGTACTCGGTTGTCGACAACCGAAAAGTGAGAAGTCGGGCGGCCGGCCGAGTCGACGCCGAGCGAAACGGGGGTGGACGCGCGATCGACGGCGATAAGCGCGGGTCGCCGGCTTTCGACGCGTTGCCCGACCGCCGAGTGACCGCAGTAAACAAATCGAGCCGATCGCTCGCGTGCGGCGAGGAAGACGAAAGCCGTTTCGCGGGCGATTGGATTACATTCGGGGCACTCGGCCCGTCCACGCGCTCCCGAAAGAGTAGCCGGCAACAACACGGGGCGAGTGAACCGACGGGAACACGCTTCTTTTCGTTTAGACCTGGCTTTCATTCATCCGCATCGTTTCTTCACGTGATCTCTCGTCAACTTCTCTTTATTACCGCACACTTCAACGACAAACACGACATTGGTTGGCACATGCAAACGGAAAATTCGTTACTCAAGCTCAAGTTCAGATGATGCAAGTGGAAAGGAATCTATCAAGAAACGATTACTGCTCCATGTACATCGGCTCCTGCTCGTTCACGTTCCCAGCGTGCACTCCCATGGCTTCGAACGCGCCCTCCAGCTCCCCCATTTCGTAGTCGACCGGCTGGCAGGAGGGACCCGGCGCCGACGGCGGAAAGAAGTGTGCGGGCGGGCGGATGAACGGAGCGGTGGGCGGCAGGAAGGAGAAAGCGACGGGCGGACGGACAGGCGGGCGCAAAACGGTCGGGCCGCGCGGGAAGTAGAAGTTCATTTCCGCCGGCCCGCCGCGCAAGCACCGGCCGTCCGCCGCCCCGTTGTTCGCGCCGGTCGTCGTCTTCAGGCCGGGAGTCGAGGGCTGGAGCGGCGAGCGGTAGGGCCACTTCTCGCCCTGCACCTTCTTGGCCGCCTTCTGCTGCATCTCGCCCAGCTTTTTTGCCGCGTCCACTTTGTCCTTGTTCTTCGCGTGACGAATTCCGCCACGCTTTCCTGCATATTCATGAAGCGATTAAAAGTGAATGGACGAAAAGAACACACCGCGCGCCTTCTCCTCGTGGGCCGGCTTTGAAACGCCCAGCACTGCACTCATTTGCGTCGCCACCACCGCCTTCAGCGGCTGCAGATCGTCGGGGCGATGCTTCAACGCTCGCACCTTCTTCACCTTCTTCGTTCCGTTCTGTTGGCGCATTTAACTCGACGGCCTAAACGAAGCGAATGAATGCTGCGTTTGTTCACGTTCGAATTGCAACTGCATGGAAACGTTCATGCACACGATCAAGCAACCACCATCCACGACACAAACTTCAAACGATTTCCGCTAATTCCCGCTCAAACATCGAAATAACCGTTCATGTTTGATTGAACGGCGACTTCGCTCTCAACCTCCATTGTTCAACGAAACAACCGCAAAACAACGCGTCGCTCGGCCGCGCCGATCGCCGAGTCGAATGCCCGATCGGCCTGAACAGACGGAAACAATCGGGAGCGTTCGGGCCGCGCGGACAGATCGCCGAGAGATAATCCGGCGTTTCGTTCACTCGGCCATCCACACGGGCTTCTTCCACAATCCATTCGTTCGTTTGGCGGTGCCGATTGCCGGCGACCTTGCAGAGCTTCATTCCGTTGTAAATCAGTTTGAAATTATCAGCGGATCCATCCAAATGTCAGCAGCGGTTGTCGACTGCCAACAATCAAGCGGTTGCAAACTCAAGCAAGTCCAACGGCCATTAACAACAATAGTTTGCGGCACCGGCAAAAGAAACAGCCCCAAAGAACTTCCGAATAGCATCGTTTATTTCGTTTGATCAAAAGGAACCACGAAACATCGTGCGGGAATCCATCACGCTTGGAATCGTCAGTTTAGTCAAATCGAAGGCCTGAAATCTAACGGATTAGACGAAATCACCCCGCAATCCGACCTACAACTATTTACTTTTTAATTACAGGTGCTCTACTACTTACCATCGAGTGCTAAAAGTGCTGGTCGCTCGTCTCCTCCGCACTCGATTCGCTTCACTCCGGCCGCCTGCCGGCGGCCTCCGTTACGCGAATCTCGTGCGTCGTCGACTTCGCTCCGTTGGAGTTCTGAGTCGAATCCCCTGGTCGATTTGCAGTCGATTGATACCGAATTTGAAACTTAAATCCGTAAAAAATGAAAAATGTCACTAACCCCTACACTTTGATGCATTCTACTGCACTTACAAAATTTTTCCACGCCACGCATGTCACAACGGAAATGTGCAAAATTCTATTCCACGCCGAATGAGCCCCCTCACAACCCCCAACAACCACCGCATCGCGAGTTATAAGCGTAGATGTCAACGGCATGACATCGACATTCATCGGTAGTTATATCTATTCAATCCTATGCACCCACCAGTTCAAACATGCACCAACCGACTCGCCTCACCCTCTCCTAACGTTTGGTGCCACTCTTACGCGCGCAAACCACCCACAACCCGCGCTACATCAAATGTCGCACGCGACTCCAAATTTGCAAGAGGGTCTCATAAGGTGCATTGTTCCAGACTAAGGACGATCTCAAAAGGTTCGGGGTTTTTTTATTCGCAATCCTCATGGTCGAGCGTGGGGGGAAACCTTTTTTTCGTAGCTTCCAAAATTAGCTATTGGTTTTCGGGCAGTTCGTTATTGTTCTAGAAGTGACAAGGGGCCTGCGGCGCTATACTTTGTTGCTCGACTCTGCCTGCGTTTGTTGCCGGGCTTTGCCTGCGTCGAAAACCGCTTCAAATTTGGTCAAAAACGGTGGAAATGCGGCTGAATTGCGTGCAAACACGTGGGCGTGGCAGAGGCCTTCGGCCTTCAACAGTGCTAGGGTAGAGCGGGACGGTAGAGCACCGTCATCATCAACCCCACACACCACTGAGACCGACAGTCGCGATCAGACACTGACCAATGGCGGGGGCCTACCGGCCCCCGCGACTGCCGCCTACGTCAACAACCTCTAAATGGGCAACAACCACCCTAGTTGTGTTCCCCGCCCGATTTCCCGTCGATTGACACCCATATCGACCACTCACAACAAAAAATTCCCACCTTTTGCCCACCCCCTACACTTTGATCAATTTTTACAACTTTCACCTATTTTTTCGCGCTACGCATGGTATTACAGAAACGTTCAGCGCATCATTCCGCGTCGATTGAGCCCACCCACGACCACCCACGACCACCCAGTGGCGAGTTACAGTCGTTGATGTCAACGGCGCGACATCGACATACATTGTTGATGACATCTACTCAACACGGTGACTTCAACAGCCGTAACACACACCAATCGACTCGTATCACTCTCCCCCACCCGACAACAGCGCCCACGCCGCGCCAAACGACCTACAACGCGCGCTACATCGGATGTCGCAAGTGACCGTAAAATCGTCCGACATCGTTTCCGCCGGGTATTATCCTGATCGAAGGAAGGCACCTAAGGTCCTAATTTTTTTTGATTTGGGGTCACTTAACCTTCCCATTTGCGGGTTTTGTTTTTAGAAGTTGCGCAAAATTGTCCATCTATTTTACCGCCAACTATTATTGATATTATGTGACCGATCCTGACGACCATTCAGTTGGGCTCTCCGCGTAAGCTTCCATTTCGTTCTTCTAATTAAACGCTTGCTTTTAAGCGAAGAACTTCTCGGTGGCCATTGAGAGCGGGCGGGCTCAACTGTGGGTGCTGGACGCCGCCTATCCCGGCTACGATCCCCAAAATCCTGCCTACAATCTTTCGTGAGTGCTTCTCTTCCACTGATGATTGCTCGTATTAAGGGAGTCGACGAGTGGGCAGAAGACGGGCGCTTTTCTCGGCCGGAGCGGCGACTTCGGAGTGGTCGGCACGTCGTTCATTGATTTCTTCACTGCAAGTGACCGAAACGGCCGAACATGTGTTCACTTCTTCGTTCAGTTCATCTTCCCGACGCCCCAGGAATTCGGAGCGGTTTCCGCCGTCACGGACCTCGACTTCGATCCCGTCTTTCCGTTCGATGGAGTTCTGGGTTCGTTGAGCTGTCTCTCGCCTCATCGTTCTTTTCCGTTAACGGTCTCGCGTGGGACGTGCGACAAACGCGGTCGGCCAACGCCTCGTCGGCTCCAATCCTCAACATTTTCCGCACACTCCCCGAACGTCATCGCTTCATCGTCTCGTGGCTGCAGCGGTGAGCAGTCGGCAGTAGGGCAAGGGCAGAGATCGATTGCTTAAAGGAACGACAACCCCGGCTTCATGGGCGAGTCGGAGTCGTTGATCACGTTCGGCTACTCGGACGGCGATCGCTGCGACCTCACGCGTCTGCACCACGCGGACCTCTTCTTCGACGAGCAGCTCGGCGCAATGGCCTTCATTTTGGACTCGTTTTCGTTCTCCGACTTCTCCGTCGCGTCGCCCGCTCAAGCCTCCGTCGACACGGGCATCCCGCTGATTCTCGTCCCGTACGCCACGTTTGCGGGAGTGTTTGAGCGAATTCTGCCCGATTACGACTTCCAGCTCGGTGGGTGGCCGCTTGATGATTGCCGAAGAAATCGATTGATTGAGCAGGCATCTACACGTTGGATTGCACGCAGTCGGGCGTCTTGGAGCCGTGGGTTCTTGGGATCGGCGGTCACAACTACTCGATTCCGTCCAACTCCTACATTCTTGACGTTCGTTCGGTGCCTTCAGCCATGCATTCAATCCATCGATAGTTGCAGGTCGGACTCGGCAACGGGCTGTGCGTTCTCGCCTTCGATTTATCCAACAGCTTCACCACGGAGTACGCTCTCGGATCGCCCTTTGCGTGGGAGTACTGCCAACGGTTTGCCATCATAAATGAGACGTTAACGACGGCTAGTGCGTTTAGGTTGGACATTGATCGGGGCACCATCGCGTTCTTGCAGTCCAGAACGCCCGAATGAGTTCGAGGACCGCATTCAATTGCATAATCATCTGAAAACCACGTCGTTTTTTTACTGCAAGCCATTACCAATGTTTCGCCTTTGATTCACGGGAAATTGTTGCCGACTATTTTGCAAGACGCACTGTTCGGGCGATCGATAAAATTTCTTCAGTGGACGTCTCGAAAGCATGACGACCTTTACTATTGATGCCGCAGACAACTGAACGGATCCACAAGTTGGCTTGACTTGCGCGGCTTTCGGTTTGGGCGCCCCCGCATGCGCTTGGAGTAACGAACAAACGAGATCAAATGCGAATTTACTCAACCGCTCCAAGCACGCGGTCACTCGCCGTCGGTCTCCTGCGTTCGGTTTTGCAGCCACTGGTCGTATGCGCGCCGGAGGTGGTGGCCTACGTACATGGAGCCAAGGAGCTGCAAGCGGAAGTGAAAGAGCGAGCGGGGCGGACGAACGTTCGGATGGTGGATGTCGTACTGGAGCGGGAGACGCCAGCCGCGGTCCACCGAGTCGCAGAGGCCGGCCGTCTCGTTGCACCACGCGCCCGTCCAGTCGATCTTCAGGCACTTGGGGCAGCGAACGGCCGCTACGCGTCGTCGGCTGACCGGTTGGAAACGCTGCACGTGCTGCAACAAGTGGGAATGATCAGAAAGCACTGCAAACAAGTGGGTACTTCAAGTGGTGTGCGGAAGAGCTCCAAACTCTCGCCGCGCTCCAGCCGACGTGTCAGAATGCTCAGGTAAGCGGGCAGCCCGTTGTCGAAGTGGACGCCCGGCACGATGAGCACCTCGCGCGCCACGTCGCTCGCCGCCTGCAAGAAGGCCTCCATCTCGCGGAGCACCGAGTCGTGCGGGAGGTCGTCGGCATCCTGGGGCGGCTCGGGCAGCTCGAAGGTCTGCGCGAGCACGAGCACGTCGATCGGGTAGCGCCACGCGCGCAGCACCGGCAGAATGGCCGCCCGCTCCACCGGACAACGACGATATTGACGCTGCAACGAGGAATTGAGCGAAGAAGGTGGGAGAACTCACGTGTGTCTCCACTTGGCCAACGAACATGCAACGGTTCAACCCAAGTAATGTGATGTTCGAGTAGAGATCGCGGAAGGCGTGCATAATGCCCTGAACGAGGGAATCAAGCGGTTAGTGCGTGTGCCCACCGGGATGTACGTCCTGCAATCCAATCGGTTCTTCTACAACATCACCTCAAAGGACGAACCGGGCGTGCGAGTTGCCGAACACGACGATCGTCTTCGTGCCGCGGCCGTTCAGCACGGAGCAAGGCCGCAGTTCGCCCATCTGCTCGAGAGGGACGGCTGTTGGGTGGGCGGCGCGCGGATCGCAGAAGAACGCGTGCAGATTGCACTCGGCAAAGTCGCGCAGAAAGACGAGCGACTGGCGGGCGGCGAGTGAGCGAGCGTCGGAGCGGCGTTCGAAGAAATCGGCCGCGCGCGTCGCCAGCTGCGGGCAGTTCGGCGGAACGCGCGTCTTGTCCACCTGCAACGGGCGGGACTGATCGTGAGTGCACTTCTTTCCGGTCAATCGCCCAGCAGCCCCGAACTCACGCGAAACTCCGCCGCCGCCCCATCCGGTCGCCCCAACGTCCACCCGGCAGCTGCGTACATCACGAGCAGCGCGACGCCCAGCCGCCGCCAGTCGCTCAGCAAGCCGCCCGCCCGTTGCGCCGTCCGCTCCAGCGCGAGGCCGAGCAGAAGCGAGGCGAAGAGCAGCGCGAAGCCGGCTGAAAGCGGTGGAACGATTATTGGCGAGGATCACTGAAGAAAGCCGTCAATGGAGTGTGTTGAACATGACATCGAGAACCTCCCGCCCGGCCTACTCACCGCTCGCGTCCAGCCGCCGCTCGCCGAAATCCACGCGCACGTGCTCGTAGTGGAAGAACTCGAGCAGCGGCCAGTGGACAAGATACACGCCAAACGAGACGTCGCCCACGGCGGCCAGCGGGCGGGCGGCCAGCACTCCCGCTTCGTTCGTGATGCAGGCGGCCGTGCAAAGGACGACCAGCAGACGAGTCGCCTGCCGCTGCTCGAAGAGCGGCACGAAAAGCAGCACAACGAGCAGGACGACCGGCACGAGCGAGACGAGTGGGCGCCGCGCGATGGTTGCAGCTGATTCATTTTCGGGTCGATTAAAACAAGGTGTAAAATCCAAAAACAAACCGTTCTCTCTACCCTCTAACCACCGTTTCGAGCGAAAGGCGAAGAAACCGGCCAGAAACTGCCACACGCGCCCGCTCAACGCCATCTGCAACGAGAACTCTTGATATTTTAGAAAAAACTCACGTGCTCGACGTCCCCGACGGCCATCCACTGGAAGAGGAACGAGGCGGCGGTCATCAGAACAAGAAGAAGCAATTGAAAGCGGGCGGGGATTCTATGCAGCAGGGCGACCAAAAGCGGCACGAGCGCGTAGAATTGCAGCTCCACACTCAACGACCAAAGGTGGCGGAGGAAGGAGAAACGGCCGGCCGTCTGCAACAAACCCCCAATTATTCCCGTTTTCGCCCAGTACTTGCCGATTCAAAGTAGTCGTCGGCGTCCGCGGCCGGCCAGTTGGCGACGAACAGGAGGGCCGCCCACGCGTCCCGCCGCAGCTCGGCGAACTCCACGCGGCCGACCAGCCGGCGGGCGGTGAGCGCAACGAGCAGCAGGAGGAGCGAGTGGGCGGGAACGATCCTTCGAATTCTCCGAAAGTAGAACTCGAGGACGGCGGGCGGGCCGAGCGGCCGCTTTGCCTCGAGCAGCAAACACATGAGGAAGCCGGAGATCACAAAGAAGCTGCAAGAAAAGGGTGAGCGACGAATCAGGTGAACTTCCGCACACGTCGACGCCCAAGAAGCCGAGCGGGAAGGCACGCGGCCACAAGTGGAAGAGCAGGACGGCCACGATCGCCACTCCGCGCAGGCCCTGCACGCCCGGCAGCCACGCGTGGGCGCCAGAAGAAGCTAGACGAGAGTTCTTGCGTGTCTACTACCCGTCGCCCACCTTCCGTCGCTGTTTTGCTCGCCGCCATTCCGCCGCTCGTCATCGAAAAGAGTGAGCGGCCGGTCGATCAACGGCGGGGCGTACGGATTAGTCGATTGGGCGGAAATCCGCCGATCATGCTCGTCGTTCAACACGTTTATTGTGGGCAGGGGCATGAGTGAACAAAAAGGGAACGGAGCGGAGCAATTGGAAGTTTAAAACAACAATGCGCGTAACGACATTCCGGCAGTCCACCTACTGCCTCCAACATAAGCCGAAGCGAATTCACTTCTCCGTTTATTCTTTTCATCGCGAACGGACGAGCACAAGGACAGACCATAGCGGGGGATCACTGGGACGACTGCTGGGCGGCCGCCTTCTGGTCCTCATACGAGCCGCCGAAGAGGCCGTAGACGACGGCCTGCGCGCCCAACGCGCCGAGGAAGAAGCCGAGCTGGTACGAGTGGGTGGGCGCCTGCAACGGGAGGATGAGAGGAGTAGAGCGGCCAGCGGAACGCACGGACTGGTCGGCCAGCTGGTACTTGAGGTAGAGCTGCAGCGTGACGAGGCCGACCGCCGAGTAGGCGACCGCCAGCAGGAGGTACGCAAACGAGAGCTGGCCGCCGAGCAGTCCGAGCACGAGGTGCAGCGCGAGGCCCGAGCCGATGGTGGCGCCGAGGAAGGCCTGGCGGCTGGGGCCGAGCTTGCCCTCGGTCAGCTGCGCGACCACGCCGATCATCTGCAAGCGGTGGGGGTTAGTGGGAAGAAAAGAGGAAGGACGAACCAGGGGCGTCAAGAAGGAGAGCGGGCCGAAGGTGGTGAGGTAGCGGTCGGCCATCAGGAAGCCCACCAGCAGGCCCTCGACGGCGGCAAACGCGAGCAGCTTGAAGCGCCCGGTGTCGTCGGCGCCCGGCTGCTGCACGTGACGGTAGGCGAGGTACGGGAGCAGGCCGTAGGCGAGCGCGAACGCCGGCAGCCCGTCCAGCACGAGGCCGACGAGCGGCGCCAGCGCGATGCCCGTTCCGGTCGCCACCGCCGCGTACGTCAGCTGCAGCACCGCCGTCCACGCGAACGTCTCCAGCACGCGGCCCGCCTGCACGCCTTCGATCGGGCTCTGCAACGAGCAAGTGGTCAGCGGGAGGAGCAGAGAGGAATGGGAGGAGAGCAAATGAGAAAACCCACGAACGAACCTGGTCGACGACGACCTGGGCGAGCTCGTCCTTCTTCTGTTGGGCCAGCGGCTGGAGTTCTTTGGCCTGCTCCTGCAGCTGCTGGAGGCGCTCCTTGGCGCGTTCGGAGAGCTGCACGGAGCGCTGGCGCAGGCCCTCGTACTGCTGCTCGAACTCCGAACGGTACTTCTGCGCGAGGTCCACCACCGGCTGCACGGACGAGGAAGAGGACATCCTTCTGCGGTTGAGTGGGCGGACAGAAGAGGGAGCGGAGGCGGTGCGACGGGGAACCCGAGTGGCGGGCGCGCGCCGATCGGCCCGCTTTTATGCGCCCGCATTTGCATCGACTCCGATCTGCCCGAGTTTGCATCGGGCGACGTGCTTCGGGTTATTCCGCCTGTTGCGTCTTGCTGAACTCGCAGGCGGTGGGCGCAATTTGCATCTCGGCCGTTTGGTGGGCCGCTGATTGACCTCCGCGTTTTCTTTCGACTGCCGAGAGGTGAAGAAGATCGATGGTGCGCTAAACGGTAAAGGAACGAGTACCTCGTAATTGCCAGTCTACTGGCCGCTTTCTGTCCGTCGCAAACGAGAGACCGCGGGGTCATCGACTTCGTGCCGTCAAACAAGAGACCCAACCGCCCACCTTTCATCCTCTTCCACCTGCTCACACAATCGACTTGTTCTGCTTGACTCGCGATCAAACAGCGGGAGAATCGTAGACGGGATGGAATCCGAACCGCAGGTGCTCAAACAAGCGAGTGGGCCCCCCGCATGTTCGATGTTATTCGTGAGGATGAGCGGAATAAATGTTGCATTTGTTGCGCTATGAGTTGAACGATCAAAAGAGCGAATCCCGAAAGTTGTTGCAAGCATTCGCGTGGCGGGAGGATCGCCGAATGTTGAAACGACGGGGCGAATCACCCTGATGGTCATTTGATCGCTTCGGTTCGTTGCGGAAGGAACGGCGGCGGTCCGGGGATGCGCCCCGCAGTTCCGACGGCGATCGCCGAGCGGACGGTCGGGCGGCGGGAGAAAGCGGTCCGGTCTTCGCGCGGGAGGAAGCGCAATCGAAGAAACATGCCGCTGACCGATCGAGCCCGCCGTTTTCCCCATGACGGGGCCACTTTCTTCCGACCGGCCCCCGACATTCCAACCGCCGGACTACCGACCGACTTTCGACCATTCCTTCCAAACCGAACTCCGACCAGCCCAAACGACGGGCTCCCAACCGACCTGCGAACCTCCTCTCTCCTCTCTTCGGATCAACCGGCGGCCCGAGATTAACCCGCCTTTACTCTTCTCCCCGTTGTTGAGTGAAGGCCCGAATAAAACTTTGCTCTTGCGAGGTAATTAAGTGGCAAAGAATAAAGTAATTTATTCCTGCTGACGTCAGTCAAAAGAGAAATAATGATTACGTGGAATGAACAAACGATATTTAAGGTACGCTTTTTCAGTTACCTATTCGTTTGGTGGTAGTATGAGCTCCAGAGCAGAATGAGAATTTGTTTGCTTCAAAGAAAGCCGATGTTTAGACGTGAGAAGAAACATTGCGGATAGCAGCGCAAAAAACGGTATTTATTCAAGAATTTCTGTCGTTTAACTGAGAACCTCTGCAAATCCGATCGTTCCGTTGTCAACGTCGTAGACGATGCAGAAGGCGCGCACAAACGGGTTTCCGAGTATCATGTTCTGGAAAACGTTGTCGCTTGTGAGCTCGAGAGCCACGGCGCACGTCTGTCCGCCGTCGATGTCGACCTGAAAGCGGCGAATAGGTGTCGAAAACATTTTCGGTCGTACATCAACGACATAGTTGGAAGCAGGAACCGAGTAGTCCTTTGAGCCAATAGTGAAGACCCACGACGGCAAACTGGCGGCCGACGAGCACGGTATGGTCAACAGGCCCAACTCCCTAGAAGAAATAGGAGCTTATGGAGATGACAGAAACCTCGAGTAACCCACCAGTCGTAGTCGGGGTTGATTTGCTGGTAGACCGCTCGGTACACGTCGAACTCGAACGCAATTAGCGGATAGCCGGTGTCCACCAACGTCCACTTTACGTCCTCGGCAGAGAACGAACCGGAAACGAAGCGAGTAACCGTAAAGCCGAGATAAGCATCAAATGGAATGGACTGCAAAGGGGAAGTGAATGCGTTGCCAAGTGGCGCTCGTTTTACGTTGCCCGCAAAGGAGCAGTGAGTGGTGTCCAGTCCGCCGATCGTCAGGGCGGCGTCCGAAAGGCCCTGGCTGGGCGGCTTTGATCTGAAGGGTTAATGATTAGATATATGACATCCTTTTAGTTGTTTACGGCCCCAGCCAAATCGTAAGTTTTCGTTCCGTGACGTTCAACGCGTCGAAGATGCTGAGGATGAGCGGCTGGTCACCCTCCGCTACGGGGTGCCACAAGAGACCGACCGCTCCGCTCAGCTCGCGATTCCCGAACGGCTCGTCGACCTCCTGCAACCGAACGCTCACCTACACTCTTCCATCGATGCCCTTTCGTTTACCGCTCCGTAAATCTCGTCCACATCGCCGAACTGCTGGGAGTTGATCGTGATGCTTGGTGCAATCTGAACAACACCGCTTAGATTCCTTTTTCTCAATTTGCTTACTTGAAAGATGTCCGTGTACATGTCGCCGTAGAGTTGCAGGTCCCCACTGGCTGATTGGAACCAACGCCCGATTTGACTCGTGCTCGACGCCCTCCAATCGCCGGTTGTTCGTAAAAAATAAAGTAAAAGGATTACGTAGAGTTGTAGGCCGGCTGTCCGTTTTGTAGAGGGTAGAAGTCCGTGTCCAGCACCCATGAGTAGAGCTGCCCGCATTCCACCGCCACTGTGAACTGCTGAGCTAAAAAGAGCGTGGTTGAAGCGCAGAAAGGGGAAACGAACGGGGAGTTCCGATGGCGATGTTCAGCGCGATGTAGTCGCCTGGAATCCACAAACATTTGCTGGATTGCAAGGGATCGCTTACGCGGGTAAGTGTTGAAGTAAAAACGGCCGCCATCGGTCGCTTTTGGTCGCTGGAGAGCTGCGGCTTTGAACTCGCGTCTTTCGGCGGCCGAATGGATGCGGTGGATGAGCGGGATCGTGTGCACATCACTGGAGACGACCCATTCAATCAGAAAACAGACGATGAGCAGGAAGAAGCGGCGATTCATTTCGCTTGTTTGCAAACGAAAGAAACATGTGAGTGAGAAGAGGGTTGCGCTCTTATGCCTGCGGTTAGTGATAAGCGTATTACTTTCGATGCACATTTGTGGTTTAGCGTGGGCAGTTTCGTCGACAGCGAGATTATGTTGCCTCTTTTTTCTTTCGTTCATGCTCGCAAATGTTGGTCTTTGATTGATTGAAATCGAACCAAAGATTCTGGGCTTAGTAAGCAGCATTGGACGTCTAAAAGGATTCGCAGGCGGTCGCTCGCCGTGGAAAAAAGCGCTCGTGGGCGAGCGACCATTAGGACGCCTAAAAGCAGCGGCAGGTGCGTCCGGTCGGTTGCTCCGTTCGGGCGAGCAGTGCGGGGTTGCTTCGAAACTATCCCTCCGATCCATAACCGAACAAACTAGAACGAAATGGACGCATTCCCCCAAGTCTTGCTGTTCTGCGACAACGGCGTCTGGCTTCTTATCGCCGCTTGATCACCCGCAAACTCAAACAGACCGAAGCTCCGTTTCCGGTTGGACGCAATGCTCCTTTTCGTTCAGTTGGCCCCCATCAACGAGAAGTCGAAAGACGTACGTTTGCTGCGATCAAGAGACCGCCTTGCACGTCGCGTACGTACGTGTACTTGAGTTCCCTTTCGTTAAACCGCCTGATCAGCGGCCAATTGGAAAGTTTTCGGCAAATATACGCCCCGAATCTCACCAAGTACCGTGCCGTTACGAGCTTCTTGTTGTTTGATGATGCGTGCAAGAAGAAAACAAAAAAGAGATCGGTGATGAAACGTCCACAAAATTTGAAAATCTTCGCTGCGGGCTTCGACTGCAGCAGCTGCAGCCATTTTGCACGAGAGAATAGGACGTCGGCTGCAAGCTGCATTGTTAGCTGCAGCCAGTTTTTAGTAAGCGGCAGCGGGCGCAGCGAACTGCAACTGCAGTTGCAATTTGAACCCCCGCTCCCCGCTATGCGCAATAAGCAGGCGCAAAAAAACGCGAGCGAGCGCACCGCCCCGCCCAGTTGCGGCTTAAATGCGCCCGCCGCCGCTTCGCCGCAACGAGTGTCCGTGGTCCAGTGGTAAGGGGCGCGGACTGCGGTCGAAAAAGTGTAAGCAGTGTTTAGGGTTCACTGCGCCGCGCAAGCGGTACGTCCCCTTTCGTCAGCCTTCAAACCGACATATCAGCTGCCGCGGGGGACCTCTAATTTACTGTTTTTGGTCCCGTTCGGCGGCTTTTTTGGGTCCTCGTCCGTCCACTGCGGTCCGTGCGGTCGCCTTTCGCTGGACGCTGCTGCCGATTGGCCGCGGAAGCGTTGGTAAAGAAGGCTGCCGAACGGGCGAGCATCCCAACAATCAACGCGCTGACCGACGGCCGGCCGGAGATGCGGACCGCTCGAGGGCGACGGCAGCCGGCAGAAACGAGCGAGTGGCCGGGCGATCCTCCCGCTGCTGCATAGCTTCTTGCGCTCTCCCTCTCTCGCTCCGCGCCTTCCCGCCCACTTTTCCGCCGCTCTTCGCTGGACTTTGCCCGGCCAACCGCCCCGCCGGCAGGGGAACAAGCCGCCCGCCCGCCGTGAACTCCGCCTTCAACTACGTGTGCTCCGTTCTGTTCATTTGGTAGGCGGCCGCCCACCACCACCCATTTCCTCGAATTCCTTCACTTTCTTGCAGTCCGTATCGCGACTACGTGCAGCACTCGCTCGTCCTGCTTCCGTGTGTCCGCCGCTTCCTGCCCGCCGACTACGTGGAGCGAGTGCACAAGTACGAAACCCAAACTTCCACGATCTGCGTCGCAACGGGGGCGAGACGCTCGTCGTTGTTCGTGCACCGCAAGAGTTCGGCGGCCGTTGCAATCAAGTGATGGCCACGCAGTTCTTTCGAATAAACAAATCGCGGACAAAAGAACCTCATCCGCCGACCTTTAAGAACCGCCTTCTAGTTCCAGCTTCCACAAGTGCCGCACACCCACACCTATCGGCACAGACGCGAATTTCCGACCCTCTTCGCCCCCGCTCGACCCCCGCATTCAACTGATGCCTCGGCTAACAACAATCTTGTTTATTAACCGCTACCAACAAAATCAAAAAGAATACAAAAGCAACAACAAGAGGAAGTCAGTTTCCGCTCGCTTCGGCCGTTCGTCTAGTAGCCGTTCTTGGCGGCTTCCTTCGGGAACTCGAAGACGGGCACGCCCTTGTGCTCGATGATGAATCCGTGGCGGCACTTGTAGACGCCGATGCAGCACAGGACGAAAAGCATGAGAACGCTGAAAGGAAGCGAATGAAGCGCGGCTGGAAAGAAGAGAACTCACATGAGGAAGATGAGAACCGGCGCCGCGTCGCTAGCCGCTCGCTCGTTTCCCTCGACCTTGTTCGCGGTTTTGCCGAACATCTCGCCCACGTCGAAACCCTTCAGCCATCCGTTCGCGTAGCCCGTCTGGTTGCCCCATTGGAAGCCTTGGCGCATGCCGTCCATGTAGCTCTTCAGAAAGGTCTCGTCGAGTCGGTCGTCGGCGCCCTGCTTGCGGCCGGCCTCGAAGCCCTGGCGGTAGGCGCGGTCGAGCTCCGACTCGGACGGCGGCGCGGTGGTGTTCGCGGCGACGGCGGCCTCGTCGACGGGCGGCAGGCCGGCGGGCGCGTGGATCGCCGAGTGGGCGACGAGCGGGAGGACGGCGCAGACGAAGAGAACGGCCAGCAGACGCATTTCGGTCATTTCGGCAGCTGAAATCAAGGGAACATGAAAGAGGGGGAAAATGAGTTCGGAATGCGGCAAGCAGCGAGCACTGCGGGAAGAAGACGCCCGAACGGGACGAAGCGAGCGGGCGCCAAGTCGGGTGGCCGCTTTCGCAAACGGCGGACGGCGGCGAGTGAGCGGAGGTCGACGATCGGCCCGCCCGCCCGCCGTCTGAAAAACGGGCGGGAAGGCGGGCGGCGGGCAGGACGCGGAGATCGCTTGTTTACACCCGGCCGCTTCGATTTCACCACCCGACGGATCCATCGCACTCCCCATTCACTCGTGCCCGTCGCCGCCCAATCGAAATTCCCTGGCAAACGAGCAGATGGCCGCCGATTGCCGAAGAGCGGAGGGCGGCGTTAATGGGAAACACGTAGGCGGGGCCGCGCACACGAGCCGACCGGCCGCGCGGGGCAACGCCGCCCCATTGCCCAATTCGAACGTCCCGCTCGTATTCGACTCGCTGCCGATTTGCGCGTCCCCCGAGCGACCAAGCGGCTGCTTTAAGGGAGTCTGAATCGAAAGAGAAACGAGCCAAACAGAGAGTGGCAGACTGGCGTGGAATCCGCTCAGCGCAAAAAAGTGGATGCATGAAACCGGTAGCAAGAGGTGCACGCAAGGGTCAACGTTGTCACATGCAGGCAAAAGCCATTAGTCTTCGCAATTCGGCCAGCGTGAACTAGTGAAAACCAGTGATTTCCTCGGGTTTCGATCGATCGAATGCGCCCAGCCGCTGCCTGTCCGCCCAGTCGGCGGCCCGAACGGAACGCGGGCGGCGGGGAAAGGCGGCGAGCGGCGGGTGTCTCGTTGCGGGCGGCCGGGCGCGGAATCGGCGTTGTTTTTGACCTTCCGTCCACTTTCGGCCGTCTTTGGAAAGTGTTTCGGGGAATAAACCGCGTTCTTTCGAGTGCGTGCTGCTCGAGAAGCGGTCGTTTGCAGCCTCACATTCACGTGTTCCTGCGCAAATCGATTCGATTGCCCCTTCCTCTTGCCGCATCGCCTAATTGATCTCCGTGTTTGCAGACCGCGAGATGCCGAAGACGATCGTGATCGGCGCCCTCCTCCTCGCGCTGCTCTCCGCTTTCGCCGCCGGCCACCCGCTCGTTCGGCGCGAGACGGCGGAGCTGCCGGCCGTCCAGGAGCAACACTCAAGCGGAACGCTGACGAACGATCCCGTCTTCTTCGTCTGGTGAGGGCACCATTTATCCGAGTCTAGCGTTCACTAGATTTCAGCCTCGCCATTCTGATCGGGATCGTCATTTGCGGCAGCTGCTACGCGATGCCGCGGGCGAACAAGCCGCCGGCGCATGGTGAGTCTTTTTTCCCTTTCCATTCAATGGACTGTGTTTAGGAAGCTGGCCATTGCGCTCGCCCTCACGACTTCCGAACGCGAACTGGGCGTTGCGGTCCCATGCCGCGCGTGAGCACTCGAGGATTCCGCTCTTCCTTTCATCCTTCCATTAGTTGCTCTCTTTTGCATTTGTTCCCATACTCTTTTCCTTTGTTTTGTACGCACAATTCGACGAGTAGTAATCACTTTCAATTCACGAATAAACAAGACTGCGATCACTCGGTTCTTCATAAAATGCTCGAAGAAAGCGGCTGGTCAGTAGTTAATGAGCGCGAGAGAGGAAACTGAGAGGATCGTCGTCTAAAATTTGTTCGTTGGGGACACGAGTACACGCGGAGAAGAAGCCGAGTCGGAGGACGCACTGCGACCACAGGCAATGGGGGATTTCAACGTCCCTAACGAGCTCTCATCTACCCGTCCATCTGCACGTGATTCCTTTGTTGCTTTCGATGAGTAGAAACGTAAAAATGAGTTTATTGTGCGAGTTTATTTCAAGAACAATGAAAAAGCACTGAAATGGAGCTCGTGGTCAACACTTGTCGCAAATCAGTTCGTTCACAATTTCCGGCTGTTCGGCCATGAATTGCTTCCATTCTTCCAAATAAGTGAGAGCGGCGAGGTTGCGAACGGAGTAAGCGACCGTCTGCTGCTCGAAGGTGATCAGATTGTCGTACGTGAAGAAGAGCTGGAGGTATTCTAACGATCGTCGACCATCAGTGGTTTGTTCGCTTGCTGCAATGCTTGTACTTTCCACTTCCGAAACGAACACCTGCATGTGAAGGAAGTAACATTGTGAAGTAGAAAACAAGGCGAACAGGTGTTTTTGACTGTGTTCTGCTCGTCCAGCGGCTGTTCACGAAGTAAAATTCCGACACCGGCATTTTTGTCTTCGAACATCCTTCCTTCATTCATCTCTTCATTTTTCATTTTTCATTTGCTCCGATGGCTGACGAGAACGGAACGATCGCTAAAAAGGAGTTCTTCTTTGAAGAGGGCGTCAGCGTCTACTCGACGCTAATGCACGTGTTTCTCGCGCTGAACACACTCCTTTTTGTGGTCTCCGTTTGGGTCATCTGCCGGGCATCCACGAAAGCGATGGGCGGCTACCGGGTGGTTCTTCTACCTTCCCTATCTCCAGTCTTCCATCGCTAAATGCTTGCAGGTGGTTCCTCTTGAACGACGCGACGTGGGGCTTCTTTCTGGACACGGCGCTCTGCCTCCTGCAGCCGCTCTTCTTCTTCCCGGGACCCCAGTGCGGGATGTCGTCTTCGACCTTTCTCCGACACACGAACTTCCGCTTGGCGCAATGCTTCATTGTGGCTGTTTTCTCGACCGTTCTGGCCAAAATCCACGCCTTCTCGTTCGCTCTCGTCCACCGCTTCGTGTGCGCCCACCCGCCGAACTGCCGGCTGGCTCGCGTGTACGGGCGATGCACTCCGTGGCTGCAGATCGCTCTTTTGGTCGTCCCGTTGGGTCTGCTCGCCGTTCCTTTGGGCCTGCTCGTGGTTCGTTCGATCAATCAGATTCTGGATCTCTTCTTTTCTTGAGGGCGTCCAGCTGCCGTCCATCCCGACCGTACCGCAAGACCACCTTCGTGTTGTGGAGCAGGTGATTGCAATCAACCCGCACATGGCCGCCGTTTATGCCGAAGAAGAGACTGCACTTTGTGTCCTGGGATCGACTCACAAAGAAGTGTTCTCTGAAGTCTACCTCAACATCTTCGCTTTTTCCTCCGTTCTGTTCGGAATCTTCGATTTGTTGCTCGGCTACACGCGCCACCTCCTGCAGCGACAAGCGGCCATGATTCACGATGAACACATGTTGAAGCTCCAGCAGATGCTCTTGCGGGCGTGTGTTGCGCAAATGGTTGGATTGGGACTCTTTTTGGTTCTTCCGTTCGCCGGACTGATCGTGATCATGCGGACGGGCCCCACTGATCACCAACTGCTCACAACGATTGCCGTCTGTTTCCTTTCGAAGCACACGGCTTTCAATTCGATCTGCCTCATGCTGTTCATTCCGTTTGTTCACCCTTCTATCAACGAATCCGCGTGTTACTTTAGGCCCTATCGAGAGTATCTTTTGGATGGCACCTCCAAACTGATCCTTCTGTCGCCACTCAACCGTTTCTCGTCGGTCCGTCAGCAAGTGCTTCGCTTCCGCACGAGCCACAATTTTGCGGTCGTTGTGTCTCCGGCAGCGATCCAAAACAACCACCCGACTACCGTCCTGCGGCGAATCACCGCTCCTTGATTAAAGTACAACTGATAGGCTTTACTCGCACTTTCGACAACCAGTAAGGTACACCAAAGCAAGCGGGAATTTCTTTGCAGATCGAACGCCGCGGTAGACCGCCTGCTCCATCGAGTGACCGCGTTCATTCCAGAAACGAGGAGAAATCAACAATCATTTTGGGTTTGAGCGAACAACTCTTCCAAGACGGGGAGATCGGAGTGGAAGAACGCGTCGAGGTCGAGGCGGTCGAGCAGGAGCTCCCAGTGGTCGAGGGCGAACTGGCGGAAGAGGCGGCGGCACTCGCGGGCGCCCGAGCGGTCGGCCCAGCGGAGGCGGCGGAGGACGTTGGCGGCCGAGAGGTCGGCGGCGAGGACGCGCGAGCAGACGGCCTGCAAGCGAACGAGTAGGCGGAAGGGAGAAGAAACGCGCGCTCACCTCCAACTCGCGCAGCTCGAAGTGGGCGGCCACCTCGTGGACGTCGGTCAGCGCGCGCCTCGTCGGCCGCGAAGAAGACGGCGGCGTGGACGAAGCGGAGCACCTCGCCGACCGCCTTCGCCGCAAAGCCGCCCACCTCGAGGCGCGTCGAGCGGCGGAGGGCGCGCGCGAAGACCGGCGAGTGGGCGGCCAGTTGCTCCCGATCGGCCTGCGCGTGAAGAAGCCGCTTGAAAGAAGGGGAGGGCGCGGGACTCACGTGGAAGAGGACGTCGCCCGCCTTGATCAAAACGTCGCCGCCGTCCGCCCGCTCAGCCGCCGGCGCGCCGAAGGAGAACGAGAGCTCGTCCAGGAACGCCGCCACGTCGTCCATCCCTGCAAATTGAAGAGCGGCGAGTTGGCGGCCGAAAGAAAGAAAGCGGTCGGCGGGCCGCTCGGCGGTCGGAAAGCGGCGGCAGGGCGGCGGCGAGCGGTGGGCGACGCAAAAAAGCGGTCTTTTGCACCTGCGAGACGCCCGTCGGATCGCGAGGCGGCGGCGGTCGCGTGGCGAGCGGGGCAGCCGGAATGTCCCTTTGTCCGCTTGTTTCGTCATCGGTCGAAGCAGAAAGAAAACGAGTTCGCATGAGAAAAAGTGGGATGAACGAGGCTCTTTGTTGAACAGTAACAGAAAGCAGATCTTCTTGCGTACTCATTTGATGCCCAATGCTGCTCATCCAACGCTCCAAAGGAAAACGGGGCAACAACTCGAGAAAACACTCGACCGCGCTGTCTGTACATCCGTTTATCTCAGGGAAGTGAGTGTCGATCGAATACAAAGAAGAATTAGACGGAGAGAAGTGAGAACGCTTGCAAACGGGAACGAAGCGGTCCACGGGCAGCGGAGGTCGCAGTTGGGCGGCGGACGGGCGACCATGCGGGCGGCGAATTCGGCGGCGACTTCGTTCCGGAGGGCCGTCCAGCACGCCTTGGCGAGCGACTTGGGGCAGCGGCGAGGGCGTAGAGGTCTCCGCCCACCGCTTCCGGACGGGATCGAAGACGGCGACCGCGAAGAGCGGCGAGGCGGGCGGACGGCGGCCGAAGAAGAAGCGACCTTCCATCCGGCAGGCGCGAGAGCTCTTCTGCAACGAGTCAGCGGAGAACTCGCCATCGGGTCGCCGAGGATCTCCGCCGCGATCTCGTGCACGCGCCGCTCGCCCGTCAGCAGCGAAAACTCGACGAAGCGTCGCGCGTCCAGCCGCCCGCGCCCCCGTCGGCCGGCCGGAGGATCACGAACGCCTTTCGCCGTCCAGCTTCCGCCAGCGGGCCGAGGGGACGTCCAGCGCGCACAAGACGGCGGCCAGCCGCCCTCCGTCGATCGTTTGGAGCACGACGGTCGTCTCGTAGAAGAAGCGGAGGTGCCAGTGGGCGTCCACGTGCAGATCGACGAGGATTCGATGTCCGAAACGTCCCAACGGATGGCGAGCATTCTGCAAGCGGCGATGGACGGGCGGAGTGGACGGCGAACTCACGTCTTGCGGCCGTAAACGGGTTCAGCAGATAAAACTGGGCTCTTCTTGTTTGTCGTCGTCTTGCGATTGCATCGGACGGCTGCCGCAGTCGCCGGTCGGAAGGTGCGCTTCGTTGGGGGCTGCCCTTTCTGCCTGCCTTTCTGCTTGGCGAGTGACTGCGTACTCTCGAAGTTCTGTCGCGCGCTGGTCGACAACCAGAAGATTGGCGGAAATTCGATTTGCTTTCGCTCTTGCATCCTCACTCGAAAGCACACATCGAAGAACAAAAGGAAGACACCCGCGTTCTCCCTTCGCCCAAACGAAAGCAGGCGACTGTTGACGTCGAACGAGCCGCTCGCGAGCTGACCGGACCGCTTCGCTGGTCGTTGAACGCGGCCGAAAGAAAAGACGGCCGGGCGGCTCATTAGCGAGGCGCGTCGTCCGGGCGATCGGCTCCCCGTTTGGCCGCCGGCTGCTTAAAATTCACGCGTTTGGGGGCAATAAACGATCCTCCGACTGCTCCTCTCCGCTCCACATTGCGGCGATGAGCAGAAGCCGGCTGCCGCTCGTCGTCCAACGGGCGGCCGGACTGCAAGTGGAGCGGCGAGGGCACTTCGGTTCGTTCTCCTCACTTCCTCCTACTCACATTTTTGCAGGCATCTCGCTGCTCCGCTCGGTGTACGCGATTTCCGGCCGGGTAATCGGCGTCCTCGGGCTGCTCTTCGTGCTGCGCCTGGCGATCGACTGGCGGGCGGGCGGGTGGACGCACAAGACGAACGGGAGCGTCCAACCGGCCGCCCTCCTCTCGGGGAGTCCCGTGCCGGCCGAGTGTCTCTGCGAGGACGAGAACGTGAGTGAACGGAAGGACGAGCAATCGAATGCAGACTTCCGGCCGCAGCTCTGCTTCAAGGGCCTGGACGAGCGGGGCGCCGTGCGGTGGGGGCGGCGCTTCGACTGCGGGCTGCTCGGCGCGCTGCGGGCCGCCCGGCTGACGGACGCGGCGGCCGCCCGCACGCCGCCGGCCGCCGAGCGCGTGGCCGCCGACGAGCGCTGGACGCCCGTGTTCGTGTCGGCCGTCTCGTCCAACCACTTCCGCGAGGCGCGCAACCTCGTCCGCTCGCTGCACGCCCACTACCCGCAGTCCCACCTGCTGCTCTTCGACCTCGGCCTTCGTCCCGCCGAGGCAGGAAGGATCCCTCAATCCTCCTACTCGCTTGTTTGCAGCTGCGAGAAGCGAGCGGGTGGTGCAACGTGGAGGTGCGCCGCTTCGACTTTGCGCGCTACCCGCCGCACGTGGCGATGCTGCGGACGTACGCGTTCAAGCTGGCGATCGTCGAGGCGCTCCAGGAGCACCCCGTCTTCTTCTACTTCGACGCGTCCGTGCGGCTCACCGGCCGCAACCTCGCCGAGTTCCTGCGCGGCGTGCAGGCGGGCGAACTGCCGCCCTTCTCGACGCACACGACGGCCGTCCACTCGGTGTTCCACCACGCATCCCTCGATGGCCGCCTTCCTGCCGCTGCCGCTGGTCGTGGGGCAGATGGCCGAGCTGCAGTCCACGTTCCAGTTCGTGGCCGACGCGCCCTACACGCGCCGCCTGCTCAAGTGGTGGCTGCTGTGCGCGTGGACGCGCGAGTGCGTCGCGCCGCCCGGCGCCGCCGTCCGCTGCCGCCTCGCCGACTTCCACGACCTCCGCCGCACGTGGATCGGCTGTCACCGCTTCGACCAGGCAGGGAGGCGACTAGTGGGTTTATTCTGCTCATTGCCCTCTTCTGCAGGCGTTCTGGAACATCGCGGCGCTCGCGCAGCTGTTCGGCGAGGAGCGCGGCGCCGTCCACTTGGGCTACGCGGACGACTGGGCGGCGCTCAGCGAGAACCTCGTCGCGCAGGTGGAGCGGCGCCGGCTGGACGCCCTGCAGAAGTTCTTCAAGCTCGTCAACATCCGCCGCGAGGACCGCTTGGACGCCGTCCTCCGCCTCAACTGCTCCAAATAAACTCTCGTGAATCTTCTTCCATCAATCACTCGCCGCAAAGCATGCACAAAAGACCCAAGTGAAAGCAGAAGTCGGCCACCTCTTCGCCTTCCACGGCGGGCGGCTTTTCGCCGTCCATTCCGCGCGGCTGCTCGACGACCGCCGGCTGCTCGGGGCGGGCGGCCGCGACGGAAGCGAGCAGTCGGGCGACGAGCGGCGGATTCTTCCAGCAGAACTCGTCGAATTGCGGGAGTTTCACTACGAGCCCAATGTTCTCCGCAGCGAACTGGAGCGTCTTCTCGGCGAGTTGCTCCTCGTCGTGGGCGAAGGCGAGTTCCAGACACTCCAGCACGCTCCCGACGGCCACGTTCTCTGCGATTCCGGCACGAGACAAGCTCTGAAGAAATGAGTGAGTTGTAGTAATCCGACTAGCTGTAATCGCTCTGTTTAATAGCACGAAAGAATTAACTCCACGGCATCTTCCCCCATCAGCAAGCAACTCACGACCGATCCGTCCATTTGAGAGCAGCGGGCCGCCTCGTAGACCTCACAAAACAGGGCGCGAGCGGGCGGGCGCTGGAGTTCGTGCGGGCGGCGATCACGGCCGAACGGACCGCCCACTCGACCTCCTCGTTCCAGCGCCGCCTCCGCTCCTCCTCCTACCTGCTGCGGCCGCTCGTCCGCTCCTTCTACCACGACATGCACGCCTGCCGCTCGTCCTCTCGGAATAAACCCGTCGAGCGGCGTGTGCGCGTGGCGCAGTGGAGATTCGAGAGGATTGCCGCCGGCAAGCGTCCACTGTTTCCGGCCGTTCGGCGCGAAGAACGGGCGGTAGAATGAGACGCGAAACGAAGACCGCCCGTCCGTTGGCTGCTCTTCTCCGCGCAGGGCGGCCGATTCAACGGGCGGGACACTTTTTCGCGAGTCGGCAACCACGTGGAATTAACTTTAGTGGGTCTGTTCTTCTGCCGACTGTTAATCGAGGCGAATGGCGGCGAGTAATGCGCAACAAAAAACTCACGTCTTTGGCGGGTGACCTTGAGTGTTGCAATGCCAGCGGGGTCGACAACTACGTGCACTAATTTCGCCGAAATCACTCACGAGACGAAGAGAAGTTTGTTGAGAAAAGCGAACGGCTGAGCTTCTGAGGCGTTGATTGCTAAATGGTGAATGAAGAGGGCGGTTGAGTGTTCCGCTCGTTTCTTCCCGTCGGCTCTCTCCTCCACCTCCCTCCGACGGCTCGAAACGGGGCCCGTTCGTTCAACTGCCCCGAATGACGGCCGTTTCTCGCCCTGGCGAAGTACGCAGCATCGCGCGAGATCGAAGCGGCGATAACTCCCGCTTTGTACGGGAGTGGATGAAGGCTGGTCGCCGCCGGAGATCCGCTGACATCACTCGAGTGCTCGCGTACCGACTATCCTCCACACTCCGCCGGTCGCCCGCCCTTCCGAGAGACGTGGGGCGGCGCGTCGCGAGTCCACTCGCATTTAAGCGGCCGCCTTCTTCCCGCCGGTCAGTCATGAACGCCTCGTCCTCGAAGCCCGCCTCCACGCGGAGCAACCGCTGCCGGCAGTGCCTCCAGCAAGTTCCTTTCGAGTCGCTCCCGAGAACTCCCCCGACTTTCAGGCACGGCGCCGAAGTGAACCGCTTCTTCCACGTGTGTCCCTGGAAGGCGTGCCGCTGCGAGAAGGTGGGCGGACGGGAGAAAACATTTCTTAAATGGTTCTCGTTGCAGTGCGTCGTGATCCACGAGCAGCGCACGATCATGTCGCGGCAGATTCGAATGCGGCGGGCGCTCGAGCGGCGTGCGGCCGCCAGTCGGGCCGACGAGTTGGTGGTCAAGGGGGTGAGCGCCCGCTGCGTTGAAATCGCTTACCTTTTGCTGCAGGAACCCCATCACTCGTGTCCTCGCCAGACCTCCTGCAGCGTGTTGTCAGGGCCGGCCGCTCCGCACAATTCCGCCAACTCCAGCGCCTCCTCAACGGCCGGCAGTCCGACAGCGCGCGTCGAGTTGGAGTGAGTGGATGCCGCCTATCGCCGTCATCCTGCCCTTCTTTCGGGCCGCCCACCGCCTCGCCGCCCACCTACGAGCAGCTGCTCCTCTGGTGGAGTCTGTTGAGCCCCTCGCTCGCCGCTTTCCGCGGCCACTTCTTTCTGTCGTGAACGAATGAACCGCCGTCAAAACTGTGGGCTCGTCCGAGATTCGAACTCGGATCCCTGCCAGCTTCGGCCGCCCAACGAGAGTAAATGTTCGATTGAAGAGTGGTTTGCTGAAGGGACAGCTGGCGAGTTTGGGTGTGGAGCGGGTTGTCCCGCATCCTGCTGCGCGTCTAACTGCCTAGTAAATAAAGCGCCGAGTCGTTCCTGTCCGCTTCTTTTTTTGTGAAGGCGTGACAATCGAAGTTTAAAAGAGTGGTAGTGAGGTGGTTGTTCAACAAGAAGCAGTCTTAATCGAAGGCCTAAGCAATTGAAGAAAACGGCCGGCGGATTGAAGCCCTGCCGCCGCCCTCTGCGTCTCGTGTTTTGACCTTCACGCGCCCGCCGACGTCTCGCGTGCTCGTCGCCCGAAAAGGAGATCAAAATCACGCGAAATGAACCCTTCGACAAACAGGTAATTACGCACTGCTTCTCCCAAACAAGCCCCAGCTGCCGCTCATGCAAAACCGCCCGAAATCTCGCAGTCGGCGAGCGAATTCGATCGAGGGCGCCTTTTGATTCAGCGCTCGCAGCCCGGCCGGCAGCTCTCCGACGCGATGGGCAAGACGGGCCGTTCGGCGAGCGTGGAGGAGCTGGAGTTCTACCACGGACTGCTGCCGCGCGAGGACATCCCGCACCTGCTGCTGCGGCCGGGCGACTTCCTGCTGCGGCAGTCGGAGACGGCGGCCGGCCAGGCGCGCCAGCTGATCTTCTCGGTGATGCGGGCGGACAACGCGGCGAGTTCCCGACTCTCCCTTTTGACTGCTCACCGCTCACTCCCTTGCAGATCAAACACGTGATCTTGAAGCGGAACGCGGCCGGCAAGCGGGCCACGGACAACACGCGGCTCTTCTTCGACGGCGTGCAGGAGCTGGCCGCCCAGTACGTGCAGTCGGGCGAGTCGATCGTGTCGCACGTGAGTCCGCCGTCTCGTTCCCACGGCTTCTTCACCCACCTCCCGCTGCAGCTGGCGGGCGTCGTGCTCGGCCAGCCGGTGATGCGCGCGCCCTGGGAGCTGCGGCACAGCGACGTGGAGCTGGGCGCGAAGCTGGGCGAGGGCGCGTTCGGTGCGGCCGCCCCTCCCGCTCGCCCCCAATTGACAGCCGGCCGTTGCAGGCGAAGTGCGCGCCGGGACGCTCCTGCTGCCCTCGAAGCGCCGCGTGGACGTGGCCGTGAAGCTGGCAAAGACGAACGACGTCTCCAAGGAGAAGATCAAGGTGATCATGAAGGAGGCCCGTCTCATGCGCAGTGAGCCCTCTTCCACTTGTTTCTCCTCCCCACTCGCCCACTGCTCGTTGCAGACTTCGAGCACCCGAACGTCGTCAAGCTGTACGGCGTGTGCGTGGAGGCCGAGCCGCTGATGATCGTGATGGAGCTCGTGAGTCCGCCCCCTCCTCGCGCCCACCCGCCGGCCGGCTGCAGCTGCACGGCGGCGCCCTGGACGAGTACCTGAAGAAGAACCGCGTGCCGGCCCAGGAGAAGCTCGACAACATGTGCATGGGCGTGGCGTGGGGGCTGGAGTACCTGCACGCGCGCAACTGCATCCACCGCGACATCGCCGCCCGAAACGTCCTCTACTCGGACATGACGGCGAGTGCTGGGGCGCCCTCTCTCCTTCCACTCGTCCGCTTGCAGACGAAGATCTCCGACTTCGGGCTGAGTCGCGAGGGCTCCCACTACAAGATGCCGACCGGCCGGCGCGTGCCGATGAAGTGGCTGGCGCCCGGTTCGTCCCCTCCGCCCTCCGCTCACTCCTCCGCTGCAGAAGTGATCGCGTCGATGTTGTTCTCGCCCAAGTCGGACGTGTGGGCCTTCGGCGTAGTCGTGTGGGAGGTGTACGCGGACGGCACGGAGCCCTTCCGCGGCGTGAACAACGCGGAGCTCAAGAACCAAGTGAGTCCCGCCCGCCCTCCTCTCGCACCGCCCGGCCGGCTGCAGATCCTCGGCGGCACGCGGCTCGAGTTCCCCGCCGACACGCCGCCGCCCATCGTCGAGCTCGTGCTGAACGACTGCTGGGCGGCGCAGGCCGAGCAGCGCGCCTCGATGGCCCAGGCGAGTGCTCCCTTCCCGTCTTTCTAACGAGTTGCAGGGGGCCCGCAAGCTGGAGCAGATCACCGGCATGTCGCCGCCCTGCCCCGCCGTCGACAAGCCGCCCACCGCCGAGCTCCAGCCGAAGCGGCGCCAGTCGACCGGCGGCCGCGAGCCGGAGCCCTCCGCCCGCCTCAAGGCCCGCCGCAGCTCCAAGAACACGCGCACCCGCGAGTACACGCGTCAGGATTGAATGCTGCGGGAATAAACTCGGTTGAAACCATTCGTCGTGGAGTTGCTGGGCGGTGAGTGTGGCGTTCGTTAGAAAGAAACAACCAGGAGTGGCTTTGAGTACTCGCTCGGCTTCCCGCGTGGGCGTTTAAATCCGAGAAAAGTCTGTAGTTAGAGACGAATAGAACGTGATCGTTTGCAGTCCAGTCGTGAATTCAAACCACTGCTTTCTCTCTTGCCCACGTGTGTCAACCCGAGTAATCCGCTTGCCGACTTGTGCATTCGGCTGCCCGCACACTGCCCTAAGCCGCGGGTGTTTGCATGAACTCCGACAATGCGGAGAGCGGGCGGGCGTTTGAATGTCGAACCGGTCGGCGGTTAGAAAGAGAGCACAACAAACGCCTCGCCCCAACCTCACTCTCCCGACCTCCCGCGATGTTCCGCTCGACGCACAACTGGGCACACCAGCCCCGGCTCGTCCTCCTGCTCGTCCTGCTGGTCGGCGCGTTCGGCGTGGCCGTCTGGAAGGCGCGCGGGCGGCCGGGGCGAGAAGAACCGCCGCCGCCGCCCGTCCGGCCGCCGCCCGAGTGCCCGAAGCCGAAACAGCGGCGCCGCGACGAGTGCGCGCGCCCGTCCCGTCTGGCCGTGAGTCGTGGGCAGAAGGCGGGCGAAAAGCGGCCGGATTGCAGCCGATCTGCCCGAGCGACCGCAGCAAACCGTTGGTCCGCCCCAAGAAGTGCATCCCCGACTTCCGCGCGAGGCTCCGCCGCATGCGCGACGTGCAGCACGAGCGGCTGGCGTACTGGCGCGCGCTGGAGCTGCGGCCGGAGCTCAAGTGGATGGCGCTCGTTGGGGTGAGCGCTTGGACGTCTTCCTTTCATTTCTGCTCGCTTCTCTGCAGACCTACGACTCGGCGGAGGTGGACTTCGGCTGGCTGTACACGTTCCTGTCGGACGGCGAGCGCAAGTACTTCCTGGACTTTGTGGAGCGCGACGCGCCCTGCCGCGTGTTCACGCTCGGCGTGGGGGCGGACTTCTCGGGCGAGACGGGCCTCTTCAACCGCTACCCCCAGTGCGAGTTCGTGGCCGTCGATCCGGACGCGGAGACCAACCGGCCGCTCGTCGAGCGCGTCCCCACCGCCCGCTTCGTGCAGGCGGTCGTGGGCGCCGAGGAGGGCAACTTTTCGGCCAGCATCCGCGGAGGTCTGCAGGCGAGATCATTACGTAATGCCCGTTTGCAGCGGACGGGCGCTACGAGCGGCGGACGGTCGCCCACCGCGACATCGCCGCCTTCCTCGACGAGCAGGGCGGGCGCGCGCGGCCCATCGACCTGCTGCTCGTGGACGTGGAGGGCGCCGAGTTCCGCCTGCTGCCCAAACTGCTCGGTTCGTCCCCTCGCTTCTTCGTTGTGATCTCCCGACTGCAGACGCCCAAGACCGCCTGCCCGCCGTCTGCCAGCTGAACGTCGAGGTGCACTTCCCGCCCGAGCGCTTCGGCCTCGCGACCGCCGACGCCCTCGCCGCCCTCCACCGCTTCCTCGCCGACGGCCCGTTCACCGTCTTCATGGACTCCCAGAAGCAGATGCTGCGGCTCTTCCTCGTGAACGCGCAGGACGAGCGCTGTGTCGAGAAGTTCTTCTGCTGACCGTCCGCTCGAATAAACGAGATGGCGGGCGCCAGATAGCCGGCAGGCGGCAGTTAAAGCGCGCGGAAGGGAGTGGGGGCAGACCCTCGCACTTTTCTTCGGTCAGCGGAGCTTCCTTTTCGTTGTTTTTTTCCTTTGATTCAAGCGCGAGCTCTTGCGAAGGAAGAAAAGCGGCTGCACGATTAGCCGCCCGATTCTTCCGCTTGCCCGTCACCCGTTGTACAACAGACCGCTTCTTTCGCCCGTTTCTTTATTGTCCGTTTCTTACCTACAGTTTCGAGCCTCCCTTACCTCAGCGCGGACTGCCTCTCACAGCCCGCTTGCCAGTCATTCACTTGCTTCTTTAAAGACTCAGCCGCGAGTTACCGAATAAACTCCACTCGTGCTTTTCGTCGGTCTGGAGAGCCCTTTCTTTCATTTCTTTTCTTTTCAACCGCGAGTTGGTGCAGAAAGGAAAGGGGCTGCTCAATCAGCCGCCCGCTTCTTCTGTGTCCCGCCACCGCTCGTGATACAGCAGCCGTTTATCCCCTCTTGCTTCCTCGCCGCTTCTTCCCAGCGCTTTCAAACACTAGCGCGCAAGTGTCCCAAAGAATTCCACCGCTTGACCCCGAACTTCCCGCTCTTTTCCGTTCGACCACTCCCCTCCAGTCGTCGCTGTTTATTAGAGGATGCGGTGGAGGGCGCGCGGCCGGTAGGTGCGGTCCATGAGCTCCGCCAGCCGCCGCTCGTGGTCGCGCACGTTGTTGAGGTCGTCGGGCGCGTTCGTGAGGAGATCGAGGGCGTAGTCGCGGACGCACTCGCGGCCGCCCCACTCCAGCCGGTAGTCGGGGATGCGGCGCTGCGGCCGGCGGTGGGCGAGTTTGCAGAGCTGGCAGGAGACGTTGAGCTCGGCCTCCGACAGCGACGAGCGGCGGTAGCGCTTGGTCCACTCGAAGAACCTGCAGCGAGTGAGTGAAGGAGGGAAAAGAACCGAGTGCCTACTTCCGATACTCGGCCGGGTGTTCGATCAGCCAGCGCAGGTGGGCGGCGAGGGCGGCGGGCGACTCGAAGTCGGAGGCCGCGACGAACACGTCCGGCGGGATGTGGCGGGGCACGACCGCGCGGCTCAGCACCACCGGCACGATCAGGTCCTTCACGCGCCAGAACTTCTCGGTCGTGTACTCCGGACAGACCGAGTTCTCGAACGCCAGATAGAAGTGGTGGCTGTCTGCAGCGGAAGGAGTGAGCAGAGGGGTGGGGGACGAGGAAACAGCCGCTTGGTGTGTGTGCGGGCGGATGGAGGGCCGCTCCCGTCCCCCGGCAGTACAGGCATGATCGTCGGCCCGCTGAGCAGAATCCCCCCATCCCCACCGAGAGCTCCCCGCCCGCACGCTCACCGATCAGCCGCTTCATGCAGTCGAGGTCCACGCGGTGCATCTTGGTGCCCGCGTCCTTGTCGCACTGGATGGTGCCGTTGCAGCGGCCGACGCGCGTCACCTCGAGGTGGGCGGCCAGCTCGTCCACGTACGCGTGCCGCTTGGACTCCGAGCCGCAGTTGGACATGGCGATCAGCGAGGCGTTCCGTTTGGCCCGCAGCCGTTCGTCCACCTGCACGAGAATCAACACCCGAACAAACTGGAGCGCTCGCCTGTTGTTCCGTCCACACGTCTTCCTCCCGCTCGCTGCCGTCCAGTGGGACGAACAGGTCGTACGGGTAGAAGACATCCGACGAGGAGCGGTAGGTGGCCGTCGCGTTGAAGAAGTCGGGCGGCACCGGCCGTTTGGTGCGCCGAATGATCCACGAGAACGACAAGTAGGGGGCTGAACGGGAGAAATGCGGAGTGTTTCCTGCAGTGCGCACTCACGCTCCAGGTTGTAGTAGACGTTCACGAACTGCCCGTCCGCTCGCGGGGGCGGCAGCTCGGCGGGATCAAGGTTGCGTTGGTGGAAGACGCGGACGTCCGCCTCTTGGCCGCGCTTTCGGTCCAGCGAGTAGTCGCAGTCGTACGGACAGGGCGGCCGAGTGCTCGCATTGATGCCCGTGAAGAGGACGTACTGGTCCGCGAAGTACTGGTCCCAGAAGAGGATGAGCGGCCGGCGCTCCAGCCGCGGCACGGGCTCCTCCTCGGGCGTCAGCGGGGCGGCCGTCGAGGTCGGCGGAGGCAGCGGCGTGGGGCGGTCGCTGGCCGTCCGCAGCGGTCCGGCCGGCCGTCCGGCCTGCAGTTGGAAGGCGGCGAAGCAGAAGAAGAGGACGGCGGCGGCCACCGCGAGCGCGAACGCCGACGGCGACGTCCACTTGCCGGCCGGCGCGCCCAGTCGCTGGTACATCCTGAAGCTCCAAGCGGAGTGATGCAACGCTCGCCCGTCCCTCGCTTAAACGCGCGCCCGTCCCGAACGCCCGCTCTTTCGAACGATCGCCGATGCAAACACCCGTCCGGGCGGCCGATTTGCACTTCAATCCGCCAAGCGGGCGGCGACGGGCGCGAGTTTCGCTTCTCGATTTTCCCCCACTTGCCACTCGCCCTCTTCGTTGCATTTCGACGTCATTGCGGGCGCCCGCCGGCTGGAACTCGCGTCGAATTCGGGGCACTTGGGCGGCGGCGGAATCACTTTCCAGTGGATTATTCCGGCGAGCGATTGGATCTCCGCGCGCCCGCCGACTGCCGCCCGCTCGACGACTCGACTCCAAGCTTCGGGATGCAGGAAGCCGCGAGCGCCCCGCTGCTGCCCGCGCCCGTCGGGCCGAAGGAACGCGCCCCGTCGGCCGGCCTGCGGGCGGACGTCCAGTTTCTGCGCGCGGTGGCGATCGGCGGCGTCCTCCTCTTCCACCTGTGGCCGCGATGGATCCCGTTCGGCTACTTGGGCGTCGACTTGTGCGGCAGTTCTCGCTCTTCTCCCGCCACTCGTCTTCTTGCAGGTTCTTTGTGATCTCCGGCTACCTGATGGCGGCGATCATGAGCAGACGGCGGCCGCTCTCCCGCCCCGCCGTCCTCGACTTCTACTTCCGCCGCCTGAAGCGCATCGTGCCGCCCTTCCAGCTGGTCGTCCTGCTCGTGCTGGGGCTCGTCCGGCTGCACGTGCTGCCGCTGGACTTCTCGCAGGTGGTGGCCGAGACGTGGCCCGCCCTCGGCTTCTTCTCGAACACGCCCGGCCTCCGGGAACACAAGTATTTCGACATGGTGCGTTCCCCCCGCTCTTCTTTCACCATTCTCTCGCTTGTAGTCCTCGAAAGTGTACTTCTTCCTGCACTCGTGGTCGCTGAGTGTGGAAGTGCAGTTCTACGTGCTGGTGCCCGCCCTCTTCCTCGCGCACGAGCGAGTGGCCGCCCTCCGCCCGGCCCTCCAGCTGCCGCTCGTCCTCCTGCTGCCGGCCGCCTCGCTCGGCTTCCAGTGGACGGCGAACGGCGACCGGGCGCACTTCCTGCTGGCGGCCCGCGTGTGGCAGTTCTTCGCCGGCTTCGGCGCCCACTTCGCCCACAGCCGCCGTCTGCTGGACTGCGGGGCGAGCGGGGAGGGCGGCGGCTGCTCGTCGCTCGGCCGTCTGCTGGAGGTGCTGAACGTCGGCCTCCTGGGCGGCCTCTTCGTCTTCGGCATCCCGACGGCCTCCGCGCAGTGCGTGCGGCTGGCGGTGGTCGCGCTCGCCGCCCTGCTGGTCGGGCGCCACAACGAGGCGGCGCTGTCCGGCGGGCGGCTGGCGGGCACGCTGGGCGACGTCTCCTACTCGGTCTACCTGCTGCACTGGCCGCTCTTCATGCTGCACAAGTACGCGAACGGCGCCGAGTGGGCGGCCGGCGACGGGCCGCCGTTGACGAGTGAGTGGCCGCCCCTCGCTCCTTTCTTTCCACTGTTCGTTTGCAGCGGGCGTCGTGCTGATGGCCGCCTCGATCTCCGCCGGCTTCCTGCTCGAGCACGCGGTCCTGCGGCTGCTGCGGACGGTCGACTCGTGGCCCCGACTGGCGGCCGTGCTCGCGGTCGGCCTCCTGCTCAACGGCGCCCTCCTCTGCGAACTGCGGCGGGCGGCCGTCCAGCTGGAGGCCGAGGACGAGGCGGCGCCGGCGAGCGGCGGGCGCGCCTGTCCGCCGGAGATCTGCGACGAGGTGCGCCGTTTGTGGGCCGCCGGGGGCCCGCCGCCCGCCGCGAACCTCAGCGAAATCCGCCGCCTGAACGCGAACCTGCGGCGCGCGTACGTGGGCTTTCCGTTCTGCGCGAACCAGAGCCGCCGGATGCCCACGAGCTTCCCGCTGGACCTCACGCGCTTCCACAGCGTCTACACGTGCCACGCGGAGGGCACGGGCACGAAGAACGTCGTAGTGATCGGCAACAGCCACAGGCACGTCCAATTGCTTGCTTCCAACCTCCCTTTTAATCACTCGCTGCAGTCTGCACAACTTTCCGGGCATCCAGCACGTGTGGCGCCCCACCTACCGCCGCCTGACGCTCCTCATGCGCAACTCGTGCATGCCGGCCGACCGCCGCTTCCAGCAGCCCGCGCGGACGGCGGCGGTGGTGGACGAGTGCGTCCGCTTCCTGAACGACTCGACGCGCGCCCTGGAGCAGTGGGACGAGCCCGTGGACGTGGTGATCGCCCTGTTCGCGCTGGTGGAGATCGCGGACGTGCCGCTGGACGAGGCGAACGCGGACGGCGACGAGTTCCTCCGCTCGCTCGCCGCCTACTTCGGCCGCCTGTCGCGGGTGGCGCGCGAGGTGCTCGTGGTGCAGCAGTCGTTCCCCGTCTTCTCGCAGATCCCCGTCCGCGAGGTGGAGCTGCGCGTGAAGAACGGGCGCCCGCTGGACGCGATCGGCGACCCCGCGGAGGTGAGCGGCCGTCCGCCCACTCATCCGCCCGCTGCTTTCAGTTCGCCTACGCCCAGCAGCCGTCCGCCCGCCGCCGCATGGAGCTGCTGGACTGCGGCCGCTGCGTGAAGGCCGACCTCCTCGCCGCGTGGTGCGGCCCGCGCGACGCCGCCGCCTTCTGCCCGTCCGCCTCGCCCGCCGGCCTTGTCCACTTCGTCGACACGCACCACCCGACGGCCCTCAGCGCCTTCCGCAACGCCCAGCTCATGCTCGACCTTTACACCAACTACACGAACGGATAAACTCCCCATTAGGAGGAGGTTTTTGCTTGTTCGATCAATCAAGAGAAGGGAGGGCGTGAAGATCACCCGGCTCCACGAGCAACCGCCGCACGTTCTTCGCAGAGCATGCCTTCGTGTATTGACAGTGGGTTGGAGCGGGAACTAATTGTGTGTAACCGTGTCTGGGGACCAACGACGCGACCTACCGCAATCCACTAACCGTCTGAAAGGAGCAAAAGACGAGGGAATCCGGGCGTCTGCCCGCTCACTCAACACCCGACCGCAATTTTTTGATCGCGGAGAGTCGACGAGAAACCGCGCTTGCAACAGTTCTGCTTTTGACGCACGTGTTCTAACGGGCACAAGTTCCGATCGGCAGGCAGAGAACGTTCGCGTGTCCTTTAGCGCACTTTCTATTGGTCTCTGATCCCGATTTCCATTCGATCAACGGCCGTCTGCAATCGACCAATCTTATAATCGAAGGGGCGGGGAATGCAAAGAAGGCAGACGGAACAAAAGTCGCCGCGCTTTCGCCTCTCGCTCCATTCGAGAGGTTAGTGAACGAGATGTTTGTCAGCATCTCCGTCGGCTCCTCGTCTTCTTTTTTTCGGATTTTCTCTACGGACATCCAACTGCAAGCCCGCCGTCTGCCTCCAACCAAACCACCTGCTACTTCTGGTACGGGTGGAAGAACCACGCGGGGAACATGAAACATGAGGACCCTTGCCCGTCGGGCCATTGCTTCGCCTACTACAACAACTTTGGGAACGCCGAGGTGAGTTCTGCAAGAAGAAGCAAACGATCCTTGGTGTTCAGCGCGGCTTCCGCAACGTCTCGCTCGGCTGTGCTCCCTTTGACCACGAGTGGCGCGACGACGGCTTCGGCGGGCGGTTGTGCGTGTGTTCGGGCGAACGTTGCAACTTCTTCACCGATCAAACGAAGTATGTCTGCTGGGATGGGTATCATCTGCCTGTTTAGTTGAGATGAATAAACATTGAGTTGGAGTTCGCTGATCACGGTTTGGAGCATATGCCGCTAATTACTGCCGAATGGCTTGAGGGTCGACCTTTGACTTGCAGAGAGTGCGTATCGCCGACCAAAGCACCCGTTTATTTCGGAGCACCTGCTTTCTTTTATGCAATGAACGAGCGGACGTCACAGTTGGTCGGCGATGAAGGAGGGGTTCGTGATGACGATGCGGGGCAACGGCGTGTGCTGACGGGCGGGCGGCGAGACGACGCGGGCGGGGGGCGCCGGCTGGGAGGAGGCCGTGTGGGAGGGCGCGGCGGCGATCTGCGAGACGCGCTGCGGGAGGAGCGGCCCGACGAGCGGCAGACGGCGCAGCAGCCCGAGCGCGCCCTCGCGATAGGCGCGGATGTTCAGCAGGATGCAGAGGTGGGTCAGCGTCCCGTACGTGGAGGCGATCGAGACGGCCGCCGTCGACAGCACGGGCCCCGCGCGCAGGTGGGCGTTCATCGAGACGAGAATGAGCGCGAAGCCCGTGCCGGCCGCCGCGTGCGAGAGCACCACCTCGAACATCAGGGCGCGCATCAGCGAGCGGTAGAGCAGCAGCGTCTGGGCGCTCAGGCTGTCCGCCCGCGTGCGCATGAAGCGGTACACGCCCGACGCGCAGCAGAGGATCACGACGAAGCCGACCAGCACCAGCACCACGATCGACACCACGCCCACCGCGATCTGCCGCCGCGTGTTGTCCTGCAAGGAGCGAGTAGCTGCACCGCGGCCGGCTGAACGCACGTTGGAGATGAGGCCGGCCGCCACGCCCGACCGCACGCGCCGCACGAGCTCCGCGTCGAACTCCACCCACACGGCGATCACGTCCGCGCGCATCGTGCCATGCGCGATGATCGGCCCGCCCACGAAGCCCAGCGCCGCCGCCGACCACAGCGCGTAGAGCAGCGCGTACGTGCGGAAGCGCGCCAAGTGCGGCTGCAGCCAGTGGTCGGTGGTCTGCACGAAGCGGTAGGCGAACAGATAGACCGTCGTGAAGCCCGTGCCTGCAGCAGCGAGGGTTGTTATTCGCTCTCCTCTCCGTGGGGAACGAACCGGAGACCGCCCCGCACATGAGCAGCGTGCAGAGGCCGCTCGCCAAGGGACCCAACTGAACGAAATCGATTTGTGATCAGCTGTCGGCCGCAACTGACGCGCGCCGAGAACTCCGGAAGATGATCCATTCGATGACTCGCCCTTTATTCCTTCTTTCTCGTCTGTAGCTCCCATCTCTTGTCCTCCCCAGTAGTCACTTCTTTCGTCGTACCCAATTCTCTTCCTCGTAGTTGTTCCTCGCCCTCGGTAGCAATTCGAAATCCCTCGACCGGTGCCCAGCCGTCCGTCTAATCACTTCCCCCTTTTTTTGCTCTTCCCGCAGTCACTTCCTGGTCGCCTCCCAGTGATTCGTGTGCGATTCTTCTCCGCCCTCGCAGTCGGGATCAAGTCCTTCTCTTCCCTTCTCTCACTCCTCCAACGGACCTCCCCGAGCGCGCCGTCCAGGAGGTGACGGGCACTCTACAAGGGAAACGACGGGAATCCGACCGCTCGCTGCCGCCGCCACGCGCTCAACAGGCCGCCCCCGCCTCCATCAGGCACCCGCCCGTCTCGTCTCCTCCGCCGCCGGCGATCGCACCCCACGTCCAGCGATCCGAAGGACTCGTCGCCCCAAGTCCTCCACCTCGGAGCAGCCACAAACTCAACCGGCCACCTCGATCCTCCACTCGCCGATGCTCCCGAGCACTCAACCTGGAGACCCCGAACTTCCCGGCAAATCAACCCCGATCCGACTCGGTCGGCCGCCGGCGGAGTCCACCGCTCTTCTCTCTGTCCCCCAACTGTTCAATCCTCGATCCCGACTTGCCCCTCTCAATCCTCCCGTTCGTCATTCGAGTAGTTCGCCAGTCTCTCTTGCCCCCGTGCTATTTCTCCGTCCTTTCGTTTGTTTTCGCCCGCCCGATCGGCTCCCCTGCCGCCCGTCTTATCTCCGCCCCCATTCTCCCCGCCGCTCGGCCCCGCCGCTATTTAAACGCCTCCCTTCGGTCATTCCGCCCTTCTTCGCCGCTGCCCCCCGATCGGCAGTCGGCCCATTTTCTCCACGCGGTCCGCCGCTCATCCCTCGGCCTCCGCGCCACTCACCCGACGCTCCGCCGTCCTTTTCCCTTCGTTTGTTGTTCGGTTCGTCTCTCGTCAATAAACTCTCCTTCGTTGGTCGAGTGACTCTCTCTCTCTCGCGCACCACCGCGCCTCCCCTCTTTGAGCCAATTCCTCCACCGCCCTCCACCATGGAAGGCCGTGCGAGCGACACAGCGCGTTTTCTCAAACGAACCGAAAACCACACGCAGACGCCCCGCAGCACGAACGCCGGGTGGGGCGCGAAGCTCTCGGGCTGGAAGAGGGCCACCCATGAGTCTGCAGCGGGCGAAGCAAGTGAGCAGCCAGCCGTCTGGAGCGCTCACCGATCACGACGCAGTGGAGGCCGTTGAGCAGCAGGTAGAAGCGGTAGTTGCCCATGGCCTTCGGGGAGTGCCTGAAGACGACGAACACGAGCAGGCCGAAGAGCGTCAGCGTGCACAGCGCGCACACGCCCTCCAGCCACGTGCACGCGCGCAGGAACTCCTCCGACGGGAGCACCGTCTGCCACTTGGGCACCAGCTGGGAGGGCGGCGGGATCGGCACGGACATCCCGCCGGAGGCCGAATAAGCGCGGAATCGGTCCGCTTTTGGGGAAGTCGTCGAGCGGGCGGCTGTTTCACCTGTCGGGCGGCTTGACGTCACACAAGTTGGAAGAAATGTGCGTTTTTCCGCGTTGTTTATTCAGTGGGAAAGCAGACACAACTGTGGAGAAAGATCGCATGTATCTGAGGGTGGATCACTTAGCGAGGAACATCTTCTTGAGGGTCTGCTTGTGCTCGATGACCAACTATCCCAACGCTCCTGTTCCATGATCGCCTCAATGGGAATTTCATGATGCGCGTAGTGCGGGACTCGGACGAGTACTGCTGGTAGGTAGCGACCGGCGGCTCGAACAGCAGCCAGCATTGCGGAGGGCCCTCGAGATTCGCGCTGAATAACTCGGAGCACCAGCGATCGCCGCAAAGGGCCGTGCGGTACTGCTCGTCGAAGTTCTCCACCCGCCACTTGAAGACGGTCGTTTGATTCGCGAGGTGCTTGCAGACGGACATCTTCGATCAGAAAAGACGGGCGACCTGAAAGAAGAAGCAAGTGAGTGCAGACGGGCACGCGTGTTCACGAGAACGACCGTAAGAAACAGGGGAGTGTGTGTTGGATCTTTCGACGGCAAACGACCGAAAAATCGAGACGCAAATGGGCGTCCAGAGCCGTCCAACACCTGGACGCGCAAACGACGAGGCAGAAGGATTCGCGAGAAAACGGGCGCCAAACGAGGCCGCACGATCATCAGCGAGAATGAGTGAATCATCCGCCTTTTGCATTGCGGCCGTGTTGCGAAAGCCGACGAGAAAACGGCGGCGCGGAACATCTGCCGGCTCGATTGTTCACGAAGAGACGAGGAATGCGGCCGGGTGTTGCCTCGAATGCTCGTTGAAATGACGGCAGATCGCATGATTTCGGTGACATCTCATGCCGGCCGTCTTTCACAATCTGGTCGAGGAATGCACACGTTCACGATGTTCCGATCAAGCGAGAGCATTCGACGATTTCTGGTCTACCGCACGAACAACAAAAGGCACGTGATTCAAGCATTCTAATCTCTGCCTGTTGGGTTCACACGCCGCTCTTATACTCGACGAGCTCGTTCGATCGACATACGAAACTCTGCGCGAACCGAAGTTCCCAACGTTCGCCGACCTCTTGTTTGTACGAGAATTCTTCTCTCGCCATGAAGAACAACCGTGGGAGTTTATTTTGACAGACTATGCGGGAATTAGTGGGTGAAATAAGTGGGCATCAAATACGAAGAGAAACTCGAGTGTTTATGCTGACCGGAGGCGTCGTTCTCCACAGAATCCTCTTCTTTCCGCTTTCACGCCTGCCGACGACCACGAACCGGTCGGCGGCGCACTTGGAGGGGCGGCGGGACGAAGACGAGCTCTTCGAGCAGCAGGTCGTCTTCTTCGAAGAGGCTCTCGATGCTTATGGACTGAAAGAAGGGAGATCAACGGATGGAAGGAGGTTCTCGTTCCCTCGGATCCCCCACACACCCGCAGTCCCCCACCCATCACTCCACTCTACTTCGTTGCTTTCGATCGACACCCTCGAATGCGGACTAGGATTTATTGAGACACGACTGGAGGTTTAAATTAGCGAATAGAAATGTGCGGGTGATCGAACATGATGGGAAGGGTTGGAATCAAACAGGCGGGTGGACGGCGGGCTCACTCGTTCTTCTTCTCCTCGGTGGCGTCGCCGTTCACGCGGAAGTTGTTGGCCCACGAGGACACGTCCTGCAGCTTCGATTTGGCTTCCTCGAGGACCTGCAAGCGAGAGGAAGAAATGAATGGATGCAATGGAAGGATAAAGGCACTTACCTCGTCCTTCACTTCGTAGACGGTCTTCGCGTTGGCCAGGTTCTTGTCCAGCTGCTCCACGTAGTTGGCGACGGACTCCAGGCGCGGGCGGGCGGCTTCGGGCAGGACCTGAAGGAAGCGAGTGGGTAGAATGAAGGAGTGGAAGAAGGGGGGCGAACCTCGGCCGACTTCTCCTTCAGCTTCCCGATGTAGCTGTTCAGAGTGCCCGAGCAGCGGTGGATGGAGCGGAGGAGCGCCTCCTCGGGGTTCACCTTCGCCTCGCGGGCTTCCGTCTCGACCTTGGCCCACATCTCGCTGACGGACTCGGACAGCTGGCCGGGCTCCACGCGGTTCCAGAGGCCGTTCACGGACTCGTTCAGGCGGTCCTTCCGCTCGCGCAGGACGTCCACCTGAAAGCGGAGAGCGTTGAAGGAGGGAAGAGCAGCTTGATCGCGTCCTCCGCCGCCTCCTCAACGGCCACGAGCCGAAAGCGGCGGCCCGAACGCCCCGCTTCGAGCGGGCGACACAAAATGGACGAAAGAAGGCGGGAGATGCCCGCATTTTGATCGAATTTCCCCTCGATTCTTCCCCCATCCACTCATCACTCCTCTCGAGCCCTCACGCACTCCCCGCACCCGGACCGAAGACTCACCAGGGCGAGGGACTTGCGAAGCTGGTCGGCGAGGCCGTGCAGTTGGCGCTGGGCGGGCTCGAGGATGTTGTCGTGGGTCTTCGTCTGCAGGAGGGTGGCCAGACGGCGGGCGAGGCCTGAAAGCAGCGAGCGGAATCAACAGAAGATGGAGGAGAAGGGGGAACTCACGGCTCACGCGGTCCTTGACGTTGGCGTCGGCGGGCAGCTCGCCCTCCTCGTCGAGCGGCAGGTGGAAGTAGTTGTCGACCACGGCGTTCGCGATGTCCAGGAAGCCGTTCGCGTGCTCGTTGATCTTCTCGCCGCGAATCTGCAACTCGAAGGGAGGAATGAATGGAGGGGAAGGAGGGGGACGAACGTTGGCCAGGTTGCGGCTCTTCTCGATGGTCGCCCAGATGCCGTCGCGGATGGAGTGCTCGATGTCGACCACCTTGTTGACGGTGGCGCTGCCCAGGTTCTTCGTGAGGATCATGCCGTCCAGCAGCAGCGAGGTGACCGCCGCCGAGGCGATCAGACTCAGCTGAAAGGCGGGCGGGTGGGCGGAGGGGCGGACGGAAGGGGGAGCTCACCTGAGTGCCGACCACCGCAAGGTTCAGGCCCATGATGCCGCCGGTGGTGGCGACCGTCTTCGAGGTGTTGAGACCTGAAAGCAGCGAGTGGAGGGACCATTCGAATGGAGGGAGGGAAGGAAGGACTCACCTCCTTTGCACAGGTTGACCACGCGGTCCGTGTGCGGGTACACGTACTGCTCGTAGATGGGCGCCGCGTGCTGCGACGCGTCGGCCACGCGGCTCTCGATGCCGTCCAGCGTGCGCTCCAGCGGGCCGAACGACTTCTTGGTGGCGTCGTAGGTCTCCTTGGCCTTCTGCACGTACCAGGACTCGTTGGCCTTGTCGTAGGCCCAGCGGAAGGCCGCGAAGTGGGCGTCCACGCCGCCCTCGCCGCCGTTCTGCTGGCCGTCGTGGGCGCCGGTGAAGATCTCGCCGTCGGCGGTGACGAACTCGCCGTTCTCGTTGATGTGCAGCCCGTTCTGGGCCGTCTGCTGGCCGTGCTCGTAGTAGGAGGTCATCTTCAGGGCGTGCGGATGGGTGTGCAGTTGACGACGCAAGCGGACGAGCAGCTTGTGGAGGAACTTGCGGACGGTGCGCTCGGGGTGCTGCAAGAAGGGAGGGGTGAGCGGAACGGAGGAAGGCGGACGACCACGCGGCGCGGCCACTCTCGCGGCGGAATGCGGGGGGAAGGGTGGGGAGCGTACCTCGAGGAAGGTGTGCATTGGCGGAGTGGACGGGCCCGAGCGGATGGAAGCGAATGCCGTCCGCCCGGCCCGCGCCCCCGCCCGCCGTGTTTATCCCCCGATCCCCCCGAACAACAAGCGGCCGGCGCCGAGATCGACCGAAAAACAAGCTGGCGGGCCCGCGAAAACACCCGAGCGAGACGAACGGCGCCCGGGCGGGCGGCCTCGCTGCACGCGAAAACACGCCGGCCGCCCGCACCGATCGCGCGATCAAGACGGCGGGCAGGCGGCCGACCGGCGAGCGGGAGGCGGCGGCGAGGGACCGGCAACAAAAAACGTTCGACCTGCCCGCCCCCCTTCGCGGTCGATGGGGCGGACGAAGTGCGGGCGGCGGTCAAAACACTCGCAATCAGGCCAAAAGAAGATTCGAGAAGCCCCACTCCGCTCGCATGTTTTTTCGCGAACGCGGAAGGCGGGGCCCGAACTTTGAACTCGCCCCCTCTCGCGGTAGGGAGTGTGTCCGAAGGAACGCGTTGGACGCGCGCGGAGTGTAGAAAACGAGGCAAAAGAAGGAACAAACGAAAACAAGTGCAAAGTGCGGGAGAACGAATTGATCATCGAGACCACTCTCCGCTTCCGGATTTTTGGAGGAAAACAACCAAAAACAGAGGTCGCAAAGCACGAGAATCGTCCAGCGAGTTGATCGAACGAGGAGGAAAACCCGCACGGTTTGATCGAGAACGGAGCCCATCAACCCGCCGGCGAATCCACGCAACAAAACATTCGGGACGGACCACGTGGGGCGGCGGGAGATCGGACGGGAGGAAAACAAATCAAACACCGCTCGTCCGCCCCACCGGCCGGGCGAGCGGCTTTTCGGCGTGTTGTTTACTCCAAAAAATCATCCGCTTTTGCTTCCCGAGTGAAGGCGATCGAAAGAGCGAACGGCTTTTTCGCCCGCGGAGACGCGAGAGGGGGACGGCGAGGAAGCGGGCGGCTGGTTGTGTTCCAAAAAACACGTCGCCTTTCGCACTCGCTTCGAACGAGCGGCGAACTTTGATCGGTGGCGTCGACCGCGCTCTGCAACGTCGACCAGCCGCCGACCATGATGAAATCGCGGGGGTCGGACTACAAACAGCAATATGCGGACTTTCGATGGGGAACTCCACGTAGTGTACTTCCTCCTTTGGACCGTCGACCCCAACGCGCGCCCGCGTTCTTCGCCCTCCGCTCTCTGCAGCGGGCGGTCAGCGACGTCGAGCACACGCCGTTCACGTGCAACGGGCGGTCCACCCAAAAGGTCCTCCGTTCCCGCAATCAATGAAAGTGCTGACAAGAAGCGGCAACATTTTGCAGGGCGCTTGCAATCGGCGGCGGGTGCAAAACAAGCGGGCGGCCGCTTTACTCCACGATTTTCGTTGAAACGAGCCGAACGCTCGCCCTCTCGAAAACACGATTTTTGATCGAACGTCCGCTCGGAACAACAAGCGATGATTTGTGAGGACGCTCGTTCGAAAGTGGCCGACGGATCGCCTCATGGACTGGACTAGACGGAGCCAAAGAGGCGACGAACGAGGAATTTGCCGAATAAAACCAATCGGATTGCACTCCCCTCATCCCACAAGGAAGCGGGCGGCTGGCCGTCCACTCGCCGGTCGGCCGATCGGCGGCACACGGCGAGCAGACGGGCGGCAGCGGGCGAACTTCGATCCCCGCAGTCTCGCCGATTGCGCAATGCCGCGGCAATCGCGAGGCTCCCGTGAGCACGAGGAACACACGGCCGTCGTTACCGGCGGCCACGAGCAGCAGCGAAAGTAATTGACGTCATGAATTATCGCCGGAATGTCCGCCTTGTGGGCGGCAAATCGATTCGACCACTCCGACCACTCGGACGAAGCCTCCGACGGAAGCCGAAAGCATTTCTTTTGGGCCGCCGACCTCCATCGTCCCCGATTTTGGCCGCCTGTGCGCGGCACACGTGTTTCTCATCGATGCCTGCCGCAAATTACGGTCGATTCTTTTCGACTGGCCGGTCCGCTCGTTGATTCACGGAGAATGCGGATTTTGGACTGGACGTCGAACGGCCGGCCGCTTTGCACGTCCCCCGAGCGGCCAAACGGACGAGCCGCCGAAACGAATCGGCGGCCGCTCGAAAGCGAGAAAAGTCATTTGCGCGCCCCCTTCCGAATTCCTCGTCCGTTGGCCGCCGCGCGGCTCGTAAAACAATCCGAGCGATCCGAAAGCGGAGGCAATCGGCGATCAATTTGCTGCGCGCGGCCCGCTTATCTCGTTTGGGCGCGCGGGGGCGATGGCGGTCGGATGTCAAAGCGACCGTTTGTTTACATTCGGCGAAGGGGCCGTCGGAAAGTGACGATGAGCGGGCCCCCGTTCACACTCCTCCTCGGCCCCTCGCCGTCGCCGCCGTCTTTTCGGCCGCCGCCCATTCGATCGCCCGTTCGGCAATCCGCCCGCCGCCCCGTCCGTCCGCTCGGCGCGTGCACTCGACCGACCGCGAATCCACCGTCAAGCCGCTTCTTTGCAGACCCCCGCTCTCCAGCCGCCTCCACGCACGCGGATCGACGATGAAGCCGGAGACGCTGAAGACCGACCGCCGCCTGAACGTCTCATCGCCCTCCACGCGCTCGATCAACGGCGGCAGCTTCTGGTGCGGCGGGAACCTGCAGGTGGGTGCCGCCCTCTTGTCTTCCGCCCACTCCCGCCGGCCACTTGCAGAGCGCGTCGTTGGCCGCCGGCGTGGTGTGCGGCGTCCTGCTGTGCCTGCAAGCGGCGCACCTCGGCTGGACCGCGTGGCACGACGACGGCTTCACGTGGCCCCAGTACGTGGCGGCTGCCTTCTACCTCAGCTTCCTGTTCCTCGCCCTCCCGCCGCTGTTCGTCGGCGTGTGCCGCTCGAAGGCCGCCTGGTTGGTCCCGTTCCTCGTCTACGCGGTGAGCGCCCCCCGCCCTCCACTTCCCCGTTCAACCGCTCACTTTGCAGTTCGTGGTGTTTGTGAAGGCGATGGTCGGCGTAGCGAACAACGTGATGCAGCTCTCGTTCCTCCTGGTCGACTACCAGGGCGCGCTCGCCACCCGCTCGGGCTCCAAGGCGGAGGACGCGCGCCGCTGCTTCGAGCTCCTCGCCGTCCAGACGACCGTCGCGTTCGTGTTCGCCGCCGCCTTCATCGTCGTCAATCGCTGCCGTCAGCAAATCAAACGCAAGATGAGCTTCAACGTCCAATCGATCCCCGTCTCCCCGTCGGACGTGTGAACGTTCGAGTACTCCGCTCTCTCGAATCCCCCTTCCTTCTTTTCACTTCGCATTGTTCGTTTCACTCCAGCTCCCACGTCCCGCCTCCTCCTCCCCCCAACTGACCGTTTGATCGTCCGCCTACCTCTCCTTTTCCGAAGCCTCCTATCGCTCGTAGTTTGGACATGTCCCTCACCTTCTTTCGTGCTTTTGGAATAAAATAACCGCTCGTTGGAATCGGAAGAAGGGGCAGGGAATTGGGCTGGATGGATTCGAAAAGAAGACGTTTGCTTGGACGGTGAATACGCGTATTTATTGGAACTACCGAGGTGAAATGAGTGAGTACACATAGATGCGGGAACAATCGTTACAAAGCACTGGTACAGTTGGGCGCCCGTTCACTTGTTCGTTTGGTCCCGGGAAGACGATTTGGGCTTCGGGTGGCCGAAGCGGACGAGCGTCGCGTAGATTTTCTGCAGGTCGTTGCGGACGCCGGCGGCCAGGTTCTTTTTGTTGGAGAGCGGCGGTCCGGGTGGCTGCTTGGCGTCATGGAGGGCGGATTCCAGCTTCTCGTTCCGCTCCCGCTGCTCACCGATCACGGTCTGAAAGCGGAGGGATGCAGGGGAAAGAGCGGAGGAAGGGGACTCACCAGCGACTGCTTGAACTCCGTTTCGAAGGCTTCCGTCTGGGTGGTCATCCGCTTGGCCTCGGCGGCCGCCTTCTCGAGTTCGGCCTGCGCCTGAGCCGTGCGGGCGCGCTCCTCCTCGAGCTCCGTGGTCCGGCGGGTCTCCTCGGCCGTCGCGCGGGAGTTCGCGGCCTCGAGCTGCGCGCGGAGGTCGTCGAGATCCGAGCGAAGGGCGGCCGCCTCGGCCTCCTTCTCGGCCACTCGCGCCGCCGCTTCGGCCGCCGCTTTCTCGAGTTCGGCGGTCAGGCGGCTCTTCTCGTCGGCCGCCTGCGCGTTGGCGGCGTCCAGTTGGGCGCGGAGGTCGGCGAGCTCGGAGGGCACGTCGTGGAGCTGCGATTGGAGGGCGGCGATCTGCCCGTCCTTTTCAACCAGCTTGGAGGTCGCGTCGGCCGCCGTCTTCTCCAACTCCAGCAGCTTCTGTTCGCTCTCGGCACGCAGTCGGGCGGCCTCGTCCTCCGCAGCCTTCGCGCGTCCTTCGGCGTCCGCCGCGCGGCCTTCGGCGGCCGTCGCGCGCTGCTTGGTCGCCTCGAGCTGGATGCTGAGCGACTCGACCCGACCGGCCGCCTCGTCGTTCGCCGCCGCCCGCTCGGCCGCCTCCTTCAGCTGGGCCTCGAGCTCGCGGATCTTCTCCTGCAAACGGCGGAAATAAACAACAGTTAGAAGAAAGGGAACTCGCCGTGTAGTTCGCTTCACGGGCCTTGTACTCGCAGATGCGCGCCTCCAGCTCGACGTCCTTCGACTCCAGACAGCCGAGGGCCGACGCCACGAGGGTCTGGAAGGAAGGGAATGATTTTAATCAAGCAGAAGAAGATTCACCTTCTCCTCCACCGTGTGCTCGTCCTCGAAACACTCGGGATCGCGCACTCCATCGGCCACTTCCCGTTCGTGGACGGGCGACGGCGGACTGACAAGAAACGAGTGCTCGGAGGGGAACGGGAAGAAGGACGGCTGGCGGGGGATCGTCCGAATGAAATCGCAGCTGAAGGAGCGCGGCTTCGGAGTTTGCGGGGCGCTGAGATCCGTGCACGAGGCGGCCGTCTCGACGGTCGGCGTGGACTCGAAGCTGCGGAGCGGCCGGTCGGGGCGCCAGGGGACCATCGCGAGCGTCATTCGGCAGAAATCAGCCGAAAGCGGGGAGAAATTCGGGCGATTGGCGGCGGGAAGACGCGGCGGCGGCGGCGGGTCGGCGTCCCCCGCGTCGATTTGCGCCCGCCCGCGGACTCGCGGCGGGACCCGAAAGCGGGCGGCTCGTCGATCGTGTCCCCTCCCGCGAGTCATCGCTGGGAGTCGGGATTCTGGACGAGGAACAAGGATGATAGCACCGTTCATGGTTCAATCGATCGTCAACAACTTGATCATCAAATGCTGGGGTTCTTTCGTTCATTCCAGCCCGTCCTCCTCCTCCCCTCTCTCGCTGCCAGTCTCTCTTCGCGTTCCCCTCGCCCGAATGTGCTCGCCGCTGCCCGTCCGCTTGGTCGGCGGCCCGAGCAGAACGCGGGCGGCGGGCGGCTCGTTGCGGGCGGGAGATCGCCGTTGTTTTCGCCCTCCGTCGGCCGTCTTTCGAAAGCGTCCGGGGTGGGGTTCTTCCAAGCGATTGCTGGGGAGTTCGTCCTTCCGCGCGCGCAATTGCCGCCCGTCTCGCAAAATCCTCTCGTTTCAGCGCGCGATGAGCGAGAAGGCGATCCTCTGCATCGTGGCGGCGTTCATCCTGCTGCCGTGGTTGCTGGACGGCCGCCCGACGGCGCCCAGCGAGCAGCCGACCGCCCAGTCGGCCGAGTGGCACTACGCGCGAGGCTACGCGGACGGCGCGCGGAACCCCGTGTGGTACAAAAGCTGGTGGTTCTGGCTGGTCGTCGGGTGAGTCGCCCGTCGCCTCCTCCGCTCACCCGCCTGCAGGCCGGCCGTCGGGATCGCCGCGTGCTGCGGCTGCTGTTGGGTCGCCTGCTGCGCGTGCGTCCGGCCGCTCGAGCCGCCCGCCGTCGAGCGGGAGCGCGAGGACTTCCGTTCGTTCCCCTTCCGCCGATCACGCGCCCCGTTCTGCTTGCAGCCTTCCGCCTCCACGCCGACCGCCGCCCCTCGCCGCCCGTCCGCACGGTCGCCGCCACCGCCCAGAAGTACCGCCCGAATTGAAGCGAGCATTCGATCAGTCCTCCCATTCTTCATTCTTTCTTCTTTGTTGTCCGTAGCTCTTCACCCTTTTTACTGTTGTTTCTAGTGGAGTCTTTCGAATAAACCGCGTTGTTTTCGAGCGGCGTGTTGGTCGGCGATCGCGGTCGTTTGTTCCCGCACGTGCACGTGTTCCGCCGCCAATCGACTCGAATGCCATTGGGTTGTCCCTTTCTCTCGCCGCTATCGCCCGCTCGATCTGCCCGCTTGCAGACCGCGAGATGCCGCCGACGATCGTCCTCCTCGCGTTGCTCTCGGCGCTCGCCGGCGGCCAGCTGGTCGCTCGGCGGGCGGCGGCCGAACTGCCCGCGTGGCCGCCCGCCCAGGAGCCGGACGCGTACGAGACGCTGCCGGCCGTCTTCGTCCTCTTCGTGTGGTGAGTGCGCCCTCCGTTCGAGTGGAGTGATCGCTCGATTGCAGCCTCGCTGTCCCGCTGGCCGCCGTCTTCTGCGTCTGCTGCTGCGTGTGCAACGACGACTGCCGCTGCACGTGCCGCTCGGACTGCAACGAGGAAGGTGAGTCGCCCGCGTCCTCTCCGGTTGCTGACGGCCGGTGTTCAGACGGGGCCGCCTACTCGTGGTCCTTCTGCTCGTGCGGATGCGGGCCCAAGCAGTGAGCACTCGGGCTCTCGCTCTTCCATCGGTTCTTCCTTCTTTCACTTGTTCTTCATTCTTTCCTTTGTTTTACCGTTCGACGGGTAGTCATCACTTTCAATAATAAACGAGTCAACAGGAATGCTGCTCGACAGCCGCCGGGGTCTGAGAACGGGCAACAAGCAGGCCGGAGGAATCGTTTTTTTCGTTCACTCCCCACAACAAGCGATCTCCGTTCTTTTCGGAAAAGAAAGCCGTTCGTCGCCGCTCGACTCGGCTGCTCGCCCGTCTTCCCGTCGGGGCGTAAAGCGGCGAGCGGGAGGCGGCGGGAGGCGGCGGGAAGACGGCGGCGGAGTGCGAAACGGCGATCGGGGACGCGCGAACATCCGCGGCCGCCGCTTTCTGCCGGCCGCCCGTCCGCGCACTCGGCGCCCGCATGTCGCTCGTCCGCCCGCTCGCTTTCGTTCACCTCTTCCTTTTTCAGATGGAAGTGGACCCGCCGGCCGAGAAGCCGCGAGTGGCGGCGCGCGAGACCGTCCGCCGCCTCGTCGCGTGGCACCTCCTGCGCGAACGGCGCGCGCTGCCCGACCGCCCGCCGCCGAAGCAGCCGGCCGACGAGAAGCGGGCGACGCGCCTCCGCACCGGCCGCCTGTTCTTCGTGGCGCGCTCCTGGGCGGCGCTCTTCTTCCGGCCGATGGGAGCGGACGCCGAGCCGCCGACCGTCGTGCTGCGCGGGCCGCGGTTCCTCTTCCGCTCGGCCCTCTGGCGCGCGGGCGGGGAGACGGCGCTCCACCTCGGCGAGGACGCGTGCTCGCCCGAACTGCTCGCCCGCCTGCTGGCCGTCGCCGAGATCCCGCGCCTCGTGGTGAACGCGGGCAGCGTCGAGCGGGCGGCCAAGTGCTCCAAGTGGGGCCGCGTGTTTTTCCGCTTCAAAGGTGCGTCCTCGCCGCCTTCCTCCACCCACCCGCCCGTCTTCCAGACAACCTGCGAGTGGCGGCCGTCGAGCTGATCGTGAAGCCGGTCGACCCGAAGCTGCTCGCCGCCCTCGTCGCCGCGCTGCCCGACCGCGTGGTGCGGCTGAAGACGGACCGCGCGGAGGACTGCGCGCTGCTGGCCGGCCGCGAGACGCCGCTGGAGGAGGCGCGCATCGTGGACCTCGAGGCGCCGGGCGGCGTGGCGGGTGAGTCCTCCGCCCATCCCCTCGTTTATCCTCGCGTAGACGTGCGCCCGTTGTTCGCCCTGCCGGCCGCCGTCGTCCGCCTGGACTTCGAGACGGCCGGCCGCAACGCGCTCGCCTGCTGCGGCCCGTGAGTCCTCCGCTCTCGCTCCCGCTTGATCGCCCTTCAGACTGCCCCCGAACGAGCACGTGCGGACGGTGGAGCTGGAGGCAATGTTCCTCGAGCTGCCCGGCGACGTCGCGAAGCTGCGCGCGAGCAAGCGGCGTCTCAAATGCGAGTGGGCGGCGGCGGAGGCGCGCGAACTGCGGGCGGCGTTCGCGAACCTCCGGCCGCTGAACGCCGCGCTCGCCGTCCACCTCCGCCTGCTGTCGATGGACGTGGACGAGCTGCTCGTGAGTGGCCTCTAGCGATCTTTTTCCTCCTGCTCCCTTTTAGACGAAAGCGGACGTGCACTTCGGCCTGCGGTTCGTGGACGTCCGCTGCCGCCAGCTGGTCGCCTTCGCCCGGGCGGCGCGTCTCCCGAAGTTCCTCGTCGAGTGCACGATCTACCGCGGCGAGGAGATGGAGGAGATGGTGAGCGCCTTTCATTCATTTTATTCGACCGCTCGTGTTCAGGATTTCGTGAGCAAAACGAAGCACTTCCGCTCGTTCTTCGCCAAATCGAAGGACTTCGCCGAGCAGCCGGCCGATCCGCCGACCGCCGCCGCCTTCAAGTGGGAACACGCCGGAATGGCGATCGTGGTCGCGCTCGTCGACGGCCGCTAGCGGACGTTGATCCCTCATCTGCCTTCTTTGTTCTCGTTCATTGTTGATCTTCTTCTGATGTCTTTCGAAATAAACTCATGATTTCTGGCCGCTTGTTCGATTTTCGGAAGCGGGCATTCGTTTGTTTCGGTCCACTGAAGCAAGTAAGCGGAAGACCCCGGTGAACGTCTGCTTGGGGGTGTCCGCGGAGAAAAGGTGAACGAAAAAACTTTTTTCTGCCACTTCTTGGCGGAGCTCCTCTTTGAGTGTTGCCGAGTCCAGCACACGTGTGCGGCCACTCCATTAACAATGGACGTTCGTCACTGTTTCGTGCCGTTGTGGCCACCGCGGCGAGAAGACGGGCGGCAAGTGAGAGATCGCCTCTTCGACGGTACCCTCGCTTCTTTCAGCTGCCCGACCGCCTTCTTTTCGTTCGCCGTACAATTGACTCGAACGTCTTCAAAGCGAGTGTTCGCGTCACCCACGACATCCTCCTCCACCCTGCCATCTGCACGTGGTTGCTGTTGTGCAACAAATGAATTTATTGGGTGCTTTCATCTCAACAACTGAAGATTACGAGAAGAACACGGTGATTCCATGCTGGGCTCAACGCTTGACGCGGTTCACTTCTTCGGAAATCTCCGGATTGGCGGCAACGAACGAGTCCCAGTCATCCGAGCGGGTCAAAGCGGCATAGTTGCGAGCGGCGTAGCCGATTGCATGCTGTTTGAAGACGGACAGCCGGTCGTACGTGAAGGCCAGCTGGAGGTAGTCGAGAATCGTCTCCCGTGAGAAGTTGGCACTCATGCTCGCAATGCACGCGTTCTTTAAAAACGAGTAGGGGTTCAGTGGTGTCCATTTGCTCACCTGCAGCCCAGGCAGATGATAGCGGTCGGCGACGACATAGAGAGCAGAGTCCAACTCCTTCAGGCCGTCCACTCGGCTCGTGTAGATCCAGCGGAGCATCGCCTCGACGACCGGCGGCTCCAAGTCGTCCATCTCGATCTTTCGCTCAAGACTCTTTTGTCTTCGAATGCTCGAACATCCGCTCGAAGACCTCCGACTGGGCACACAGAAACGCTTTGATCACCTGCAACAGGAAAGATGGAGCCGGGTGGAATGAGAGCTTACGTGGAACTCGACGCCGCCCTTTGCGATCACCCGAATGTCGCCGTACTGTTGGTCGTTGAAGCGGGCGTCGAGGAATGCGCCCAGTCGTTCCTTTTGACCAATGCCTTCTGCCTTGAACGGCAGCAGAGCGGACGACGGCCGAAGCGCACGAAGGTTGATGCGGAGAAGGGCGTAGCCGTTCGTAAAAAAGGCGCGCTCCACGTCCAAACATCCGCCGAAGATGCCTGGCAGATGGGTTTCTTTTGGTCCAAACGGCCGCACGATTCCTTCTGAAAGTGGATGGTCAGAGGAGGAGAGCGCGTGCCCAGACCGGTCTTGTAGGTTTGATGAGTTGCCTCGTTTTCCGCCCAGAGTTCGTAGTGGAAAAGCTCCTGAGACTCAACTCCCGCATTCTTGATCGAAATGTGGCCCAAAGCGGACGTGGCTTCGAAAACGAACTTCTGCTCGGTGCCGCTCACAGTCACCACCCCGCTTGTATGCGGGCCGCCGAGGCGCCCGTAGCCGCATTGCCATTCGAATTCCAACGGCGGCGTCGCGCGGTCGACCGGTTGGACCGCGCCGTCTTGTGCAGGATGCAAGTGGTAAGTCCGTGCATATCCGAGCTTTTTGATCTTGCAGCAGAGAAAGACAACGGTGGCTGTGGACAATCGTTTAATAGAGCCCACTTCCAGTCTGACCGTCGAACTTGCCTTAGTTGCTGAAAAGGCGGAATAAAAAGCGGAATGAACACGAAGTTTACCTTTGGAAACCACAATCTTCCCCTTGTCGTCTTCCATCCACACGGTCATTTCGATCGATGGGGAGTCGTCAATGAACTGAACCGCCACATGGTCCCTCAAATAAACATTCGAATAGTCGAGTCGAGGGTGTTTGAGGAGTAGGCGACGCGATAGACGGACGGGCGGAACAGCAGACAGCCCTGCGGATTCCCGTCGCGGTTCGTCGTGAACAGGTCCGAGCACCATGGATCTCCGCAGATCGCAGCGCGGTACTTCTCGTCGAAGCCGTCCATCTTCCACTTGATGAGCGTCGTCTGATTCGGCAGGTGTTTACAGACGGACATCGCTTCGATGGACGAGAAGTAACTGTAATTTTGCAAGAGATAAACGAAAGGAAAGCAAATGATTTCGATCGAAACTCAACGACCGATCGATTCGAACCAAGCGAGCGGCTCCTCACCGCGCGAAATGGGTAGGTGCGAGGATAACAGCGAGCGTTGATAACGCGGGCGCGAACTGCGCTCAGTTTGCGCGCGAGATGGGGCGAGGTCGGCGACTCGCCATTCACACGTCGCTCTTTTGAGTGTTGATGGGAGAAAGCGGCACAAAAGCATCGAGCGTTTTTCACATGCATGAATCGTACATCTAGTTCTCCTTCGGCCGTTGCATTGTTGTTTTAACCCAATAAATCGAGGGCACGCTTGTTTCTTGGTCGTTCACTTCCAACTCATTGTCAGCACGCTCGGTCGAAGTGATCACGGGGGCAACGCCCGCACTGCTCCCCGAATCGTTGCAAACGGTCGGAGGCGCTTGATGTCACTGTTTGCGGGCAGCTCTTATCACCAGCCGCCCACTTCTCGTTCATTAGAGGACAAGCATTCAATTAGCGAATGAAGCGGCCGCCTACGACTCGTCGACTGCGTGCAAAGCAGTCGACCGCCCACTCCCTTGCACAAAACACAACCATCGATAAGAAGCGAACCGCCGGCAATCCACAAGAATATAAACAGTCACAAACAACCGCCTTGCCATCAGAAATGAAGCTTCTCTTCGTTTGCCTGCTGATCCACTCGGTCGCCGCCCTCCCCTTCGTGCTGGAGGGGAAGCAGCGGCGGTGGACGGCCGGCGAGCAGCGGGCGATCCACGGGGAGCGGCGGAAGACGCACGAGGTGGGCGAGAACGAACGGAAGGGAGCGTTCATCGCCGCTCGTTGCAGGCGTACGAGCCGCGCTGGCCGGGGGCGCCGGTGGTCGCGCGCCTGGCGGTCGGGACGCCCCGTGAGTTCTTTCTTGCTTCCGCCACTCGCGCCGCTTTCAGCCCGCGACTTCCGGGTGGCCCTCGAGACGGGCACGACGGCCGTCTTCCTGCTGGGCGCCGACTACGCCGGCCGCGCGCCCGACCAGCCCGCCTTCGAGCCCGCCCGCTCCTCCAGCGCTCGCCCCGCCGGCAACTTCTCCGCCTTCACGGGCAACGTGCAGGTGTTCGGCGTCGCTTTCGACGACCTCGTGGCCGTGAGTCTCCCGCATCAGAGGGCATTCATTCGATCGTGCGTTCAGTTCCCCGACTTCGGCGAGTGGGCAAACGTGACGCAACGCTTCGGCGTGGTGGACGACGTCGAGGATCCCTACTTCGTGGACCCGCAGATGCCCGACGGCGTCTTGGGGTTGAGTTGGTGAGTGGAAAGAAAGAAGACGCTCGATTTCTCGCGCAGGAATCCCGACGACGCGGCGGCGCCCAGCGAGACGTCCGCGCCGATCGTGCGGCTGTTCGCGGCGTTCGGCGGGCTGGAGCGCGTCTTCTGCCAGTGGGTGGAGGGCGTGGACGAGGCGGGCGCCGGCCGGGAGTTCCGCGCGGCCACGTCGTTCGGCGGCTGTCTGGACGCCGTCTGCCCGCCGCTGGACGCCGCCGTGCCGCTCGTGTGGCTGGCGGCCGCGCAGTCGCTGGCCTTCCGCGTGGACTCGTTCGCGTACGACGGGCAGCGCTTCGAAGGCGACCACGCGAAAGCGGACACCGGCACGCCGCAAGTGTTCGTCCCGTTCGAGGTCTTCGACGCCGTCTACACGGCCGTGCAGCCCGACTACGACTTCGAGCTCGACCTCTACACGGTGGCGTGCGTGCGGGCGCCCTTTCTGCCCGACTGGCAGCTCGTGGTCGGCGGGCAGACGTTTGCGATCCCGCCGGCCGCCTACGTCGTGGACCTCCAGCTGGGCGACGGGCGCTGCGTGTGGAGTCTGTACACGAGCGACCCGGACACCACGCCCTTTGTGCTGGGTGAGTGGGCGGCGGGCGGGTTGAAGTGACCGGTGGCTGCTGCAGGTCTCCCGTTCGCCTCGCTCTTCTGCGCCAAGTGGGACGTCGACCGGCAGGCCGTCGGCTTTGCGCCCGCCCTCCCGCAGTCCCGTCGTTGACTAAACAGCCTGCTCGCTCGTTGGGGGCAATAAATGGAGATTGGATGGGCTTTCGGGTCAGGGGATCGGGTGGGGGACACGGCCGACTTCTTTCGGTTCGATGCTCTCCGCTCTCCTCCTCGCCGTTCTGCTTCTTGCGGACAAGTGAGCTCGAAGAAGCGGTCGTCTGTCCACTCCTCTCGTTCAGCGCCCGCTCGGAGCTGTGGGTTGTTTTGGCGAGCGGGGCGGTCGGGCGGGCGAACTTGCGGCATCACGTGAGTGGCGGTCGGCTGGGCGATCCACCCACTTCTTTGAGGCGAACGTGGTGCGGGCGTTCCGCTTCTTCCGCTCGCTGGGGCTGCCGGCCGCGCGGATGGTGACGCTGCTGCCCGAGCGGCCGGAGTGAGTGGGCGGCCGTGTGCCCGACTGCTCGCCGTCTTCAGCCACCCGCTGCTGCCCGAACTGCGCGTCGACTTCCACGTGGACTACGAGGGCGCGGCGGCCGACTGCGCGAACCTCGCCGCCGTCCTGCTCGGCGACCCGACGGCTGTGCGGGGCGGCAGCGGCCGGGTGTTGCGGAGGTGCCGCCCGTCCGCTCGCCCTCCTGATCGCCCGCTTGCAGCACGCGCGCGGACTCGGTCCTGCTCTACCTGACGGCCCACGGGCGGCCGGGCGTCGTGGGCGTCCCGCCGGCCGGCTTGTCGGCCGCCCGCCTCGGCGCGCTGCTCGCGGCGATGCGGCGGGCGGGACGCTTCGGGCGGCTGCTCGTTTTCCTCGAGAGCTGCAGTGCGGGCTCGCTGTTTGAGGACCGGCTGGACGAGCGGGGAGAAGGTGAGCGCGCTCTTGATTCTCCCGTTCGATTCCTCCTCCTTCTGCCCGCAGTGCTCGCCGTCGCCGCCGCCCTCCCGCACGAGGCGGCGTGGCCCCGCTTCGACGACCGCCGCCCCCGCACGCCGCTCGGCGACGAGTTCACGACCGCCTGGCTGCAGCGAATGCAAGAGGCGAGTGGACGGCTTCTTTCTTCCATTCGATCGCCCGCTCGCTTCCAGACGGCCGCCTCCAACGAGACGATCGGCGCCCTCGTGCGCGGCATGGCGGCCGACGTCCACTGCAGCCACGTGGCGGCGTACGGCGACCGGCGGCTCGCGCGCCTCCCGCTCGTCCGCTTCCTCGGCCTCCCGCCGCCGCCCGCCCGCCACGAGCCGCCCGCCGATCGCCGCTGGTGGCTGCGCGACGGCGGGCGGGATGGGCGACTGGTCAGTCCACATCACAGTCGATGCCAAGTCCTTCTTCCCCTTTTTCTTGCAGATCCGCTACCCACAGAAATACAACTGCACGGACGTCTACGCCCTTCCGCACCCCTCGCTCGAAGACCTCCGCTTGCAGCTCGAATTCGCGCAGTCCGCGGCCGAAATACGTTCGATTGAGCGAAGAATTCGGAAGCTGAACAAACGGAAAGGGAATGGACAGTACAGAAATCACTCATCCACGCGAATGGTTGCAGTTTGGCGTCCACCACCGCTCGACCAGTACAATGAGCAGCAGGCGACTACTTGGTGAAAGAAACGAACTCTGACATCATCTCCATACGTTGTTAGTTGCATATAAACTCGTGTCAATGCCCTTTGCTTTGTCGTTCAACAACACACGCCTTGATGCAGCCGCTGTTTATTCTTCCAACGTTCAGTTGCGGGCGGCGGGCGGGATGGCCTTCGAGAAGCCGATGGTCTGCTCGTCGATGCTCATCTTCACGCAGTAGAGCGTGTGGAAGGGGAGGCCTGAACGGAGCGGGGATGAGTGGCCGCTCCCCTTGCACTCACCCAACACGTAGCTCATGCGCTCGGCCATCTGCATGTCGTCCAGGGCGAGGGCGCAGCGGCCGTCGGGCAGCTGGAGGTCGAGCACGTACGAGGCGGCGGGGATCGTGAAGTTCCGCTGGCCGATCGAAAACGTCCAGTCGGGCAGCGAGCTCTTCGACGCGCAGGGCACCGTGTACACGCCGAGGTCGAAGTCGTAGTCGGGCTGCACGTCGCGGTGGATGTCCTCGAAGACTTCGTACGGGAAGCCGACGACCGGCGAGCCGGTGTCCGCGTGCGCAAAGCCGGGCGTGTAGCGCGTCTCGCGGTAGTAGAAGGCGTCCACCAGGAAGGCGAGCGTGTGCGTCCGGTCCGCGAACCAGTACACGAGCACGTTGTTCAGGACGGGTTCGCAGCGCTCTTCGAGGCACGAGCCGAAGGCCGTCTCCACCGCGTACTCCCGCCCCGCCTCTGCAATCTACCGACTGCAAAGAAGAAGTGAGTGGACCGACCGGGTGTGGACGCGTCCTGCAGCCACAGACACCAGTACCGCTCCAGCTGCGGGAACTCGGCGAACAGGCGGATCACTGGCGACGAGTTTTCGTCCACTACCGCCACGTGGTTCGGGTCCCTGCGATAAACAAGAAGGACCTCATTCTTTTTCTTTTCTTCTCCACCGACCACAGCAAGCCGAGAACGCCGTCGGGGAGCTCGGGCTGGTCCAAGACGTAGTCGTCGGCCATCCGCACCGTTCCGAAGTGTTGGGTCGCGTTCTTGCCGAAGTCAAAGAGCTAAACTACAAGGTGTGGAGTGGCCGACCGCTCGCTCACCTGCACGACGTCGCTCCACACGTTGCCCTGCACCTCCACGCTGCCCGTCTGTTCGCGGAAGCCGTCGTCCTGCACGAACTGGGCGGTGGACGAGAGCGAGGGGTCGAAGAAGGGCTGGTCGGGCCGGCGGCCGGGGTAGTCGGGGTCCAGAAGGAAGAAGGCGAGCGTGCCCGTCTCCAGCGAGACCGTGAAGTTGCGGGCTGCAGCGATTAAGTTAGCTGCAATCTCTCGGGGAACTCACGCGGCGTCCCCACGAACACCTGGGCGGAGATCGGCGCGTCCGGAAAGGCGGGCACGTAATCCCGATGGACTTTCCGCTTTGCCGCGTGGTGCCGCCGGAGGTCTTCGGCCACGAATCGCCGCTGCTTCCCGTGGATCACAAGTTTCTCCGACTGCCGCTCGGCTGGAGCTGCTGTGGCCGAGCAGACGAACAGCAAGAAGACGAAAAAGAGCTTCATTTTGGTTGAAAATCGAATGAATGTTTACGTTTGTTGAAAGCCACTTGAAAGAAATGCTCTTTCCTTATCGTTCGTTTGAAGCACGCCCTCGTGCCCGTGGGGAGCTGGCCGCTTTTGCAAGACGGGTGCGGCCGCTCGATCAACTTTCGAGCACTCCGAAACGGAGCAGCGGGTGACAAACGATGAGAAATGATGACCAGAGTGGGCGTCTGCGGGGATCACTCGAAAGTAATAGGCGGCTAGCGATTGCTTCGGCAGTCGCAACCGTTCGAGCAGTCGCCCTCTACTTGCTGTCCGCAACGACGGCGAGTTCCGAAGAGCGAGCGACTGACTGGAAATTCCAGAGCGTCTACAACTTCCCGGAGCGGAAAGACCCCGTGTACTTCCTCGTCTCCGACTGCATAGCTCCCTGCTCTGCGTTGAACAATAAGCATGATTTTGTGCGTAATCACGGGTGAATCGGTCTGGGCGGCCTTGTTTATTTTGTCGACCTTTGCACATACAACAACATCTTACAGCTCCAGGGAGCACAGCGATTAGAAGAACGAGAAAAGTACAACAGTAATAGGCGAGAGATGAGAGACGAAACCGGAGCTGTGAGGTAACGCCGACTACCAGCGCTTCATCGAGCGGTCGACCCAGTCGATCGCGAAGATGCTGGCCACGCGGATGACGGTGCTGACAACCGCCTTGACGCCACGCTTCACCCAGCCCCAGAAGTTCGACCACCAGCCCTGCAAATCGAACAACAGTGAGAGGAAGCATTGAGAGAGCAGAAAACTGACCATTACGTCGTGAGAGCAGAGGTCGGCAGCGCGGATCACAGTGGAGTTCGTTCGAGCACGGGTGTTCCTGAAACAAGGAGATCATTGAATGAAGAGAGAGACGGAGGGAAGTGGAAGAGAACAGCGAGAGGAAGGCCGAGGAGAACAGTCCAGGGATATTCCTTCAGCGACTTGAAGCCGCCAGCCGAGAAGAGGGTTCGTTCTGGCCGCTCACCTGCCGCTTTTATGCCGCCGTCGCTCCGCTTTCTCGAAGGTTCCGCTGCCGTCCGGCCGTTCCCACCGGCGGCCATCCGCTCGCGTTCTCATCGCCAAATGAGTGGGAAACGCGGCTTTTCTTCGTTCCCACCTTGCTTCTTCATTCTCACCGTGTTGTTCTGACGTTCCGATCTTCTCAAAGCCTCTTGCTTCTGCCAACAGACATCAATAAGCGATAGCCGGAGCGCTTGCAAGTTTATTCACGTTCAAAACACCACACGATCGATCAACAAAAGCCGCAGGTCTCTCCGCAAAGGTCTCTGTGGTAGTCGACCGGGAGAAGGGCAAGCGGCAGAAGGCAATGCGGGCCCACTTGCCGCAGTTGGAAGTCAGAGCAATATGGTGGGTGCAGTAGGAACACACCTATCGTCCACGTCCTGACATTTTCCACGCTGCCATGCGGTGAAGCGCTTCCCCCTCAGCTGCATTTCGGGGACCAGCGGCAAGCCGAAAAAGGGATGGCCGACGACCGAGTGGACGGACAGGAGGCACACACGAAAGCGAGAAGAAGTTCATTTTCTTGTTGAACGAGCGGAATTTGTGAGGCACACCTCCAACCAATCCGGTTTTTGTTGGTTTAGAGGGTTGAATCGAAAGGAATGCGTGGCTTTTGTGGATTTTTTTGCACGAATTCTACGGTGCGTGCTTGTGGCTTCTGTCGGAACAAGCGTACACCTCAAACGAAAGCGTTCATGAAAGCCCGGTCCTGTCGGTTTGCTCACCTGCCGCTCGGTTGAAAGCAACAGAGAAGAGACTACCGAACAGAAGCGAACGTGGGCTGAACAACGAAAATGCCGACGGAAGCAAGCATTCAGCTTCGTTTGGTTTGTTTTGGGCGGGCCCCGCCCACTGCTGCTCCGAATTACGCCCTTGCCCCAGTCTTGATTTGTCCGGTCTGGAGTCAAGCAAGATAAACAATCGCGTCGGTAATTACCGCTGCTACCTTCAACGCACGAATTCTCACCGATTGCACGAAGCCGTCCGCGAAAGAACAGCAATAAAACAAGCGATTACATCGCAAGGCAGTCAGATTGAGCGATCAAAGCTGACATCATCGTCAATTTTGCTGCCCGATCGGTTCTTGATCTTCAGTTTGTTCTTTTTCTCATTAAGGCGCTCTCAGTCACCCATCGCTCGGTCGTGTGACGTCAGCAGCACCCTTTAGGATCATGTTCCGCTTATCACTTTTCCGCTTTGCCGTCCACCGACTGTGAATGATCTTTGACTTAAGACTTCGCTAATAAAATTTAATTGCCTTGAACGGATGAGGGTGTAACTACCCAAGCAACCCGGAAAGCGAGTCACCCAAGGGGCCCTACGAGTTGCGATCACTTTCTTTTTTCACCCGGCTAATTAGCAGGCAGCGAACAAAGCGCTTGCTTGACTTCTCCGCACAATCCGGCAGCGATAAGAAGCGGGCCGGTCGGTCGGCCGACTGCAGAGGTCGTGGGCGGGAGGCGATCGACGAGACGGCCGCACCTTTCAACCCGACCCTACCGCCACGTTTCTAATTGCTTTTCGTCAATGAGTTCGATCGATAAGCCGAGACATGGACCCGGAGCTGCGTGAAAAGCAGCCTACTTTGTTCGCACGTCACCTTTGACAACCGAGTATAAAATAGCGGGCAAACTTCTCCCATTCATCATTCCCTGGTGATCAAAAGAAGCCGCAATGAAGCTTCTTTTCGTCCTTCTCCTCGCCTTCTTCGTCGCGTTCGTGGCCGCCGCCCCCGCCGCCGAGCGGGACGACGAGAAGAAGCCGCTGGTCCTCCACGCCAAGCAGCACCGTCGGTTCGCCAACGACCTCAAGGCCTACCACCGGCAGATGCGCAAGACGCACAAGGTTAGAGGAACAAATGGATAATCGTTGATGGTTTTGCCTGCAGAACTACATCCCCTCGTACCCCGACGACCCCATCCTCACGGTCATTTCGATTGGAACGCCCTGTTGGTCGCTTTCTTAAAGCTTCTTGTTGATTACTGTTGACTTCAGCCGTCGACTATTGGGTCTCGATGGAGAGCGGATCGGAGGCGACCTTCGTGCTCGCCAAGGACTATCCCGGCCGCAACGTCGCCGACAACCAAGCGTACTACGATCCCGCTCAATCATCGTCTTCCCAGTATGCCGGTGACTACGCCGCCTTCAGCGGAGATCTCGAAGCGCTCGGCTCGGCCTACGACGACGTCGTCGGGGTGCGTTGGCAATGCAATTGACTTCTCCTAATCCTCGTTTTAAGTTGTACGGCTTTGGTGACCTCGGCTACAACATTACGCAACGCTTCGGCGTGGTGACGGACATCTACGACCCGTACGTGGTCTTCCCGCAAATGCCCGATGGAGTCGTGGGCTTGAGCTGGTGCGTGCGGAAAGCAATTCCATGTGTTCATCCACCTTTCGTTGCAGGGACCCGGAAGACGCCGCCAACCCGAACGAGAACTCGTCCGCGATCATCAATCTGTTTAAGGAGTTCGGAGGAGATCGCTACTGGTGCCAGTGGCTTTCCGACACCACGGACCCTGGTGTGCTTCTAGATTCGCTTTCACCCGTTCATTTTCTGTGCTGCAGAGTACGGCCGTGAATATGAGATGATCACTTCTTTCGGCGGATGTCTGGACTACATGTGCAGTGCCCCGACCGCCGAGAACACCTACCCGCTGGTGTGGCTGCCGGAGAGCCGCTCGCTCGCCTTCCTGGTCGACGCCTTCACGTACAACAGCGTCTCGTACAGCGGCGGCTTCGCGAAGGTCGACACGGGAGTGCCGAACGTCCTGCTCACCTACGATGCGTTCACCGCAATCTACTACGATGTTGCGCCGAACTACGACTTTGAGCACGGCGTGTACACGGTCGATTGCACGCTAGCCGGCTCGCTGCCCGACTGGACGTTCACGATCGGTGGCAAGCTGTACACGATCCCCTCTTCGGCCTACGTGACGGACCTGCTGCTGCCCAACGGCCAGTGCGCCTTGAGCGCCTACATTTCGGATGCGGAGACGACCGACTACGTGCTCGGCTACGTCTTCCACAACCTCTGGTGCACGAAGATGGACGTCGACAACCAGGCCATCAGCATCCTCGATGTCCTCCCGCCGCCCACCGGCGAGACGCCGCTCAAGAACTGAACGCGATGATCGATTGACGTGTATTTTCGTTGAATGGAATAAACTCAAAGATCAAACAGCTAGTCCAGTCTAACAGGAGAGGGAATCGCATTCGTGACTTCGACCACTCAAATCTGCATTCGAATTTTCTCTTCAACGAACAAGCCGCCGCTGCGGAATTGCACGATCCATTGGGCGAACACCAAAGCGTGGAAGAATGCTGTTCGTCGATTACGGAACGACACAGAGACTTGCGGGTGAGGTGCGCGAAAAGGAAGGCGTGTGTTCTAATTGCTCGCTCACTGCAGTAGTGAAGGCCTGACCCGGGGATGGTTTCTTCTTACGGGGGTTATCAGAAGCCAAACGTACCGCCTTTCTTTTCCGTCCTCATTTGGCGGTGATGAGTGATTTCTTTTTGTTGGGTGGGTCACGGATGTCCCTCGCAAGCTAGCAATTACCCACCGCTGCTCGCGTCTCGCAACTCAAAAGGCATTTTCTGTAATTCTGGACCACGCCAGTGCAAACTTTGGCACGTTTAGGAAACGACCTCTCGGTTTCTGCGCTTAATAGATTTTCCAGATCGTGTTGAATCTAAAAATGTCCATTAGAAGGCTTGCAACTGCCTTTTTTGTCGACTTGCAGGTCTCTGAACCCAAAAGGTCCGGATTTTGCCCCATTGGATGCAATCGAAAGTGGTGTCGTTGTAACGAGGTTTCGGATTACGTGATTGTGCTCCTCTTGTTGCTCTTGATCAGAGCTTTCGATTGGTGTATACTGCTTGCCGGTTGCAATGAAATAGGAACGAGTTGTGGCGTGAGGCGCGAGAAGTTCGTTTCTTCGTAATTCCTGTTTTTTGCGTTCGAAGCCGCCTTTCTCGAAAAAATTGCCCTGATTACGAGGCAACGAAAACCACCACGTCATTCTACGGAACAAAGCGGATCTTTTGATTCGCATTTTGCCGCCCAAAGCCGTGGGAACCAGGAGAACGATCATGTTGAAAGTCGAGGAGTAAAATCGACTCAAAATCGAAATGTCTTCAAACTTCAAAATGGTCCACTGGAATTGTGTTTGTTTGATTGGAATGCATGAGAATGGATGTTTGAACGAATAAAAAGTTCTTTTTACACCTGTTTTATGACTTTTGCAGCAGTGATGCCGAGATGACCGAAATTAACACCGTTTTTCGAGTTTTGCTTGTTTTTTTGTTGTGGACGCATTTGCAACTGCCGTACTTCAAACAGAAATTGTAGCCCTGTTTTTACTCTACACTTTCACAGCTTTGAAAGTCAAAAATATTAAGGGCACGTATCAGAAAACGACCTTTCAACGCTTTTTACAGCTGTTTTGCTGGCATAAATCTCTCCCGAACTTCGTAAAGCAACTCTTTTGTACAAAGTTTGATGAAAGAATAGCTTACGAATCCCTACAAAGCATTTTTGCCACAGCGTGGATCGAAGGGTTTGTGTGGCCGTCCATTTTATCCCCTTTTTTGCTAATTCGCTTAAGTTCAGTGTTTTATGCATAGTTTTAACGGCAAGCTCTCGAAGACTGCATCGTTGTACAGAGCTCAGTAAGTCGAACAATATGATATCGGTTTCAGTAGTCATCAGACCGCAGGGATGAAGAAAGCCACCGTCTTTGAGCACTGGCATTTTCAATCTTATTCAAACCCACAGACCAGAGTCGGAAAGTTTATCTGCACGGTTTTCATTTTTTTGTGTTTGTACAGCCGTTCTGATTCTCTTACCCGCTCGCTTGTCCATAAGAATGTTAATGCCGAGCAAAAAATGTGAGGATACTCTCAATGCGACTGTACTTTGGGCTGCAGTACGAAGCATTTGCACAACCAACTGATGATTTGCAGTGAGCATTTGATGAACAAATTGTCAGCATTTCATCCATGCTATTTGCGCAATCGTTACAGCAGATCTAACATAGAAAACACAAAAATTGCACCAAGCAGTACTCGCGAGACTAAAATCGACAGACACGTTGCAATTGACTTCAAATAAACGTGAAAATTACTGATGACGTCTTGCTTAGTTGTTAGAACACGTTTTGTGTTGATTTACTTAGGTCGTTTTAAAACTGGAATGAATTTCGATTTTGAGTCAAATTTACTCCTCCACCTTTAACCGAATGTTCCTCCTGGTTCCCACGGCATTGGGCGACGAGATGCATCTCATTAGCTGCGCCTTGATTCGTGGAATAACGTGTCGGTTTCCGTTGCCTCGTATTCAGTGCAAAATTTTTGAGAAAAACGGCTTTGAATGCAAAAAACACGAAATGAGAAGAAACGAACTTCTGGCGCCGCTGAGCACAACTTTTTTCGATGGCATTGGAGCCGGCTGGCCCAATACATTATTCGAAAGCACTGATCAAGAGCTACAAGATGACCGTAGTCACTAATTCTGAAACCTCGTTACAACGACACCACAGCCCTTTGAGCCCAATAGGGCAAAATCTGGACCTTTTGGGTTTGGAGGCATGTAACGCTGCAACAAAGCCATTTGCAAGCCTTCAAATGGACATCGTTAGATCCAGCACGATCCGAAGAATCTATTAAAAACAAAAACCGAAGTGACGTTTTTGAAACGTGCCATTCGGTGGTCCAGAATTACAGAAAGTGCCTTTCAAATGTTCACTCGGGACGTCGGAAGGGCGGCCGCCGTTTCAGAATTCTTATCGCCGTTTGCGGGCGGGAAGCGAGCGGGAAGAGCGAGACACAACGTAGTCCAGCCGCCCGCATAACTCCTGATTAGAAACAACAACGGAGAAGAAGGAAGCGGGCAGGAATAAATGCTGACAAGGGCGTTGCCTGCCGTCATTTCGTGGCTATAAAGACGCTTATTTCTGACGAGTTTTCCTCGCCAGTTGCTTGTTGGGAATGCCCCCGAATAAAAAGCTGAGCTACGAGTGTGTGGTTTGCGCAACCGCGACGAAATACTTTCATCTGAACGCGAAAGTAAGCATTCTTTTATTGGCCTTCCCTTTTACTAGTTGTTCCAGATTTGTCGGGCATGCGCGTCTTTTATGCGGCGTGCGATTAATGAGAGCATTGAGTACACGTGTGCGTTCAGTGGGAAATGTAAGATCGGTAAGAGTCTAGAGCAATGTCGATTATTTTATTCGTGGTTTGAAGACAGCATGCGGCACAATTGCCGCAAATGCCGATGGGAACGCTGCAGAGCCGCCGGCGCGCAACTCCAAGGTTTGTTGTGTTTTGTTAAAAAAAAGAGGACGATTGACTGTTGCCTTTAGTTTCCGTTTTGCCCGTTCCGCGGAAAGAAGAATCACTTGTCTGGCTCTCGCCTCAACCGACCATCACGCGTCTTGCTCCGCTGTTCAAACTCGAGCACTTGATGCGAGGGTACGACGATTTTCTGGCCGCCCAACGAGCTTTGGTCGTCGAGCTGCATCCCGAGCTGGTCGGTAATGATCAGCAGGTACGCACTCTTCGTTGTTCAACAGTTCATTTGATCGCTTTCAGTTGGTGCGAGTTAAGAAGACGCTTCTCGCATTGATGGAACAAAAATCCCTGCCGCTCCTCTTCCGTTTTTACAGCGACCATTTCGGTCCGTTGAGCAAGCTGGGCAAACAGCAGAAAGTGCGTTCTTCCTTCCAACCAGCCGTTCATTAAACCGTTTAGATCAATCTGGTGATGAAATCCTATTCGGAGTTCGGCATCTTCCACAAGGCGTTCCTCACCAGTTGCTTCTTTCCGCACGTGGACGACGAGCGGCTCGCGATCTTCAACGGCTACTTCGGGATGTTCGACTTCGGACGACACGGCGCGGAAGTCTGCCGACCGCACTGGTTTTTCGAGGGATTCGTGGAAAACGAGAAGATCGACACCTACGTCTCGGTGATCTCTCCGATGATGAGCCGCCTCTACCGCCAGGTTCGCCGCTTTAAATCGCAAGGATTCCGGCAGTTCGACGTGTGCGGGATACTCCTCCTCATAATCTGCAAACATCGTGAGCTCCCATCGAGGTTCTCGTTAGTCAACGGTTGTTTCCAGTGGACAACGAGCACTTGATGACGGACGAGATGGTCGCCTACAAGGAGGAACTGCTGGCCGAGTGGATGGAGCGATTGAGGCGCGAGTTTCAGCCGTCGGAAGTGATCACCGAGTTCACAAAGCGCATGTTCTTCTACTACGAGAGCGATCACGTCTGCCGGGAGTTCAATCGGGCGTTCACCGTCCTGAGCGCCTTTTGGATCCGCACGGACGAGCACGCGTACGCTGACGTCGAGAGGGAGATGCAAAAATTGAGTTCGGACGTGAGCCCGCGCGAAAAGACGACGAGAGACGCATGAAGCAGTCGTTTGTTTTCTTTTCTTTTTGCGAGTGGTTAGAAACTACAAGAGACTCGAATAGTTTATTGATCGATCTTTACATGCTTTGAACAATGCACAATCAACCCACATCTAATCAATCGATCGAAGGGACAGTTTGCAGTCGGTCGCCTCAGACAGTGCGGCCCTTGGCCTTCAGCAGACGCGCGCGCTCGACCTCCAGCTGCTCGACGACCCACGGGTGATTCATGACGCCCTCAAAGTTCAGCCGCTTCTTCGGATTGACGACCAGCAGCTGGAAGAAGAGAGGAGAATGAAGGAAGAAAAGGGAAGAACTCGCCTTCTTGATCAGGTCACGTGCTCCCTTCGAAACGTGGTCGGGCAACGAGAAGTCGGCCTTGGTGATCAGCTTGTACGTCTTCTGCGAGTTCTCCGTCTCGAAGGGCGGCTTCCCGACGAGCATCTCGAACGCCAACACGCCCACCGTCCAGAAGTCCACCTGCCGGCAGTGCGGCTTGTTGGTGATCATTTCGGGCGGGAGGTAGTCGAGCGTCCCGCACAGAGTGCGGCTGAAGAGAAGCGAGTGGAAGACGGAGGGAAGGAGGGACTCACCGGTTGTTCGACGAGTGCACCGACCAGCCGAAGTCGGCGATCTTCAGGTCGCCGTTCGCGTCGATCAGGATGTTCTCCGGCTTGATGTCTGCAATCAACGAACGAGCAAGTGATCACAGGGATTGAGGGGTGGACGAACCGCGATGGATCACGTGCTTCTCATGGCAGTAGCGGAGCGCGTCGGACACTTGGTACACGTACTGAAGCGAGTGAAAGGGGAATAAAGAAGAGAGAACACGCACCTTGGCCACGCGGGGCTCCTCGAAGCGACCCGCCGACTGCAGCTCCTTGTACAGCTCGCCGCCCAGGGCGAACTCGAGGATCAGGTAGATTTCCTTCTCGTCGTGAAAGTAGTTGTACAGACGGAGGATGTTCGGGTGGCTGCAAGCAACAAACGAAAGAAGAGGAAGGACGAGAAAAAAACTCACTGCAAGTGCGCTTGGATCTCGATCTCGCGGCACAGCTGATGCTCCACCTTGTTCTGCTCGATTTGCGACTTGAAGATGATCTAAACGACAAAATTGAACGGGGAAGTGCGTGAAAAAGAAACTTCTCACCTTCAGAGCGACCGGAATGTGGTGTTCTTTCGTGCGCGCCAGGTAGACGTTGCCTGAACGGAGAGACGAGTCGAGAAATCGGCCGAAAACGAACCGAATTTCCCCTTGCCGAGCGGACGGCCCACTTCGAAGTCGTCGAGCGTCCAGTCGCCCTCGTGCGGCTCCAGTACGATCTTCTCCTCCTCGCTCGAATCCAGCGGCTCGTCTTTCACCATCTTCGAGTGCGAAAACAACCGACCGACCGAAAAGCGGGAGCGGAGAGCGGGAAAAAGCGGACCTTGGCGTCGGTTGGCGAGCGCATTCCGCTTGGGACCCGCCGAGCCGCTCGTTGCGGGCGGGGCCTTGTGAGAAAGAACGGACGAGTTTTATTCAAGTCCGATCGATCATCTGACGCCGACGGCTGCTTTTACCCCTTATACACTTGTTTATCCACCCTCACAAACATTGAAGCTGGTTAATCGCGAGTCTTCGACGTCCGGATCGCCTGTGGTCCGCTTCCAGCCACCGAAACGCCCGGCTTCGGCGTGCGGGTGGATCGTCGGCCGATGACCGTGCGGTAAATGAGGGCCGTTATGAACGCGTCTACCGAAATCAATACCAGCCCGTAGGGGCCAACGTAACTAAAAGGAAAACGAGTGAGAACTTGGTGAAGTGGGCACAGGACTCACTTCCATTGCTCCACTCCGTACGCAGTCAGGATCGACCACACGAGGAAAGGTACAAAGTTTAATCCGATTTCCGTCAAAACGGCTATCCCCGCGATCAGGTTGGCCGAAAACAAAAGAAATAAGCAGCTCTTGTACTTCTTCCGCACGTACCTGACGCGAATTCCGGTGGCTTCCGATGTACTGCTGCTGGTGTTTGGCCAGCTTCCGCCAGAAGACGAGCGACAAGCAGACGCTCGTCAAGCCGGCCACCGACTTGGGCCCGCCGAGGAACTGGCCCGGGAATTTGTGGAGCAGGCAGCCGAACGACGGGCAAACTGCAAACACACGAGTCTCTCACTCCTTTCATTCGTGCTCACCGGTTTCTGCCGGAGGCGAGTCCTCCAGCCAAACGATCGCAACGAAGAGCGAGAGACCGCCGACCAGCGAGCAAAAGATGCTCAACAGAAGGAAGCGGTGGTGTTGGGTCGTGTAGTGAGTGGGCGTGTTTAGGGCGGAGATCCGATCGATCAGCAAGAACGTAACGGAGAACGACAGAGCGGCGGCAGTCGTGTGGAAGGCGACACCCGTCCAAAACATGAGCGGAGCGGAGACGGGGCCTGAACGCTCTCCTATCAATCCGATTGCTTTCTTCTGCCCACTCACCGCCGTTCATATCGCTCCAGCACATGTACGCCGAGTGTGCAAGGCCCGCAAATGCGGTCACTAACCAGAAGCAAATGTTCACGATCAAGCTGGACGAAAGCTGGCGGTGGAGGGCCGACGAGAAGATTTGGAACAGCAGGTGGCCGTTCGAACAGACGGCCACCGAGTAGGCGACCACTTGAATCACGTACTCCCAGAACACCAAGCGAGTCAACATCCTTTTTCTTGCGTGTAAGAGAAAGAAATGAAAAGAACGGAAGACTCGTGACTGCCGCCCGGCTACAAACACGTGAGTCGGCGGACGTCACCGGCGAGTGGTCACTTGTGTCTTTCGTTTTGTATTGTGGTCGAGCAATGGGGTTCGGATACTGCGTACAATCCGTGGTGTACTCGACTGTTTCCTTATTTGATCTTGTCCTTTCCGAACACAAGGCTACATACAAACAGGTCGGCGAGAGAAGCTTCGAAATGAAAGGGCTAACAGGGTCTTCACACCTTTGTTACAGCCCTCACATTCGCCGCGAACAAGCCGGCGGAAGAGTAGAGAAAGATGCTGGAGATCACGAGGGCGGCGCCCAACACGAACGGGGCGGTCGGTTGGAAGCCGAAGAGGAAGACGGAGCCGATCGTTGCGAGAACGATGGCGACGGAGGTGGCGAAGTTCTTCGCAATGTTGTCCGCGTACTTGATGCAGACGGCCACTGACAAGCCGCCCACCGCGTACCAGAAGACGCTCACCCAAACGACCCCGTCGAAGCCGTGCAGCAGGCCGTTTGCTCGGATGGCCGCCCCGTCCGTCAGAAGGGCGCCCACAAACGATGCGGGGATGGCGAACACGCCCATCTGCAGCCTAATAGGAGCCGAATGGAAGATGTTGGAACAAACCTGAACGTTGCGCATCCACAGCGAGACCGGAGCGGAACCCTTGAGGATTTTTTCGAAGAAGACGCCCGCAAAACCGGAGATTGTGCACGCCGTGCAGGCGGCAACAAATCCTAGAGAAAGACATTTACAAAGAAGAAAGAATGGAACGAACCAATTAGAGGATTCTCGGTCGAGCCGCCCGCCGTCTTCTGCTCTCGAGTTCCCTGTTGCATTTGGACGAGGACGACGCCCGCGAACAAAACGCCTAACGAGATCCATTGGCTTCGGGTGAGCTTCCGGTCGAGCAAGAGGATCGAAAAGACGGCCGTCGTGAAGAGTTTCAGTTGAGAGACGATCCGAAAGCAGAACGAAGATGAAGTGAACGGGATCTCGTGCAAACCATGAAGGTGGCGGCGTCCAAATGCGAGGCGGCCACGTACACGAGATTGTTCTGCAGCGTGTAGAGCATCGCCGGGATGCAGGTCTTGAGTGTGTCGCCCGGCGAGTCCATCACCTGCTTCTTCAGCAGCCGCACTCCACTGCAATCCAGTCAATAGATGAACGAAAGACTTGCACTCACCCCAGGAATCCAGACGATTCGTAGACGACCACCAACAGACAAACGGCCATTTTCAAGACCTCCATCGAGAAGACGGCCACCGACGAAAAGAACATCGCGTCCACCTCGCGTGCCCGCGAGTATCGAATGAGGAGTGTGTGGACCGAGTTCTGGACGGTCAGCCAAACCAACACGCCGACCCGCACCGCCGAGCCGGTCGTCTGCTCGCGGCGCACCTCCACGGACATCTAAAACGAAGGGAAACGAGTGCATATAACGTTCAAACACAAGAATGCTTTCTTTTTGAAGGTTGAGTCAAAAACGAAATCGAAAGGCAAAAAAGGGCGACAACCGAGCGGAAGATCCGTCGACCCACTCACTCAATCCGCGAAATCATATCGCCCGTCGGCATCTTCGGCGCGCCGCAGCAGGTCAACACGAAAGATTTCGGTTGATTGCAAGGTAAATTTTCATATGAAAAGTGATTGAACGGTTCAGAACAAACCGCAACAGAAAACGAAAATTCGAAACCAACCCTCCTTTAATTAACTTACCGGTATGAGCAACTTCTCCGCATCATCCCTCTCCATCTTCGTCACAGACGATCTAGCGGCCGGCGTTTGATCAAAAAAGTCGCCAATTCCAATTCAGAACTCCCGCCAGCATAGAGCGCTCGAATGTGGAGCGCCTGCACTCCATTTTACGAGCGTTTGAACGGGGGGATTATTCCGTCGCTTGCCGGCTGTTTCCGGTTTGACGAACACTGCACGCATTCTCCACGGCCACGCCTGCAAACCGCGTCCGTCGGTTCTTATCAACAGCGGAGAATAGTGTTCACGTGGAACATACGGAATTCATTCCATTCGTCTGTTCCCCATGCACCGGTCTAGCGTGGATGGATCTTTCTCGGCTTTGAGCTTATGTCCTATTTTTCTCGCTCGACAAAAGATTGTCACCGCGCCTTCAGGCTTATAAAAAGACACCAATCGATGTGGCGTCCAAAGCTGCGACATTTAACAAAACGGCACCACAGATGAGTGAAATTGGGAGCCCTGATGAAATGTTGCGTGTCAATCGGCAATCCACGGCGAGCATCGCAGAAGCAAGAGGCATGCAAGAAAGAACGTTCTTGTTTTCGCTTATCGCCGCCGTCGAATCGCCGGAAATCTACGCCGCGCAAAAACGGCGACCCGCTCAGTCAACGGCCGGCATTTGGGTGTGCATGAAGCAAGATACTCGTCTCGCATTTACACCACTCCAACGAATTTTACTCTCGCTCTTGCTAGACTGCAGCATGCCGAAAGGAAAAGGTACGTTTACAAACCAGCCATACGCCCAATCATCTGCCAGCCGTTGCAGACAGCGCCAAGAGGTGCGCTCTCTGTCGACAGCACGGCGTCCACGTGGAGCTCCCGCGGCACGTCTGTCCGTTCGCCCAGTGCGAATGTCCAAAGGCGAGTGGAGGGCGGTAGTCTGTTGTTCACCCCTCCTGCCTTCAGTGCACACTCGTCCGGCACCGTCGGCAGATCATGGCCCGGCAGATCCAACTCACTCGCCGCCAACAACGAGAGGGCGCGAGCAGCTCGGCCGCCTACAAGTGTCAGCGATGCAAAAATCACGGGCAGCTCGTGAGCCGTCGGGGACACGCCGCCCGCTGCCCCCACCGCGCCTGTGAGTGCGCCCTCTGCGGCCTGATCGCCCAGCGGCGGCACGTCGACCGGCAGCTGGCGGGCGGAGAGCGGCGTGAATCAGACGGACCGCCGCTCGTGTCGCAGACCGAGGAAGAACCCATAGAACCGCCGCCATCTACGCCCGTCCTGCCGACCGACAACTCTCCCTACCGTCCACTCCCGATCGACCAGCTGCCCACCTTCCGGCTGGTGCAGAACCAGCCGAAGCATCCCGTCCTGCCGCCACTCTTGACCCAGCCGTCACTGCCGTTGGATTTCCAACCCACCTACTCACCGACCGTCTACTCGCCTTTCTCCTCTCTGCCGAACACCCCGTCCTCCGCCTCATCAGACAGCTCGCTTCCGCCGACCGTCAATGTCTTCTTTGTGTTCAACACGCAATAAACGAGCGACCGCTAGAAGCAACCAGCCGTCTACTATTGAAGCGAGTGTATAGGGGAGACAGGAATCCACTGCTCGTTGCTTTGCACCTCCCTGCCGGAATGCGGGAGGATTTACGGGCGGATCAGACGGGCGACTACTCGCATCAGCTCCATTTTGATGCGACCGGAGATAACTCTTTCGTGCGAATTTACGCGTTTTCGCATTTGTCGACGAACGAATCTAGTGGAGACCAAGCCGCAGAACAGACGACTTTTCTAGTTCGAACCTTTGCTTGTTCCCTTCAACCACCAAGAGCAAGCAAGCCAGCTCGTTCGTTTATTCCGGACGCACAGTGGAAGCGTTGCAGCGGAGATCCGGCAGGTCGCGCATGCTGTTGCTCCTCTGCAGCTCTACGAGGCGGAAGAGAGGCTCCATGGCGCGCCGGCGGTTGCGTTCGACCCGCTCGACGACCGTCGCGTTCAGAATGCTCCAATCGCGCGTGTAGCCGAGCGAGACGGCCGCTCGCCGCTCGCCGAACAGCTGAGCGAGGGCGAACAGATTCCAGAAGGTCTGATCGAAGCGGTGGCAGTTCAAATAGACGTTCGGCGCGTACACGGCCACCTCCTTCAGCGGGCAGTGGCGGACGGCGTCGCGCGGCGCGATGCACTCTTCGGTCATGGCGCACAAGAAGAACCATTTGAGGGCCTCGCGCGTGTACGGCGCGTCGCTCACGAACATCGGCGACGCCTGCAGTTCGCTCATCTGCAGCACCGAGAAGGGCAGCGGCAGGAAGTCGTACATGCGGAAGTGGGTGGTGGAGAAGACCGAATGGGGCGCAAAGGAGTGCGTCGAGAAGGGCAACAGGCGGCCCTCGCGGACGGCCCGCGGGAAGGCGTCCAGGTTGCGGCCGGTAAGACGGGCGCTCGAGTCGACATAGAAGAACTCTGCGTGTTCTTGCAGGACCTCCTAAACGGTTGGAAAGTATGGAGAGTTCTCTTGTTCATGCGGCTTACGAGGACGACCACCTTAAAGGCGTAGTTGCGGCGAAAGGCGACGTGCGGCGGGTAGCGCGCGTCGTCCATCCGGCGGTACTCCACGCCGCACCAGCCGCGCACCTCGGCCGCTTGCTCGGCGGTGAGCCCGATGTCGAAGAGGAGGATCGGCGCCTCGGGATAGTGCCGGCGAATGGAAGCGACCAGCCGGTGGCCCTCGGCGAAGTGGTCGGCCGAGAGCGACGAAACGAAACGCGGCGTCCAGTCGCCGGCCGGCCGCTCGTGGACGGCGGGCGTCCGCGTGATCGCCGCCCGCGTCAGCCCGAAGCGCCGCAGGCCGGCGAGCAGCGCGCAGTCGAACGGCCGCCCCCTCACCGTGCGCCCTTCAGCGTCCAGGCCGGGGAAGCAGAACTGAACGAGTGCGAAGAGATCACGGTTATTCGAAGCTCACTTACGTCCTCGCCCTCGCAGTCGCACCCGTTCACCGGTGGCGAAAAAATGCTCGTTGAAGTCCCCCTACCGCCCGCTTGCTCGTGCGATGGCCACATGAACAGCGCGCAGGTGACAAGGAAGACGGCGAGCAGCCCGACCTTCGCGATCGTCCGCAGCTTCGCGCTCGAAAGCATCGCCGAAGTTTGAGAAAGTCGAGTCGGACGGCGGATTGACGCAAAGCCGTGGAACTTTCGGATTATTTACCCGCAAAGATTCGAATCTCTCCGCTTCCCGGCGGCACGAGTAATTGGTCGGGCTGGCGGGTTCCCGTTTAGTAACTGAGAGGTGGACTGGAGACACTCGCTTTCACCGCCTTCGAATGACCGCAGGATTTACGCAATTGCGGTTTCTCGCGGACGAACACACAAGAAAAAACGAGAAATAAAAAACCGGATTTTTCGATCGCGAGTCCAAAGGAGCTTTACGACCACGCACAATCGAACTTGTAACGGCTGCCGCTGCTCACTAATCAATGCAAAGCCGCTCGCTGCGTCGCAACGCGACCACTTTGTTCGCGTTCCCACTCACACGCGGCTTCTGGAATCCACGTGTGTTGTAAGCTCACCAAAAAGAATTTAGAATAACCAGCAGAGTCGCGGCCTTCGGCCACGATCCGCTTTGATAGGGGTTCGTTAAGCTTTGAGACGAAATTGTAACGTTCACGGCACAGCACGTTCGGCCGTTCTGCAACAACCTGACTCGCAAAACGGCTTTTCCGCTCAACCCCCACGCGCTGGCGAACTTTCAGCCCTCGCTGCCCACTGATTGCGCAAGCTGACCCCCCGCCCCGCCGCACGCGATTTTTGCACTTTTAAATCGAAATAACTTACGAACAAATAAAGATATGGAAAAACAGATTGCAGATTTGGAATCAGCGTCAAAAACTCCACAAAGTGGATGAGAATTACACGTTTTGCACCATTTTGCGTGACGGACCGACCGACACTAGCGGATTAACTTTTTGGATTCCTGCGATGATCGTCGACACCCACGCGCGCGGGCACGAGATGCCAATCTCGCGGGTTGAACGCCGGGTAAATAAGTTTGCACTTGCTGGCATCCCTTTATCGCCGCCCTCAATCGACTGCGGCTGGTGGCTTTCGATTGACGCCGCCACTCACTCGGCTGCAGCGATGATCGCCCACCGTCTTCCGGCCGCCGTCCTCAAGACGCCGCCGCTTTCGAACCACAGTGAGCACTCCTCTCCGCCTTCACCCAATTACCGCGCTGTTTAGTGCGAGAGATCCAGGGACTGCGCGGTGTGGCGATCCTCTCCGTTCTGCTGTTCCACTTGTGGCCGAAGAAATTTGCCGCCGGCTATTTGGGAGTGGACGTGTGCGGGAGTTCTCCCCGTTTGCCGCTCACCATTCGCTTGCAGCTTCTTCGTGATCTCCGGCTTCCTCATGTGCCTGCTGCTCGAAGCGAAGCGGCCGCTCTGCCAACCCGCTGTGCTCCAGTTCTTCTTCAGGCGGATCAAGCGAATTGTGAGTTGTGGACATCATTCGTTGTTCTTCGCTTGTTTAGATTCCTACTTATTTGTTCGTGCTTCTGCTTTTCCTGTTGCTGTCGTTCTTCTTCATCTCCCCGGTCGACTACGCCGGGCTGAGATCGAAGGTCGTCAAGCCGCTTCTTTTCGTCGCCAACATTCCGACCACTCCGGTCGACGACTACTTCGCGGAGGTGAGTAGAAAAGAGAAAAGGGAGAATGCTTGCTTGTTCAGTCGATGAGCGGCTTCTCGTTCTTCCTTCACTTGTGGTCGTTGAGCGTGGAGCTGCAGTTCTACGCGCTCGTTCCACTGCTGGTGGGCGTCCTCCATCGAGTGCCGCGGGGAGCGCAGTGGACGCTGCTGTTTGGACTTGCGGCCGCCTCGTTCGCCTTCCAGTGGACGGCCGCCAAGAACGTGCAACACATGAGCTTGACGGGACGTGTGTGGCAGTTCCTCTGCGGCTTCTTTGCGTTCCATTTGCAACGGTGGATGCAAGAGCCGACGGGAGCAGCGGGCTACTCGAAATGCCCGCAGGAGGAGATGGGGAACCGCGACCTTGAAGCATTGATGCCGAAAGAATCCCTTTCAGCTCGTAAGCCATTCATTCCCTCATTTCGTTATCCTGTCTTCAATCACTGGCAGATATGAAGCGGCTGCACGAATGGACGCGAATGGTTCTTCCGCTGCTGCTCGTGGTCCTCCTCGCCGTTTCGCTCACTCACTTGCGCCAACTGAACCGCCTGCTCGTCACTCTGCTCGCCTGTTTGATCGTCGGAGTGAACGCGGACAGCCGACTGCTCACAAACCGTCCGCTCGTTGAACTGGGAGACATCTCGTACTCCGTCTACCTCGTCCACTGGTTTCTCTTCGAATGGCGGAAGTACGAGTTCGTCGAGGTGGAGGACGAAAGAAGTCAATTGAGTTGGCAGAGCAAGTAGATCCTCTTCATTCCCTCTCGATCACTCGTTTGTTTCAGTCGGCCTGCTGTTGATTTCGGTCGCCATTGCGGTCGGTTTCCTCGTGGAAGAAGCGTTCAAACGATTCGGTCAGCAGTTGACCTCGTGGATGCGAGTGCTACTCGCAATCGCCGTCCTGTACGCGGCGATCGGCGGCTGCTTGTGGCACTTGAAGCAGAACGAAATCGGCTTCAATGTGAGAACGAGAGCGCGTGGTAGAAGTGATTTCTTTCGCTGCAGATCGACCCAACGCCCCGATCAAGCGGCCCAGAAGCGGAAATCCGGCGGCGAGCGATCGAACTCTTCGAGCATCCCGAACGGGCGCCTGTCCACAACTCCTCCGCAATGCTCGAACTCACGCGCGACTTCTCGGAGGCCGCCTTGAACGCGTGGTATTGCGACGAGCGGGTCGAACTGCCCACTCGCTTCTCCAACCGCGCCCTCATGGGCAACCTGTCGACGAACGCGTGCACGGTGACCGACGGGCGGGGCGACAAAACGATCGTCGTCTTCGGCAATTCACATGCACGGTTCGTCCTCTTCCTCTCGTAATCATTGATCGTCGTTTGCAGCACCTACATGCCGGCAAGTGGACGAAAAGAAGAAGAGGAATAGCTGGTTGTTTAGGGCATCATGCACGCATTCAAAGACGTTTACAAGAACATAACGTTAGTGTATTTGAACGGCTGCTTGCTGATCGGAGCTTCCAAGCGTCACGTGAGTTCTTTCTTTTGTGCTCTTGCCGATTTTTTCTTCAGCCCTTCGCCAAGCGGTGCAAACACGAGCGGAAAGCGTTGCTGCCGATGCTCCGCCGCTGGAAGTACCCGATCGACATCCTGGTTGTCGCCCAAACACACGTCTCGCCGGACGAGTCGGAGTACGCGGACGTGCACGAGGATCCCGTCTTCCAGAAGCTGGGCGAGGAGTTGCGGGCGTTAAGCAGAATTGCGCGAGACGTCGTCCTGCTGCCGAACGTCCAGTTCATCTCCGACACGTACGCCTTTTTCTACCGCTGGAGACGGACGATCGTCAGCGGCGGTAGTATGGAAATCTTCAGGTCTACAGTCAATGTTTGTTCCATGCTCCTTTTCTTCTAACTCGTCTGTTCAGGCGAGTCGGCAGCACTACCCCCGTTCTCGCGAGTACCTGAACGAAGTGAAGTGCGCGAAGTGCGCTAAGCTGAAGTGGGAGGATTTGTGGTGTGATCGGCGGTCGGGCGTCTGCAACGCGGTTCATCCGGTCGCCCGTCTGCCTTTCTTCTACGACTGCCATCACCCGAATGTTCGTTTCATCGCTACTTCTTCATTAACCCCTTTGCTTTTAGTACTTTGGCTCGATGTTTGTGGGCAAATTCTTCCGTCAGCGGTACGATCGGTGGCTGGCAAAGAAGCTCTCCAACAGAACGACGATCGAACTAAAGGCTAGGAACCAAACATTAGTGTAAAAGCATGATCTGCATAGCTAATAAACTACCTCAACGTATCGGTTGCAATGAGCAGAAACACCAAAGATCATACGGTTGGTGGTATAGATGGGTGAATCGTAAAGCGAAGGCTTCGCTAATCGCTATCGTCCGTGCACTAGCAGAGAACAAGACCGCGTTTGCAAGAGACCGCAGACAACAGATGAGAGCTAGATAAACTGGAAAACCGCGTATAATTCGTGGAACAATCCCTCACTTATACGCGCGGATTCAGGCGGAGATCCGAGAGAAAACGAGTTAATTTAAGGATTTCAAAGAAGCGATTAGATATCTGCGTACTCGAACGAATGCACGTTCCAGTGCTGAATAAAGGGTACATACGGATGAATATTAACGTGTTTCTTGCTAGTTTCAATCATTTTAGTCCTCTTATTGGGCCGAGTGGAGTGTGCGCGCGGAAGTAATCAAAAGCAGTGATCAAGTGCGTGTTTACAGTTCGCGGCAGGGGAGGTTGTCATTGCTCACCGGAATGGCTGCCGTGGACCTCGAACAACCGCTTCTCGGCCCGGCTAGTGACGCCAAAACAAGGAGCTTCCCTTCGCTCAACTTCTCGATCTGCGCTCATTTTCGGCCGTCCTTTCCGCCTCGCTTCTTTGTGGTTTTTTTACTGCTTCTTCTGGCTACTTGCGGCATCTATTTCTACGAGTGGACCAAAGCTAAGCTAACGCTTTTGTACGACGAAGAAGTCGAGCGGCAATTCTCACTTTCCGAAGCCTCTCCTGCTACATTTGCTGTAAACGTGAACCAGACGACAACCAGCCAGAAGTGGCAAATAGAAGTGTGTCGACTGGAGTGGTTGGACCCGTGGGATCCCGCGCTTGCGGACGAAATCCATCGATCCAGAGAGCCCGAAGCGGAGTGCCGGCCGCAGCTCGAAATTCGCTCGAAGTTGGCGGTCGGACGGCTCACAATCGTCGGCCCGCTGGAGAGCGGCGAGAAGTGCAGCTTTCGGTTAGTGGCCGTTCATCCTTTCAAATCCACCTTCTTCTTTTTTGGGTGTTTGACCGCCGACCCCCACAGCGGTGAGATCGGCGGCGAGTGGGTGGAATTCGGAGGGAAAGCGGAGAGCACGCCCGAATGCGACGTCGTCGAAGTGGCGTGCCGAGTGAACGAGACGACCACGTACCAGTTCCTGCACGCTCTAGTCTTCGAGAAGTGAGCAGTCGCTCGTCCACTCACCTAATTGAGTGGTTGAGAAAGAGGAAGACGGAAGAATCGACCGCTGCCCGAATGCTCGACATCCATGTGATTGTCCTGGACTCCGTTTCGATGTTCGTTCTTCCACTCAACAGTCCTCTCTTTCAATCGTTTGTTCAGGTCACACGCCCGCCGAGCCCTCCCGCGCACTCTCCACTTTTTGGAAACGCGAATGGGCGCCCACGTGTTCGATCACCTGAACAAAGTGGGCCTCAACTCGCTGGTCAACCAATTTCCGCTTCTCCAAGGCACTCGCGCATTTCCTTCCGTTCGTTCATTCACTGGTGTTCAGGCAAGGCGGTCGGCGGGATGAAAGTGGTCCCGTTCGGAGAGGAGCGGCTGAACGATGAGGGCGCCCACTTGTTCTGCGACCTGCCCGAACAGCCGTCCGCCTTCCTCCTCGCCGAACTGCAACGACGCGGCTACACGACGATGTTGGCGGAGGACTGGTCGTCGTGTTTCTTCTGTGCGGGACGCTGCCCGTCGCCCGGACGGTCGCCCGTCGACCACAACTTTGGGTGAGTGGACGAGTATTTCGTCTACTCCTTTCTTGCAGCACCTTCTTCAACCGCAAATACGAACTGTGGCCCGAGGCACGTGTTTCGAGTGAACCGAACCGCCGGCACTCGAACCAATGGCCAGCGTTTTGCATCAAGAAGCACGCGGAGCTGCTCGACCAATTGGGGCACTTCCTCCACGCGCACGCCGACCGAGCGAAGGCGTCGCTCTCGTGGTTCTCGTACCTCGCGCACGACGACAAGCGCGAACTCTTCCACGCGGACGGCGATTTCCTGCGATTCTTCCAGCAGCACAAAGAACAAGTGAGTTCCCTTCAAACAAATGAGAAAATGATTGCTGTATTTTAGCTGGAGAATTCGTTCTTTTTCTTCATGGCCGACCACGGCAGTCGGATGTACGAAGCGCGGACGGCGTCGATCGATCGGCGAGAGGACGACAATCCTTTCCTCGTCGTAGGAGTGCCACGTGCTGTGCGAGAGAATGCGGAGGTCTCTAGACATTTAGCGCGCAACTCCCGACTGCTCGTCACGCATTACGACGTGTACGCGTCGTTCATGGACATCGTTGATGTGAGCTTGCTAACGCGAAAGAATGAAAACCTGACTATTTAGAACTTGGATGCATCCACTTCAAGCTTTCGGCAAGCATACCGCTCGGCCACCGCTCGGGGCTCGTCGCTCTTCCGCTCCCTCCCGCAGCCCCGCGACTGCCGCTCGTTGAGCATCCCGTTCGAGTTCTGCCCCTGCACCCGCACGACTCCGCTCGACGACCGCCGGCTGGCCACTCGGCTGAGCGAGTCGGCGATCGCGAAGATCAACCGAGCGATCGAAAAGACGTCCGAACTGCGGCGTTTCTGCTCGCCGCTCCGCGTGAACGTCGCCGATCACTCGCCGATCGTCGAGCGGTTGGAGACGAGCGAGACGGACGACCTCGTCTTCCGCTTCACGTTCCACACGCTGCCGGGCGACGGGCTCTACAGCGGGATTGGAGTGGTCGGTTTTTCTGCCGTCTTCTTCAATCGTCCTCGGTTGCAGAAGAATGCGAGCGGACACGTGGCGGTGGTCTCCGACTCGTTCGCCCGACAAAATCCGTACGCCGACCAGGCCGCGTGTTTGGTGGGCGAAACACTCACAAATCGCTTCTTCCTCAACTATTGCCACTGCAAAGATCAAATAGAACAACAGTGAAGAACGAGGTCGAATGGTTTCTCGTTGTGAAGCCTTCCTTCATCGTTCAAAGAAGGCTGCGTCGTGGAGTGATCCACACGAAAGATCTGAAGAGTGACTAGACGACCGCTGTCTGCCCTCTCGAGAAACGGGGCAGGGTCAAGCGATGTCGAAAAAACAAGAGCGCGGGAATTTTCCACACAATGGCAGCAGTACTCTCTACAGAGAACTGTCTGCCTCTGTGAGTGAAGAATCATCATGACGCAAGAGCAAGAAATGGCTGTTCTGCAGTCTGCTGCCTTTAGTTTCTGTGAGGGTGTTTGTTTTGCCGCTCGTTCAAAGAAACGGTTGAACGAAGGCAAAACTCCGTACGAGGATACTGCGCATAACCGATATTGCGACGTAAATTCCAGTGGATCGTTAGCAAAAGAATCAGCCCGCCCTCACCCGTTTGATGGACGACACGCACCGACGCCACGCCGTGTGACCCAAAAGAAGTGCTTCCTCGTGTGTGCGCAGTCGAAAGATCGGGTACATTTTCGTTTGTTAGCCTCCACCCCCGCGTCGCTGATTTCGATCTCGCCGAGCGGCGAGGCGACGGGCGGTCGACTCCGGCACTTCCCTTTTTTCCATTCGTACCCTCCGACCTCCTTCCGATTTCCCATTTGAACTGTGCGCGGGAGCGCCGTGCTTCGACAGTCCGTGGGAATCTGCGTGATGAGAAAATCGAAGAGGTCGTTGGGTTTTTCCACTCCGTTGCACGTCCCCTCGCCGGCCTTGAGCGACGAGAGCCGCGGATTACAAAAAGCGTGCTGGAGGCAGAGGAATGAAGCGGTAACGTCTGCCTCGCTTCTGAACGCAAAGCAACGACTCGAACGGTTTCACACCGAGAAGCGGGCGATGGAAGAGAAGACGATCAAAAGAGGGAAACGTAAGTGGACGAGTCGCATTGTTTCTTTGATTCACCTTCGAGTTTCAGTTCGCTCGTACCTCTGCAGCCGCTGCCGCCTCCACGGCGCGAGCAATCCTGCCCGCAACCACCGGCGGGTGTGTCCCTTTGCGAGCTGTTCGTGCAGCAAATGCGCTCATCTGCTGGAGGGTCGAGAGGCGATCAACCGAAACAAACAGCCGCGAGTGAGCCGTTCGAGCAGGAGTTCGCCCGCCGCTTCGGACAATCCGGAAAGGGCGGTGCCCTTGGCGAGCGTGTGGGACGATCAGACCGCCCAACCGCCACTTCGGCCGCTCGCCATCCTGTCCAGCGGTGGTCGACCCCCGAGTTCGTCGATCGCCCCTCCGCTGCCGTCCGCCCAACCGGCCGCTTCGTTCGCCACGTTCCGGCTGCTCAGCAATCCCACGGCTAGTGCCCCTTCCTGCTTGTCGACTGTTTTGAGTCAACCGATCGCTCCGGCTATCGCCACACCGCCTGCGAGCTCGCAGGGCTACGGGGACAAGTCGTCGACCACTCCTTTTCGCACCTTCCGGCTGGTCAACAACCCCGAACCTTCAAGGACGTCCATCCGATTGCGAAAGCCCCCACACTTGCCGCCGCTCCTCACCGAGCCGGCCGCCCTCCTTTCCGCCTCGTCCGCCGTCCCCTCGTTGGACTCACCCGCCCAGCCGCTCTCCGCCGTCCCGCCGATCGTCACTCCGACCGCCGCCCCCTTCGCCACCTTCCGGCTGGTCAGCAATCCCAGGCCGCCCACTCCATCCTCCTTGCCGGCAACTGACAACGAGCCGGGCACCCCCCTCATCCACCACTTCCGTCCACACGCCGCCCGCCTTCTCGATCCTCGACTGCGCCGAGTGTCGGCAGTTGGCCCTCCGAATGGTGAGCGCGACCCCCACGCCCACCGTCACCGGCTGCACCGACTACAACCGTCTGGCCGAAGGCCTCCTTCAGTTCGTCGCAATGACCTACGGTCTGTGAATCGAACTCTTCGATCCGAGTGCGAATAAACCCTCCACTTCTTCGCACTCGTTGCAAATCGAAGCAAGAAAGCAACCGCCGGCTCGGTTATCTGATCGCCTGCCCGATTCGCGCACTCGAAGGACGTCCGACGGACAAGAGCAAAAGGAAAATGGAGCGCAAAGTCGAGTGAGGTAAAAAGCAGAGAAGGGCGACCACCTTTTGACGCTGATCTTCGAATGCACAAGCAGGTTCAACGTTTCCGTTTAGAGGTGCCAAAACATGGTCAACAGACATGAAAATCGAGCAGGTTATGTGCACAAAAAACAGTCTTTTTCGATTTGCACCATGCGTATCCTCCGGCTCGCTGCCCGTGGATCAAACCGCCAGCCGCCGCTGTTTGAATGAAAGATCACAACGCGAGAATAAACAGCGGAACGAAGCTTGGTTTTTAGTCGCACTTTACGATCCGTTCCGTTCGTGCTGCCCGAAAGGCACGATGAACAATCGAGTGCTTGCTGGCCAGAACCCGGTAGTTTATTTCGAACGCGATCGTCGATGCTCCGATGATCGTGCGTCCACCACACGGCCTTGCCTTTCTGCTTCCGTAGGTGAGAAAGGCGGCATTCAATCCAGTCTTATCCGCACGCCGCCGTTTGTCTGTTGCAAAAAAAGCAGCGATGCGATAGGCCAAGCACTGCCATTTTTGCGCGTCTTCCCCGCATTTCTAGGCCGTTTTCGTTCGTCTCTTCGTCTTTTTCTCATCTTCTCCTTGTTTTAGCGTTTGATTGACCGAAATGCGTGCGATGGTCGTGCTGCTCATGTGTGCGATCCAGTCGCTGGCGGCCCACGCGGGACCGTTGGACCGGTCGACCACCACTTCGCCGGTCACGAACGGGACGTCGCCGAAGGTGCCGCCCGAACTGGCGATTATCGGCGCGTACCGCGAGGGACTCGAAGAAGGCCGCAAAGCGGGCAACGAGTACGAAAAGAGCCACGGATGCTACGGACACTACCTGCGGGGCTTTAAAGCAGGCGTACAGCAAGCCAACGGCTCGGGCTACTGGGTGGGATGGGATGACGGCTATAACGACGGCCTCAAGTCCGGTGAGCCGTCGGGCAAACCCTTTGGCAAGTGCAACTGTCAGAGCAACGTTTTTGACGTCGTCGGATACACGGCGGCCGGCATTGCGATTGGATTGATGTGAGGACTCTTTTCCCTGCCCCTCTCTCTTACTGCCCTTGTTTCAGCGCTGCCGTCCTCCTGATCTGCGTCATGGCCTGGTTCGCCGAGAAGGTCGAACAGAAACGCGTCCAGATCGAAAAGAGGGTCAAAATCGCGCCCGTCAGCGGCGAGTCGTCCCATTTCGCCCCTTCTACTTTCTTCTTTCTTGCAGGCAGCCCCACGAAGACGGCGGTGCACGTGTGAATGGCTATGACGTCTTTTTTCCTTCTGATGTTATGTCAAAGCAATCCGTCTTGATTTTACACGTTTTAATTGATTGAAACGAACACGAAAATGCAACCAAACATTGGGTCGAAAAGCGGAGTTCATTGACGAGTTGTCACGGAAACGAATGGCCGGCCGCTGAGCTTCCGCCATCAACCGGTGCACGTTGCAGCCGTCCGTCTGGAAGCAGCGAACGAAAGAGCACGTTGAATCGTTTATTCATGAGAAAAATGCAGCAAAAGGAATCACATGTGAGCGCCGTGCGGGGCGCTGAGGTCCGTGCAGCGCGTGTTGATCTCCGTGGACGCGTACGAACGCACTTGATTCTGCTTTTTGCAGCTGCAGCGGTCAACCAGCGGTTTGATAAACGTGTTGTACGTGTAACGACGGTAGGGAGCGATGAACAGAAGAGAGAGGAGGGCGTTCGCGAGGCCGATCAGCGACACGGAGACGATTCCGCACTCGATCAGGAAATCCTTTGGGTGGATCCCCGTAATGAAAAGAACAAGAACGGCGAAGAGCGGCAGGAACACGCACACAATTGGGCTTAACAGTTGGGCGAGCAGCAGGAAGGCGAGTTGCCGTTGAAGGCGGAACGTTCGCGTGGAGAACGAGGCGGCGTTTTTGTTCAGCGTCCTCAGGATGCTCGCGAACAGGAAGCCGCACGTGAGTTCGACGACCACAAACGAGATCCCGATGGCCGCCATGTACCGACTGCTGTACGGCCAGAAGACCTCGACGAGGATGGCGTGGCCCTTAACGTCGTATGGAGTGGGGCGGAGCATTCCGTTCTCGTTCATCACACGCACGATCTCCTTCTGCAAACTCGAGAGATAATCGTGAGGCCAATGGACTGCTCACCGGCTCCCACCGCAAGGCCGGAGCGGCCCCGAGGGCGAATGCGAGGAAGAGCGTCTGTTGGACGAGGAATCCCAACAGTTTCCCCTTGCCGTTCATGAAGAACGTTTTCCACTTCTTTTCGCTCAGAAGCGAAACCCTTCGGATGAAGAAACACCAGAGCTGAGAGAAGATCACGCACGCTCCGAAACCTATCGTTACGCAGAACTGAAAGCAACGCAAACATTCTTTTCCTGCTTGTCAGTCGGACGAAACCCACCACAACATTCGATGCGGAGAAGCCGAAGAACGAAGCGATCCCCCGCACATCGCAAGCAAACAGCGGTTCGATCTGAAACGATTGAATCGTGAGCCGAAAGGAAGGCAGTTGGACCTACCGGGTAGGGCCCCAAAACGATCCCGAACCAGAGCGTGAACACCAGGTCCCAGAACTAAACGAGTGGTGGTTGGATGAAGGAATAGAACGAACAGAACGTACCGTGAACATGATGAGAAAGAAGGCGTACGACTTCATCGTTTGCGGGCTCTTGAATCGCACCAAGAAAATCACGTACGATTGGAGGGCGACGGTGAGGATCGTGAGTCCGAAGAGGAATCGTTCGAAGCCCGTAGAGAGCATTGCAGACACCAGATGAGTCTCGTTCCTTTCAATCGACTTCCAGAACGAAGAGAAGAATGAAGGTCCGCGTGCCGCTCGCCTTTCGCTGGGCGGCAGGTGAATCGATAACTCGGCATTGAATATTCCTTTAATATTCGCGAAAGATCGAACTCGAGGTCGACCTTTGGCTAAATCCAGAACGTTTCGTCTGTTTACGCACTTCTTACGTCGGCAACCAGGAAGGAACTGCGGCCCGCATGAACTGGTTCAGCTGTTGACTGTGACCTTTCTTGCATCGTTCTTTCAACGTTCGCATAAACAGCTCGGTAATCAATTCAAAAAACGTCACGGGTTGAACTGAAGTTCAAAAACAAATCAAATGACGCGCGCGGAAGTGGACCGTAAGCGATACTTGTTTTTGTAGCGCTAGCCATCGGTCTCTGTTCCATCGTTCCGCTTCTTGACGAGATTGGAAAGAAGCCATTTTTATTTGACTGCTTCTACCATCAGCTCAGCCGCGTCACCGTTGTCAATCAACAATGCTCCTATTAGTTCCTTTCAATGACCTTCTCTAACACCCGACAAATTCAAGAACACCATTTGTGAAAAAGCGTTTATTTTGTACATTCGAAGCGAAGAGATACACGTTTTGGATTGAGTGGTTTGTACGGGAGCGGAGTGGAGGGATCAGCGGAAGGAATAAATTAAGTAAAAGAAGGAAAAGAGAAGAGTGAGCAGGGAGATCAAACGACCAGATCGATGGCCTCGTCCAGGAGGTTGCGGGATTGGCGGACGATCAGGTACCCGTACGTTCGGAGCGATCCGATGATTGCAAAGAAAATACCGTAGAAGATGAGAGCTGTTTCGCTCAGCTCGGTGTGCTTCTGGAGTTCCGACTGCGTGAAGGCGCCCAGGCAGATGATCGAAACGAACAGGGCAGAGAGGACGAAGTGGAGGCTGATGATCAGCGGCTGGAAGCGAGCGAATCAATTGCAAAAAGGAAAAGGGGGAACGTACCTCGTAGACAAGATAAGGCTTGTAGAAGGAGGTTCTGTTCGAGTAGTTGCCGAACGTCATGAACATGGCGACGAGGAAGCCGACGAGCGTGAGGAGGACGCCGGCTACCGTGAACTTTCGGTCGAGTTTGCTCGTCGCGTCGTCCGCCTCGGCCAGTTCGTTCTTCTTGGCGTCGATGTCGTTGAGGAGCTCGCGCATTTCGCGTTGCAGGAGGAGGAGCTCGTCGAAGGTGCCCAGCGGGTCGGTGCGCACTCGCTGGTCGATTTCCACCTGCCGAATCGTCAGGTTGTTCGCCCGCTCGATCAGGAGGGCGAGGGCCGAGCCGGAGAGTCCGCCCGGCGGCTGCTCGCCCTCCTCGGCGAATTCGCCGGACGGGTCGGCCGTCGTCGTGCAAATGGACATGATGCCCGCAAGGAAGTTGCAGCCGTGCCACACCATCAGCAGGAGCCCGATGATGAACGCGCCTCGCTGAAACGAGCGGAAATTGAGCCAATTACTCAAAAGTGCGAAGGGCGAGAGTGGGGGGACGAAAAGGAGGTCGAATTTCAGGCCGCCGTCATCAATCGGAAGCAAACAAACGAAACGAACTCACGTGCACGTGCAGCCCGCCGAAGCAGGAGTCCTTGCGGCCGGCCCACACGCCGCAGTGCAATTTCATGGCTGCAACGGGCGCGAATTAATCGACTTCCTCCCCACACGGCCGGTCGGGGGATGAGAAAATGCGTCTACTTTCGAGCGAAATGGACGGCGCGTAATTGAGTTAGGCGGCACGAACGGGCGCCGACGAGAAGCGAAAAGAAGCGAAGGCCGGGCGGGAAGAGGGCACAACGCGTGAGGGACCTCATTGTAATTGCAGGATGCCCGCCCTGCTTAATGTCAAAACCGACCGGCCGAACAGGTGACTTTCGCTCCGAAACACGAAACAAGTGGACGCCGAGCAGCATCGCCGGAAAACATCACTCGTTTCTTCCGTCGACCAAACTCAAAACAAAGAGACGAGGAAGTGGACGACCGTGAAGGTCATCGGTTTCGATCGTTAAGCCCCGCAAGTGAGGGTAATTGGCTGGAGAAGAAGAACGGACTAATGGAAGCAGACGGTGGAAATGAGATCATTGCGGTCAGGGGCGGGCGGGCAGGAGAAAGGAAGACGGTCTTCTCCCTCCTCACCGTTCTCACGCGACGAGTAAGCGGATTAGAAGCCGCCCGTCCCGCCGATCGGGATCTCCGGGGAGTTCGGGGCAAAACGAAGAAGACGCTCGATCGTGCGCTAATTCCCGCCGTCTAACCGGCGGCTACGAACACGCGAGGATTAGTCGCCGGGTGGGACAAACCCGAAAGCATCAACGGACAATGCAGCGAGCACAATACGAGGAAGGAGGAGACGATGCAGGTGTGCTCGGATTATCCTTAAAGACGTCAACCCAAGGGGGAGCCGCTCGTGCGACTCCCCGCGGTTATTTTGGCCGCCGACTCTGCAGAAGACGGCGGAACGGGGCGTCGGCGGGTCTTCTTCTTTTGTTCGCGCCTTTTTATGGCGGGATTTGGGCGCTTGCGGCGCACACGCTTGGCCGAACGATTAGCCACTCGGGCCGCCGGCCGGGCGCTCGACTTCGCTCCGGTTCGGGGCGGCCGTTCGTTCCGCCTGTCCGCAACTCGGCTCATTCTTATGCGTCCCGCGCGTCTGGTTATTGTTTTCCGGTGGACGGCCGCAAGAAACAAGAAGACGAAAGCAGAAGAAGAAAGCGGAAGGTGGAAGAACGAGCGGGGGCAAAAGTCGAAGAGCCGCGCCTCGAGCGAAAGGCGGCCGCTCGCCCTTGACCGGCCGCGTGTTTGACGAGCGAGCGGAAGTTCGAAATCGATCCGCTCGAGGCGGCCGACCGCCCGTTCACTTGCCGCTCGCCAACTTTTCGACTTAAAACATGCCGCGAAGCGGGCGGATTCCCACGGACCTCCTTCCGTTTGCACAGGTGAAATTCGCGAGTCGTCCGCCTCGTTTCGCAAGCCGCTCGTCGAAACGAAGCGCCCACGAGCGGCCAGTGGGCAGGTGTAAAGAAGCGCGAGCAATTCAACAAACGGACGGTCAATTAGCGATTCTTCTGACGCCCGACCGGCCGGTGGGCAGCCGGTGGCTTCGGTCAAAACACCCGAAGAAACGGTGGCCGTTCAAATCTTCGATCTCCGGCCTCCCACGCATGCCGGCCGGCAATCAGGAAGTCCGCCGGGCATCATTCCGCTGGGCAAAGAGGGCGGCGCGGCGGGAAGGAAGCCGGACGAACGGCCGCATCACAATGGCGAGAGAGAACACCCGCCGAATGAACGCGACGGCGGCGAGAAGGCGGAAGAATGCAAGAAGAGGCATATTTATTCACGAGAATCCACCAAGCAATCTGCCGATCACCCGAAATTTTTGTTGATGATCACCGTTTGGTGGACGACCGACCGGCGGCGTCGCCAACCGCCGCGATAAAACGGCCTGCCGAACGGCAGCGAGAAGCCGCCGAACAGCGGCGGAAATCCCCATCGTTTCGCTCGCGCATTCGGTTCGTTGAAAGCCGCACGGGGATTAATGGACAGAACGAAGCCGACATTCCGGTTCCGAACGAGAGCACTCACTCCGGGACGGTCGAAATCCCGCCCGCTTCGCCGTTCGCGGGCTTCGAGGCGGCCGGCAATCCGCGAGCGGCGGCCAAAAGGAAGAAGAGAGAAAGAAGCAAACGAGTCATTCCAAATACACGGGTTATTTTCGTTTCACACTGCCGTCTTTTATGCGTACTTGTTTTGACGCCCGGCTGCCGCGAATGATCCATCGCGTGTTGCCCAAAGCGAGCGATCGACCGGCAGACACGCGGCTCCTCCACGTGTTCTTTGATTGTTTTTAACTCTTATGTACGTAGTTGATCTTTCGGCAACCACTCTCCAATGAAAACGGACTGTTCTTTGAAGAGCGCCCGCCTAAAAAAGCCGACGGCCCGCCGTTCGTCGAATTCCCCCGACACGTGCACTCGCTCTTGCTTTCGTTCGGCGTTGTGTGCAAGTGCTTTCAAATAGACTGGCTAGAGGGATTTCACTTCATCAACCCGAAGGATGATTACGCGACTGTTTACTTCAAGATGTGTCTTCATTTATTTTTAGTCTGCTCTTTCAAATGAATGAAAAGAAGACGTTTATGCTCGAGTTCGCGTCACGTTCTTGTACGTTTGCAGCAACCGGTCAGCGACGAACATCGAGCCGAAAGAAGTCGGATGGTGGGTGTCCATGAAGAAAGAGAGCTTTCGGACGTCGAGCGCGTTGCACCACTCCGCCGAGCACCACAAATCCAACCAGTCGACCACTCGGCAGCGGGGGCAGTCGATCATTTGCATCCGTTTGCGGATGTTCGGCAGGTGGGCGAGTTGTTTCTGCAGGAACGAGGAGGGAGTGAGTGGACACAAGACGATCAATTGCGGACTTCTCTCGTCTCCCTGATCGCTTTGACTTTTTTCTTGGCCAAGACCGCCTGCTGGATCGTCCGCAGCGGGTTTTGATCCCAAAGCAGGTTGACGCCGCCGATGAGGACCGCCTCACGGGTGGCGTTGCTCACCGCCGAGTAGAAGGTTTGGAGTTCCCTTAGCATGAGATCCTCTTCCAGCGGGTCGGCCAACGGAAGGTCTTGTTTCGGCCCGTAGTCGACGAAGCTGACGTCAGAAAAGCAGTAAAAAGACTGGAAAGGGCGCAAAAAGAACCCAAAGTGGACGATCGCGATGTCGATCGGCTCGTGCCACGCGTTCATCAACTCGACGCCCTTTCGGATGAACCGCCCGCAACGCTCCGCCTTCTTCTGCAACGGGCGGCGGGGATCAAAACACACGCCATTCGGGATTCATGGACGACTCACCGGCTGCAGCGTGGACCACGCGGAAAGGGGCGTGCACGCGCCCGTGGCCACGAGCGAAATGCGGACGGCGAGCGGCCGGAATGCATGGGCAATGGCGAAGAAGGGGACGAAGGCCTTCAAACGGGCGGAAAATTGATTGCTGCGGTTAAACGACGGTAGTGCGTACGTGGCTGTTGCCGAACACAACGATGTTCTTCGTTCCGGTGCCCTAAAGCATTAAATGTGTTCTCCTTCCTCCGTTTCCCACTCACTTCCTCGTTGCACACGTGATCGATTGACCACAGGTCGCGGTAGGTGGCCGGCAGCCAGCGCGTGTCGTTGCGACACGTGAGGGCGCGGTAGGCGATTTCTTGGTTCAGTTGGAGAAGGCGGGCGGGCAGGAGGGGGCGGCGATCGTCGCGTGTTCGCCACAACTCGAGGGTCGTCCGCACTCGCTGCTCTTCCTCCGGTTTACTCAACGGTTTGTCCTGAAGAAGAAAGCGTTGGGAACACAACGAATGGCCTCACTTCGACGAGAGTCATCGCGTTCTTTTGCATGTGCAGAACCAAACACCCGACTGCCGCGTACGAAACGAGCAGAACGACCAGAAGAGATCTCCAGCCGCTGATCAAAAGAAGAACTCGTTGGAAGAGCCTCTCCACGAGGTAGCCGACGAGGATTGAAGCAGCAAGGAGCATGAGGCCAGCTGAAACAAACAAACAAACACTAAAGAAAACAACGAGATGAACGCACCTCTCACTCCCATTTCCTCGTCGATCGAATGGCCTTCGGATCTCCAGTAGCGAAAAGCCGTGAACAGCGGCCAGTGGACGAGGTAGACGGAATACGAGGCGTCTCCCAGCCAAACGAGCGGCTGAACGCTTAGCACAGGCGATCCACCGGTTGGATTTGCGATCAAAAGACCCGTCAAGAAGACGACGAGCAGCCGTTGTGTCTGGCGGCCGGTTGGGAGTTCGACGGCCAATGAGACGAACAGAACGAAGACGAGAGCGTAGTCCAACACAAACAAACAGAACGGAGCAAATCTCTGCGGTCTCCCCTTGAAGTCGAAGAGCTTCGAGTCGTGGGCGAAATGTGCAAAGAAGCCGGCCATGAACTCCCACACGCGTCCGTCCAAACACATGTGAGCGGCGAGTTCCGACGGGACGTGGGTTTGTCGGTAGAAAGAGACCGCGGAGATCAGCAGGAGGAAGAAGTGACCGGCGGCCGAGTGAATTCGACGAAGATGGCCGAGGACGAGCATCATGGCCGGAACGATCGAGTAGAATTGGAGCTCCGTGGAGAGCGACCACGTGTGCAGGAGGAAGCGGAATTTCGATCGCTGGAAGCAGCAAAAGAAATTAACTGGCCAGATGTTCGCTTACGAAGTCGAAGTAGCCGGCGGAGTGGACGGACGGGAAGTTGGAGAAGAAGAACAGTGCGGGGACCGTTTCGTCCACCAGCTGCCCGAATTCGAAGCGGGAGATCAGCAGCGAGCAGCCGGCCAGCACCGCCGTTAGAACGAACACGTAGGTCGGGACTATTCGCTTGATTCTTCGGAAGTAGAAGTCGGCCACGTGGGCGGCAGTCAACTGCGAGTGTCTCGAGAGCAGCAGGCACATCAAGTAGCCGGAGATCACAAAGAATCTGCAGGCGAAAGTGAAAGGTCGTAGAGAGGCAAAGAGAGCAAACATGTCGACTCCGAGAAAGCCGAACGGAAACCGACGGTCCCACAAATGGAAGAGAAGAACCGCCCCGATGGCCACCGCTCGCAAGCTCTGGATGTCCGTCCGTTGAGTAGCTAAAAGAAAAAAGAGAATCAATGGGTGGTCGGGTACTTGCCATGTGGTTTCTGCTTCGAAGGCAAACTTGAGACTTCTTTCTGCTTCTCTTGACTGAGCGGAGCGTACTCGTGCGAAGGCAAAAGAGGAACACGGTCTTCCACCATTTCGCAAAAATGGCTAGAAACTGGTGACTGCAGAACCGAAAAAAGTCGAACCCGAACAGTCTGCGACCTTTTCACGTTTTGGTCGCTCGAATCAAACAACATTTCCAACGGCGTGTTCAAGTGCGCTCTTCTGCGCAACAACGTGCAAACGGGAGGCTCGACGAGCAAAGCGGAAGGGAATGTTTGATCAAACGGCTAGAAGCCGCCCGTCCTGCTTTGATGTTCCCTTCGGAATGAACATTCTCTTCCGTCTCCAAACATTCCCGGATTCGAAGCAAAGGAGATTTCAATTTATTGACGATACAAATCGAATGACATCAGTCGTCCATGACGACGCCTTTGAGGACGTTCTGCGATCGTTTCGGAATCAGAAAGAAGAAGTAGAAGCTGATGAAAACGTAGAGTGCAAAGAACAGGATGGAAGCGAGCATGAGCCACGTGATCTGGAGCGAGGCGCCGGGCACCAACAGGCGGATCAAAGCGATGCTCGTCGCAACGATCATGATCAAGCCGTACACGAGGCTGCAGGCCTGCAATCCTCTCGATGATCAAACGAAAGAAGGGGGAAACGATCCACGAGGATGAGAAAAGGCCAGTAGAGGGCCGGTCGTTTGGTGCGGAGGCCGACGAGCATCAGGCCGGCGGCGAGGAGGGCGACCGCGTTGACGGCCGCTTTGAAGACCGATTGCCAGAAGATTGTCCGTTCGTGGCGCGTAATAAGCTCGGTCATGTCAGGATCCTGCTTGAGAAACTCCTCGGCAGTCTGATGTTCCCACTGGCCGTCCTCCTTCCACACGGCCACTTGCGACTTCAGCGGATCCGAGTGGTTGACGGCCTCCATCACGACCTTGAAGATTGAAAGCAGATAGAGGATGCACGCGACAATCGCCGCTACAATCGTTCCGTCGTGAACGTGGATGCCGCATAGACAGCGAGAGCGCTTGCTGGGCGGGAAGAAGCTCATCCTGCTCGGAAAGAACTGGAATCGATCGAATTATTCTCCACGTTGTAACGAAAGAGATCACGAGCACTCGCCAACAAGGCCTTCGCTTTCGTTGTTCGAATGGATCAAAAAAGACCAGCGGAAGACTCGGGAGGTCAAGCGGCAAGCTCAAACGCCCGCCCGCCCGCTTTTTCTCACGGCTCTCGCTTCCGCTCAAGATGTCACGAACAGCCGCCCCGTTAATCTTCCGGGTCGCCCGCCAAAAGAAATTGTTTTGAGTATCGAACAGAACAGCTGGGCTGACCTCGTCGACCTCCGATTAGTCAGCGTGGAGAAAATCGGCTTTTTGTTCGAGGAGTTCTTTGGCAGAACAAGCGAAAGCTTGCGGTGCCGTACGGCTAGCGATCCTTTTTTCACACCTCTGAAAAAGCCCCAGAGAGCACATTTATTGACGGAAAAAGAGACAAAACTACAAACAAGTCATTCTTAGAAATCTCATTCCGACTGCGGGCGCGAACAACCGGCGGGTTCCCAAAAAACTAGGATAAAATGGAACGGCGGGTAGATTGGCGGAGTGGGCGGAGTGGAAGGCTTTCATTTGAAGTCTCATGAGGCTCCTCACCCCTTTACAAACCCCTAAAGCATCGGCGTCCAGCTAAAGAGAACCACTCTTTTATCGTTTATTTCGTCGTCGAACAACCCGAAACAATATCGACTTAGAACAAATAAGTACAACAAAGCAATTAGTAGGGTTCTTTCATGCCCATCCGTTCGAAATATTCGGCCGTTTGCAGCCGCACGAGATGTTGGGATCGTCGAACGATCGTGACCGCAAAGTACCATCGAACGAAGCCAACAGCGAGCAGGAAAACTACCACGATTGTGCGGAAGGGGCCGGCGTTCGGATCGCCCGCGAAAGGGATCGGGAGCTCCCCATAGGAGAAGAAAGCGCCCAATGCGATCAAGAGAGCCACCAGAAAGATTAGGCAGCAGTAGAAGACCTGAAAGCCTTCTCATTGTTTTTCCTCTTGCACTCTTTCCTCACTTCAACCACCAAATGCGGTCGGTAGTATCGGGGCTGAAGGGTCAGATTCCCGTAGATCATGAGCGCCGTGCAGCCGGTCGAGAGCACTCCAACGAGGGACAAGAGCGAGTAGAACCTCAAACGTTGCCCCACGTCGTCGACGCCCTCGTCCTCCAGCGGAAACTCGGGGTCTGCGTAAGCCGAAACTTTCTTCAGCCACACGGCGGTCAGAAAGAATTTGAAGCAGAACAGAAGGGTCCCCGAGATGAGAGCGCCTCTGTGGGCCTGCAATCTTTCCGGATCGACACAATCGAATGGAAGAAACGACCCACGTGAATCCCGCACAAACAAAATTCGCTGTGCGTGGAGAAGGCGGACTTCGCGGTTGAGAAGTCGAGAGGTGTGTCCGAGTGCGGTCGACGGAATGGAAAAAGTGTTGACGACATCACGCCAAAACGTCGACAGTCAAATTCAAACCGGTAGATCAAGGGATGTTCCACGCCAGACCCCAAACACTTCCTTTCGCCGTTAGAGGAACGGGGATAAGGCGAGGCGCCGGAACGAACGGCTTTCCACTCACTCGCCGTTCTTTCGGGCGGCCGGCGAACGTCCCCAAAGACACGTGCCCGCCGCCGAACGGGCAGAAAGAGCGAAGAAAAGAAAGCTTGCGGGAAGACGAACGACTTTTTTGCTCGTGCACGGCTCTCTTTTCCAGTCTTCCGCCGTTCCTTCTTCTTTTTTCTTCTGCTCCCGCTGAAGACGTCGCCGGGGCGGTAAGCGAGTTTACTTCGGAAAAAGAACAGACCGGGCAAAAAATGAAAAGATGCCAAGCAAAATAGTCCTTTGCATCAAAGTTCAGGCCACGTGCCCGAACGGCGTCAATTGATTGTAGGCCCGTTTGACGACCACATAGCCGTACAGACGGACGAGGCCGATGGCGCTGGAGACGGCCGCCATCACCATCCAGGCAGAGGAGAGCGTTCCGTAGTCGCTCGACGGCACGAGGACGCTCACCACGCCGCCGAGCAGCAGGAGAGCGGCGGCCGCAAAAATGAACCAGCAAAGAACCAGCTGGAAGCGAGCAGGTAGATCGTCCAATCGATCGTTGCACTCACCTCAACGACGAGGTAGGGTCGAATAAGGGCCCGCTTTTGGATTCGATTTCCGTAGAGCATCAGGGCGGTCAGGAGGGCGCACACGACGGCGACGATCACCGAGAAGAGGGTCGTTGTGGGCCCGCTGACGGCCGTCGGGAGGTCCTCCGGCCGGTTGCTCTTGCGGCTGCCCGCAGAAGCGGCCATCAGCGTGTGCATACCGGCCAGCACATTCAGCACGTGACCCACCAAATACACGAAGCCGATCACGATCGTCCCTTGCTGCAACAAGCGAATGAGAGACTTTAATGAAAATGAAGCCACTCACTCGAACTCTCATGTTGCACAAGCAGGTGGGCGCCGTAGTCGACAAGCCGAGCGTGGAGAAGCCCATGGCTAAACAACGGAGATCAACGACTGCTGGTTGGCTGCAACACCCGAATGCCCGCTCGGTTGCAAGTGAGTGGGGGAACCGCCGGTTGTGGACGCCGCATTTTCAATTTCGGGACCAAAAAACAGCGCGCAGAAGCGAGGAGCAAACTCGAAAGAAATCCGCACAACGGCCGCCGGTTTCGGTTTCCGTTGATTCCCGCCGCCTTCTTCGTTCATTTGCGATTCGCCGACGGCGAAATTCGAGAAGACGGCGGCCGCCGAAGCCACGAGGCGACGAACCGCCGACTGCCGCCTTCTCCGTCGGCGAACAAACGAGTGGAAGACGAACGAAAGTGGGAGGAATAAACGGGCGGGTGTGGAATTCGATTGTTTACAACGAAATAGACGGGCAATATACACGCACTTTATAACCCACTTTGAACGAACGGCAGACAAATTTGACAACCGAAGGCCAACCCCCGCACTTCACTCCGTCCTTGTTGTTTGGTCGCGCCTTTGCACGTTTTCATTAAAGCGAACGTCTTCCTTTCGTCATCGTTAAGCAAGTGCGTCCTACCCTAACAATGTAACGGTTGGTTTATTCGCACAATGCGGACGATCAAACGGCAGTGGTGGTCGTGGAACTCGGCGCTCGCGGGAATTCCGGTGGCGCGGCGGTCGGCTGGACGATCGGCGGCGAAATCACGACAACTTGGGGTTCTTTCCGCTTCCGTTCCGCCTGCTTCTTCCTCTCTTTGAACCACAGGCGTTGGGAGCGACGGACGATCGCGAAATCGAAGTAGAATTTGATGTAGACGACCAGGCCAAAGACAAAAGTGGCCGTGAGGACGGAGGCGGCGCCGTAGTCCAAGTGCCTTCGCAAATCCAATTGGGCGATCAGGGCGAAAGCGGTGAAGAGCGTGGAGAAGCCGACGAAAAGGAACAAGAAGAGGCACTCTACGAACTGAAAGCAACGAGTGATCATTCGCTTCAATCGATTAAACGAACTTGAAAGACGAGCCACGGGTAGTAGAGGGTGGGGTTCTTTGTCAGGTTCCCTTGGATCAAAAGAAGCGAGCAGACGGCGAGCGTGACGCTCGTCGCGATCCCGACGGTCGGCCGCCACGTCCACGAGTCCCGCAGCTGATCGGCGAGGGCGGAGGCGAAGGCCAGCGATTGGGCGATGAACGTGATGACTGCGTTGAACAAAGTCGCCGTCTAAACATGAAATGAATGCGGGAAGTGAGCGTAACGGCAAACATGAACGTGGATTCCGCACAAGCAATAATCGTTCTCTTCCAAGAACCTCATCGCGCTGCGGGCGGTCGATCACCGAGCGGACGTCATCGGCAAGTGGACGAAAAGAAGTGTTGGACACTCACACTTTTATCGGTCTTTTCTTTCAAACGAGTGGAATGACCGGCGAGCGAGCGGAGTAGCCGGCGGATTTGCCGCGAATTCGCGCACCCCCGTGCGAGTCGGCGGATAAGCGCCGAGTTTCCATAACGACCACCCGTCCGCCGACCTCCACGACGCCCGCATTTCGCGCACTATGCAAAAGAAGAACCGAGTGGTGTCTATGGCGTGCACTGATTATACAGCTTATGGAAACAAATTGGCTGCTTTCTGAGATGTTGACGCTGTCGTCCTGCAACGATTACAAAAAGGAAATCTTTGTGTTTCATTACGACAATCAATGGATCACCGTTCGTGCATGGGCGTCGTTTGATCAAACAAACCAAGCAAAGCTGCTTTCTCTCGTTGATACCCTTTTCTTTCCCCACATGGTGCTTCTTTTTGATTGCCGGTTTGCCCCGACATTCGGCCGACCAATCGGCAGGTGGGAAAACCAACGGAAAGCAAAAGTTTTGTGTTCGACACACGAGTTCAACTGTACGTCCCTTCCGGCAGAAGGCATAAAGAATTCTCTATAGAGATCAGAAACCCCGCCTTTTGACCGCTTTGAACGAATTCAAATGAACGGCGCGTATAAAAGAAGGGCCGAGGTGGCCATCTTCATCGCAACTCCTGCCTTGCAATCAAGAACATGAAGTCCTTCTCTTTCTTCTTTGTTCTTGTGTGCTTCCTGACGGTCCACCTCACCGTCGCCTTTCCGTCCACCGACCTGCCGCTGGCCACCGGAATGGAGCTGAAGGCGAAGGCGCGCGGCCGCAGTGGACCGAAGACGGCCAGCGGACCGTGCAGGGGCGTGGACGCGAAGTGAGTCTCTTTCGTTACGACCGCCGACTTCTTTCCGTCTTTCAGTTGCGTCAAGTGGGCCGGCGACCACTTCTGCACCTCTCCCTCCTGGGCAGGCGTACAAGCAGCGATTGTGCGGAAAGACGTGCGGCCTCTGCTGACTGTCGATCGTTCGTTCTGATGTTGAATAAACTTGCAAGACTCTCCGCTCTCGTTGACGCATCAGTGGCAAAAGAGGACGTGGAAAGAGATGCAACTCTTGAGGATTAGTTTTTTCCGGCTGCCTCCAGCACGCGCCACTCGGTGGAGACGAGCGGCAGGAGGAGCTCGTCGAACGGGCGGCCTTTCGGCAGCGAAATGCAAACGACCGCCTTTCCGACGTTCAACTCCCGCTTCTCCAGCTTCTTCAGCTTCCGTTTGGAGAGTTTGGTCAACTGAACGAGTGAAAAAAGAAGGCAAGCAATGGAGAACTCACTCCTTTCCGCTCCCGCATTTCGGCGACCATCTCGCAGACCGCTCGCTCGTTGCGAAGGTCGACGGCGACGACCGTTTGGCCCAAAAGGCGTACGGGAAATTGGACCTGATTGCGGATCAAAACCGCTGCAAACAAAGGAAGGAAGATGAGGAGTGCGGAAAGAGGAACGAACAGGGAGCAAACGGCCACTCGCTCAAACGGCGGTAGGAAACGGCGGCCATCTCGAAGGACCGAATGAATCAAAAGAGTGATGGTCGCAAGAGCTGCTTGTTGTTGATCGAACGGGCGAATAAAAAAGCGCGTGATTGAAGTGAGTCATCGGCGGCCATCCTGCCGGCCATGATCATCCGCCCGATCCCCGCCGTCAACAAGCGAATGAACCATTCTTGTTTATTCCGCGTGTTCTCAGAGATTCAAGCTCAAATGCGACGAGCGGTCTTCTCCGGCTTCTTCCTTCCGCTTCGAATCGCCCCACGGCCCCTTGACGAGCGCAAACAGGAGGAAGACAACCGCAAGGAGCCCGTGGTAAATGCTGTAGGCCACGAACTGAAAGCAGTCGGCTGTCATCGATCGATCGAAAAGCACTCGCCTGCCGATGGATCTCGTTAAAGTAGGCGACTTTCGTGACGAGCAGCGAGAAGCCCGTCTGCAGGAGGAGGGCGGCGAACGTGCAGAGGCCGAAGACGAAGCCGCCCGCCTCCACGTCGATCCGCTCGATTATCATGCACCTGCACAATAGAAATCACTAGAGAATTCGCTAGAGGACACACTGGGTGATGGTGATCGCGAGCTGATAGGAGACGCGGTAGATCGCGTAGCCGGCGTACATGACCCAAATGGACCCGAAGCGGCAAATCAGGAGCAGGAAGGCCGCACAGACGGCGGCCAGGGCGGCGATCGGGAGGTCGTGCAGCAGCCAGCGGAAGCGGGCGTGTTGGAGCGGCAGGACGGCGAGGATGCCTGCAGAAGCGAGCGGTCAAAAGAGGAACGAGGGGGAGGACGTGCAGACGATCGGAATGAAGCCCTGGACGAAGCCGTTGTACGTCTTCCGGTCGTCTTGTGCGGTCCCCCACAGCGTTTGGATCATGTTCCCGCACTGCGCAAACAAGTCACTCAATCCTTCTACTCACCGCTCACCTGCAAGTAGCCGCACATAAGCAGCGCCCAGCAGGCGCACCACTTGAGGACGGCCGCGTCGCCGAACAGCCGGCGGACTTCCGCGCCCAGCCCCCACACGCGACTCCGCACGAACGCGAGGTACGAAGCGGGTGGCTTCTCGCCGCGAGTGTGCCGCTGGACGATCTCGCGCCACGTGACGTTCGGGAGCAACAGGGCGAACAGGAAGGTGGAGAGCAGCGAGCCCAGCGAGATCCAATTGAGCAGCTGAAAGCGGCCGGGCAGCAGCAGGACGAGCGGCTCCGAGAGCACGTACGAGACGCAGCGCCCGAACTCCAGCGCCGAGCGGGTCCAAACGGTCACTCTGAACACTCACGAGAGGAATGGAGGGCGGAGAGCTCACTGACTGCTTGAAGTGGGCGGGCTCCACCTTCACGTAGATGTACGCGAAGTAGGCGACCTCCAGCGAGGAGGCCAGCCCGTAGAGCACCTGCCCGGCCTGCTGCGAGCCGACCGACCGGCCGAAGATCAACGTCAGCCACACGCCCACGAAGCTGGCCGACTCGAGCAGCAGGACCGGCTTGTAGAGCAGCACGTCCGTGAGCAGCAGGGTGGGCAGCAGGCAGACGAGTGTGCCGTACGTGCTCCACGGGTACACTTCGATCGAGAGCTGCTCGGCCGTCAAGCCCATGCCCTCGTGCTGCCATTGGTACAAGTACGGTTCGGTGGGGCGGAACTCCTTCAGCGCCCCGTACACGCACAGAATGAGGGCGATCGTCCGCCACTTCATCCTCGAAGATGGCCAAGAATCGAGCCGAGCGAAGGGTTAAATCCGAAACGAGTGATCTGCGGCGTTTGCTCGACCGCATCGGCTGTAAGGCAGTGAGTGCTCCCTCCTCCCTTTGATCGCTCTTTTCGCTCTGCAGGACGGCGAAATGGGGGAAAGTGAGTGGATTAGGCGGTTATCAAGAGCAAGAGCAAGGGCGGGAGCGGCGGCGCGCCGGAAAGAACGGAGTGAGCGCAAATATTTGCCCCGCGTTTCGTTCACGTTCTCTTCTCCTGCTCGATTTATTTTGGAGTTTTTCGTCGGGAATTACTTATTTTCTGCTCGTTTGTAGCGGAAATTGTCGAGGTAAGCAGCTAGAAAGCGATTCCAACTTGTCCGCTGCAATCCCGACAACAGCAAGCAGTCATTGCTTAAAATAGAAACAAAGAAGCTGATGAGCACTCGCTATTCATTACAGACGTCGACACCACATGGCTGGGCTTCACGTCCGCCCCTTGAAAGCCGAAAATCAACACTTGTTCGGTTCCCATCGACACTTGTTTACTCGCTGTTAGCGCGCCTACAGCTCGACGTCAAGCAGTCACGCGCTTCCTACTCGCCACCTCAACGACGAAGGAAACACCAGCCACAGCGATCAAAATCGAGCAAGCGGTCAGGAGTCCAGCGTACGGGGTCATTCCTGCAACGAACAGAAGGCATGAACGAGAGAACAAAGAGCACTCACTCAACGGCTGTTTCTCCCGGTCGTCGGTGCAGTTGTTTTGGTGTTGGATGTGGGCGGAGTACTTGCGGACAACGTGTCGAATGCGCTCACGGTTGGCCTTGATCGCGCGATTCAGGCGACGAGTGAGCGGATTGCCCTTGCGCAAGAGGAGGTGTTTGGGGAAGAGCGGCATCTCGACGTCCATCCGCGTGAGGCCGCAGCGGCCGTTGGACGGGGCGAACGTGGGATCGTCGAAGGTTTGGAGCAGGAGGAAGCGGCCGCCCTCCACCAGCCGGAGCGCCTCCGAGACGCCGCCGTCCTCGCCGGTCGTCGCCTCCAGCGGCGGGTTGGCGGCGAGCGCGGAGCGGAGCGCCCCGAACAGGAACATCCGCGAGGAGTTGAGCGCCGCCTCCAACGCCTCCGCGTTCGTGGTCACCAGCGAGTACTCGCCCGTCTCCAAGTGCCGGAGGACGTCCTGGATCGAGCGGCCGGCGGCGGTCGGGCGGAACAACGAGGCGAGGATGAACGAGCTGAACACGCCCAACAACAACGAGCAGTGGACGAGCGAGAACACGAACAGGACCGACCGGCCGGCTCGCAGTCGAAAGGCGAGTTCTTCCTGCTGCATCAACTGCACACGCACGAACTTCCACGCCGTCTGCGACCGACCGAATCAACGAAAAAACGAGTGGATGGCGGACGTCGACGAGCGCCTCCCGCCGTCCGCCCGCAATCGTCGACTCGACGCGGCGGACGAGGAGCACGACGGCGCACTGGAGCGCCCACGCGGCCCCGACCGCCGCCCACAGCCGGGCGTCGAGGATGTCGAAGAAGGACCACAGGCGGTCGAAGTGGGCGGTCTTCTCTTTCTTCAGCACGCGGAACTCGGCTCCAAGCAGGAAGATTGAAGGGATGAATGGAGCGGGAACTCACGAAGTAGAGCGGGGTGGAGACGTCGAACCGCTCGGCCAACTCGGCCGTCCGCCACTCGACGTCGCCCACGAGGTCGAAGGCGCCCGCCTCCAGCTGCTCGTAGAGGGCGCCGTCCACGCACGCGCCGCTCGTGTTGATGCACGAGAAGAAGCGGGAGTCGCGGGCCGCGTGCAGGAAGTCCGTTCAGACGAGCGGCTCGATCCGCAGCGCCGCCTCGTCGGCCAGCAGGCGGAGGATCTCGACGAGGATGCCCGAGAAGCGGCAGAACGGCGACGCGTGGAGCGGCGGGAAGTGCGCGCAGAACGGCGAAACGAGCGGGTACGCGCGGGCGTAGAGAACGCGGATTGTTTCCATTGGATCCAAACGAATGAGAAGAAGCCGCTTGTTCGTTCCTTCAAGCCATTCGATCGGGAGTCTTTCCGCAATTCGAACCCGCGCATTCTGTTTATTTCGGTGAGGTAAACAAACGAACGATTGAGCAAGAGAAATGGCTGGAAACGAGAGCGAAAGCCCACTCAGTAGACGAACGCCTTCGGGGTGGTGGGCGTCGGAGTGTGGACGAAGGAGGCGGTCGGCGGTTCGGCGGCCACACGACTCCCGCGGCCGCTCGAGCCGACCGGCGGGAGGACGAAAATCGTCTTGCTGGCAGCGGTGCGGGAGCGGAAGAAGAATGCGTAGATCAAAGCTGTGAGGAGGCCGTCCAGCCCGTTCATCAGCGACTGGTACGTGCCCAACGAGCTCCAGAAGGGGATCCCGTAGACCCGGCCGAGCGTCGCGATCAGCGTGGTCAGGAACGAGCAGACGAGCTCGATGAGGGCGGCCGCCAGCGTGAGGTAGTTGGCCTGCAACGAGAGCATTCATCCTCCCATCCCTCTCCTCCCACCCACCTTCTTAAAGGCGCCGTGATTCCGACTGGACTTTGTGTGTCGGAAGAGGAGGAACTCGAACACAAAGGCGAGCAGGAAGTTGACCCCGCCGGCGATCATCCGAACGGAAACCGTGCGCGGGAGGTCGTAGCTGACGCAGCCGAAGGAATTGCACTCTGTAGCCACCGCGTGTGATCAATCGTTCGTTGTGGAACTCACTGTCGTAAGAACTGAAGTCGTTCGAGAGGTACTGCAGCCGGAGCAGCTGCTGGGCGCCGCCGAGCACACACGTGCCGATCGTGACGGCGAGGAGCTTCGGCCGGAGCTTGCGGTAGTCGGTGGGCAGCAGGAAGACGAGGATGCGGTCCATCAGCAGGAAGAAGACGGACAGGGAGACCGGGCAAGCGAACGACGAGTAGAGGCAGCCCGTCAGGAAGATCGTCGCCCCTGAACACTTCGGCCATCAGTCCACTCTCCTCTCCCGCACACACCTCTCCGCTCCGTCCAGAAGGTCATGTACGCGGCGTAGACGACGCCCGTCCCGCTCGCCAGACACCACGCGGCGATGTTCACGAAGATGGTGGGCGAGAAGCGGCTCTCCAGTCCGAGCAGGAAGCGGCCGAAGAACGTGCAGTGGAGGCAGAAGGCGGCCACCATCGCGAACGTCAGGAACACGTTCTCCACCAAAAGGAGGGTGTCTGTCGAGTCGGCCATCCCGCACGACCGAACACTGTTGAGTGCGGGATCGACGTCTGCTGGGCGGGGGCCAACTGTCGAAAACAACCGACTTCAATCGCACTTTGTCCACCGAAGATCAGTTTTTTTTCTCCGTAGTCCCGATTGTATTCTGCTCAGTCATCGCGTCCGCAACTTCTCCGACTGGCACGGGAAACGGGTTGTAGTTGGTGCAAGATTAGTAGCTTCCGCGAAAACTAAGAGGACATCTACAGAATGCTGCCTTCTGTAGGGTAGAACAATGAAAGACTAGTCATTGTTACACCTTTCAGCCCACGCTTTCATCAATTAACGCCGTGTGCTTTGTAAAGTTCACTGTTCTTTCGATGCTTCGAACTCCAATTGGTTGTTGACCTCCGCTGGTCGGCCAATGTTCAATTCGGGCGACAAGAGGGCGACGGCGTAAACAGTCGGCACTTGTTTGCGGACGTGATCGTCTTCAATCTTCATGACTCCAAAGAACTGTCCGGCTTTCGTTGCACGGCCGGTTGTCGAGGAACTCGCGGTCGGTGGAGAAGCGGAAGCTATGCAGCAGATGGGCCAAGAAGACGCGAATCTTCCGCTCGATCGATGCAATTGAAACGGGAGGTGGGTGGGAGCTCGCGGCCCTCGGTGAACCGCTCTGGATCGCGAACGTCCAGCTGTTCGGGAAAACCTGCGGAACGAAGAGGTCTCACGAGCGCCTCCGTCCCGTGTGATGTTGAAGAAGTAGGTTGGTGCTGACCGTTGAGCCGGCGGACAGCCGGTGGCCGCCGACCTCCACCTCTTCGCGCAACTCCCGCCCGATGCCGGCGATCGGCGGGAACATCCGCAGCGCCTCTTTGATCACCGCCGAGTAAACACGGCGATTGATTGGCGCGACCCTTGGACTTGTTCGTGGTTTGTGAGCAGACGACCACGAGTACGCGCGAAACACGAACGAAGTCGTCAGAATTCGCCCATTCCTTTTCCTTTTAGCTCGTTGAACTCCTGCCAATTACTCCGGTAAAACAAATGCCGTTTATTTTCTATCGACCACTCAATTCGCCGCTCACTCTTCAAGCGGGCGGAAGAGCGGGAGCATCGCGCGGGAGTGCTCGTCCTCGAACTTCTGCTCTTTGGCCGTCCAGTAGCGCCCGTTCGAAGTCCACAGCGGGCGGCCGGTGAACTCGTCGGTCGACTGGCGGAACCAAACGGGAGTGTGCGGCCGGTGGGCGCGTTCTCGTTGTTCCTGAACGGAGAGAGGGATGAGCGAGAGGACGGGGAATACTCGCTTGTTCCAGCCGCTTCTTCTCGTCGGCCGCCCGCTTCGGCTCGCCGTCCTCCAGCAGCCGCTGGTCGGGGCGCAGGCGGGAGTCGGTGGGCGGCAGGAAGGACAGTTGGGCGGCGTGCACGTGGTTCAGATCGAAGGTGAACTCCGAGAAGCCGTAGAAGCGGGCGGCGTCCTCGTGCGGCTCGGGCGCCTCGAACAGCGCAACGCGGCCGCCCTGCTCGTCCACTCTGCAAGAAGCCGAGGGATGAGAAACAAGTGGAAGCTTTCCGCCCGCTCACCGATCGACCCGCTCGTCCCAACAGCCGTCCAGCCGGCAGACGACCGCGCCGTCCGACTGGCGGCGAACGGCGCCCTCCACTCGGTTCCCCTCGGCCGCGAAGAGCAGCCGCGCCTCGACGCCCGTGTTGCTCGCGATCACCACTTCGCCCTCGAGCCGGACGCGCCGCCGGTGGGCCGCCGCGCGCGCGTTCTCGACGACGGTCGCCGGCTTGGTCCACGCGAACTCGCTGCCGTCGGCCAGCCGGAGGCGAGTGGGCAGCTCGGCGGAGATGCGCGTGGAGTCCAGCGAGTGCTGCAGGCGGCCGTCGAACGTCTGCCACCACGTCCAGCCCGCGCCGTCCGCGTGGCACGCGCTCACCGGCGGGTGGTGGGAGACCTGCACGAAAGAATGATGGCTGCAGCTGGTGGGTCCGCTCGCTCACCTGCTCCGCGTGGTACCTCCAGCGGTCGTCCGACACGAAGTCGAAGGTCTCGCCGAGCAGCGGGTTGAAGGGCTTCCGCCGCCGTCCGCCCACGCCCGCCGCCCCGCTGAGGACGAAGCCGACGATCGCGAGCAGCCGCTCGGCCGCGTCCTCCCGCTCGTCCAACGCGTCCAGGAAGCGGCCGGCGAAGCGGAGTTCTTCCGTCAGGGCCTGCAACAAACGAGCGATGAGTAGGGGGCATTCATTGCTTTCTTCTACGCGCCTGCAGAAGACTCAGCGGCTCGAACACGTGGATCGGCAGCGAGCGGCGCGCCAAGTCCCACACCGAAATGCCGCCGCCGTCGATCTGCGCGTGCGGCAGCGTGGAGCGGCGGCGGGCGGGCGGTCGGAGGGCGGCGGACTCGCCGGCCGCCTCCTTCGAACCGCCGGGCGACCGGCCGGCCGAGCGGGCGGCGAGGATCGCGCAGCAGAAGTCGCCGAGCGGGACGTCCGAAGAAGAGGGCGGCGGTTCGTCCGTCGAAGTGGTCGCCGCTTTTGCCCGACGCCGCCGCCCGCACGTCAGCAGCAGCGGCAGCACGAAGAAGGCGGCCGCGCAGAAAACGATCATGATCGGGAGTTCTGAACGAGGAGGAGAGCGGGTGGTTGAGTGGGAAAGGGGACAAACCTCGAGCGCGAATGGAAGACCACCGCGCTGCTCGAGTGACCGGAATGGAAATGGGGGCGGTCGAGCTCGTTGGAGCGATTCCGGTCGTCGAGTCTGCTGCGTGCAAAAGTTGTTTGGTCGCTCGCCAATGTTCCTTCCTTTTGGTGAGTTCGGCGCAACTTGTCGCTGCCTTCTAATCCAACCGCACACTCCCGCCCTGTACCTAATGAATTGTTTACATGTCGCTACGCCCGCATCCACCCGCCACTCGTTTATTCAATCGAATTAGGAGATCACAGACAATCCAGACAATCAAACAAACAGAACGAATCAGCCGGCAAAGACGGATTTGAGCTCCTTGTCGGGCTTGTAGGCGCCGTTCTCGTAGACCACGAGGTTCTGCTTGATCTTCCGCTGCATGAACAGAAGGACGGCCTCGACGGTGGGCGTGGGCTTGCCCGGACTCGAGAACATTTTGTACATTTGGGCGAGTTTGGCCGGCGTCAGCGGGTCCTTGTTGCTGTGGTAGAGGAGCTGCAATCCACTGAGGAATAAGAAGTATACAGTGATGGAACGAACGAGATTCTTGGTGTACAGCCAGTACTGCTCGAGGGAGTCTGCCTGCTCCTCGATGGGCACTTCGGCCTCTTCTTCGTCGTCGCTCTCCTGCTGCTCGTCGTTCGTCACGCGGCACTTGGACTGAAGGAAGATGAATGAACACGAGAAAATCAAGTGGAGTGCCCGCCTGTGCGGCCGTCCGCTCCATCTGCGCGGAGGAGTGGGCGATCGTCCACGTGGGCTCGTCGGCGTCGGGCAGCGCGTTCAGGACGCCCTTCTCCTTCCACCACTCGAGGCGCTTCAGCAGGGCGCTCTTCTCCATCTCCAGCTCCGCGCACAACTCGGCCACCGTGATCGAACCTGAACGAAGAGGAGTGCATGGAAGGAGGCACTCCAAACTGCTCACTCTTCTTCAGGAACGGGACGAGCGTCTGGGCGAAACTCAGCGGCGTCTCCACGTCCAGCACGCAGCCGCCCACCTTCACCTCCATCCGCACGCAACTCCCGTAGTCGTTGTACCAGCGGATGGTCCGGTCGTGGCGCTTCTTCTCGTACACCCGCCGGTACTCCTCGGCGAACTCCGCAAACGGGGCGATGTGCTGAACGGGACGAGGGGATCAATCAATTATAGAAAGAGGCACCTTGAACTTGAGATCCTTCTTGACTTCGGGCCAGAAGACGTAGGAGACGATTTGCGGCGTGAACGGGAGCTTCTGAACGGAGAACACGTGAGAAACAAGAAGAGACCGATGATTCGAACCATCCCCTCGACCACGGCCGTCGTGTACAGCTTCGCCGAGTCCCGGATGTCCTTCAGCATCTGCAACAACAACGGACTGAGTACAGAATAGACTTCTGGGAAATGCTCACGACTTCGCACTGGTTCAACTCGCCCTCCGTGAAGCGCTTCTTCATGTTGTTCAGGTAGCGCGCCTCGGCGTCCATCTGCCGGCCCCAGCCGTTCGCGATCAGGTTGTTGCCCAACAGGCGCTGGTACTCCTTGACGAACAGATCGCGGCAGTCGTAGATCGAAACGAGCATGTTGAACACGTCGGCGGACTCGCGGAACAGCCGGCTCTCGGCTGCAAGCGGTGGATTGGCGGGCGGAGTGGTGGGCGGAACGCACTCGGATTCGCGTCCGCCGGGTCGGGCTGCCAGAGGTCCCAGCGGTTGGCGGCCGCGTCCTCGTGCAGCAGGACGTACTCGTCGTTCACGTTCAGCAGCTGCTCCCGATCCACCAGCTGCACGATGTTGGAGGCGAAGGCGCCCGGCTTCTCGCTCGTGATGAAGTGGATGATCTTGCGGACGGTGTCCGAGCGCGTCTTCGCGTACTTCTTGATCAGATCGCACACCTTGTGGACGAGGACGAACGACTCGTCGAACAGAATCAGCGACTCCACGGAGCGGGCGTAGGCGGTCAGGATTTCCGTCGTGTTCACGCCTGCAGCCGGAGATCAAACAAAAGGATGAGGGGGAGGACTCACCGACGTGCAGCAGCCGGGTGCGGATCGTCTCGCACAGGTTCTGCAGCAGGCGGTCCCGCCCGTACCAGTCCTGTCCCTTCATCAACGCCCGCAGCTCCTTCACCAGCTGCATCGTGGCCGGGTAGTGCTCGATGAAGATCTCGAACGCCTGCACGAGCCAAATGATTGGATTGATTGGTGGGGGCACTCACAAAGCAGCACATCTGATCGATGAAGTTGCGGTGGGCAAAGTCGAAGAAGGTGCGCTCGGCGGACGGGATGCTCACGGCCAGCTTCTCCGACAGCCACCCCCAAATCTCGTAGCAGCGCTGCAATCGAATGGAAGAAAGAAAGAAGAAGCCGGGAGAACCCACCTCCTTGTACTCGTGGACGTCGACCTCGCCGATCGGCCGGCGGGCGGCGTGGAAGACGACGTCGGCGACCACGTGGCTCGTCGCGAGCACGACGCAACTTCGCGTGAACTCCCGCAGGAAGTCGAACGCGTAGCTGCAGCGAACGAGCGGAATGAACGAAAAGAAGAAGTGGGCGGAAACTCACAGCGTTTCGAACATCTCCTTGATTTTTCCCACGTACGTCTGCGCTTTCCGGCCGCCCAAGCCGCCCGCTCGCTCTGAACACGCGTTGAGTGGGGCGAGGGAGGAAGAGCGCACCTTGGCGGCACAGAACGTAGTGGTACTTGGCCGCCCGCACGAGCGGCTCCTCGAACTTCTCGAGGAAGGCCTTGCGGAAGACGAGCGGCAGGAAGAGGCGACACGCGAACCCGTCGTCCATGCAGTCGACCGCCGTCACGTTCATCTCCGCCTCGAGCTCCTTGTGCTCCACCTCGTCGATCTGAAGCGAGCAATCGAAGAAGAAGAAAGAAGGGGGGACGAACCATCGCGATCAGGTGGTCGAGGGCGAAGATCGCGTTCGGCATCCGCTTGCCCAGCTCGTAGCGATCCAGCGCCCGCCATTCGAGCACCTTTCGGTCGAAGAAGGGCTGAATGCGCTCCTTGATCAGCGATCTGAACGAACGGAAGGTGGATGGAAGCAGGAGGATGGAAATACCTGATCAGAACGCCCAAATGTTTGATCGACTCGACCTCCCGAATGGAATCCACGAACTGCCGCGCGTCCAGCCCGTCCAAGTGCTTCGCGATGAACGAGGCGCGGTCCTCGACCTCCATTTCTTCCTCGCCGGCCGTCATTCTCGCGGATTCGGGCGGGAAATTCGGCGGAAGCGGCGGCGGCCACCCGACGCGCCGGCCGAACGGAAGACGCGACTCGCTTGTCGCGCAACACTCGACCCGACAACGCCGCCCTTCGCTCCGGCTTGTTCGTTCGTTTGTTCGGGCGAACGGCGGTGTGGACGAAGGTGTCTTCCACGCTGGTCCTTACAGCTTCTCCAATTTAGCAACGGATGATCACTCTTTATTTTCACGGAACAAAACAACAACAATCGATCTCGATTCACTTCTTCTTAACGGCGGGCGGCGGCTGCGGAACGACGGGCGCGGGCGGAGGAGCGGGCGGCGCGGCAGCTTGCGGAGCGGGTTGGACGGCGGGAGGGACGGGCGCGTTCGGGCCGATCGGAACGGCCGGAGCGGGAGCAGCGGCGGCGGCGACAACGGGCGGCTGCTGGGTGGTGCCGCCGCTGGAGGTAGGCGGCGGGACGGCGGCGTTCTCGGGCGCCGCCGGCGACTCGGGCGGCAGTTCGAGGCGGCCGCGCTCCTCGGCCTCCAGCCGCTCCTTCTCCGCCTTTTCGAGCAGCAGGTCGCGGTCGAGCAGCGCCTTCGTGACGGCGTCGATCACCGAGACGAACATGTTCACCTTGAGCACGCGCTTGTAGAAGTCGGCCCGCTCGAAGAACTGCCGCACGCTCACTGAAAGCAGGAGGGATGAATGAGGGATTGGAGCGATCATCCCGCTCGCCTTTTCACATGGACAGGTACACTTGAATGCCGATCTTCTGGTAGTCCAGGTAGGCCTGCTCGAGCACCTCCAGGCCCATGAGGTCGATGTAGGGGAAGGAGGAGCAGTCGATCACGATGTGCGTGAGTTGGATCAACTCCTCGGCCTCCCGCTGCGGCTGCTTGAGCGTCGGCAGGTCGACCGTCCGCTCGACGGCGCCCTCGACGATCTCCTTCGACGGGTTGCCGCCACGGGCAGCACGTGGAGTTCTGCGGGGAGGATGAAGGCGGTGAGTGAAGGCCACTAATTGGGGGCACTCACGGATGTCCTTCTCCTTCGTCTTGGCCGGCTCGCCGCCCTTCGTTCCGGAGGCCTTGGGCGCCGTCTTCTCCCCGTCGCCGCCGGCCGTGGGCGCGCCGGCCTTCCGCTTTTGCTTCACGTCCTCCAGCTTGCCCACGACCAGCACGGGGTCGATGCCCGAGGCGCTGCAGCCGACGAATGAGAGTGTGGAAGGAAGGACGAACTTGTGCAGCCGACTGAGGAACAATTCGGCGTTCGCGAAGTAGAGGGGCGCGTCGAAGCGGAACCCGCGGATGCCGGCCACCTCGACGGCCGCCCGGTAGTGATCGACGCCCTTGAAGTCGGTGGTGCCGAGGATGCGGCCCATGCACGTGCTCTCGGCCCTGCAACCACCCACCGATCACTCACTCCTCTCTTCCTCGTGGACGAACCATTGGGAGCGGAAGACGACCGTCAGGAGGGCGAACGAGACGCTCACGATCAGCCCGATGTTGAAGCTTACGAACACGACCGACATGATCGTCACGTACCAGATCAGCTGCAGGGACGAGAGCAATGAGTGGTGGTCGAGAGAGAACTCACAAAGTCGATGAACGAGGTCTTGATCGTCTGGGCACTCGTGACGATCTGGACGAGCAGGTCCTTCAGCGCGATCACCACGATGCATGCGAGCACGGGATGAAACTAAGAGCTGATTGGATTGAGAGGGCGGTACGAACCAGCGGGAGGTAGTAGAAGTACTCGGCCGCTCCGTAGACCACGGCGAGCAGCACGCACACGCTCACCAGGGTCGACATCTGAACGACCAGAGGGATGAAAGGAGGGGAGGGGAGGAGTGGGCGTACTTGTGACTTGGCGCCCAGCTTGACCATCGCGAACGAGCGGCTCAACGACGAGGCGCCCACGAAGCAGCCGAAGAAGGCGGCCACGAAGTTCATCCCGCCGAGCGCCAGCCACTCCTGATTGGCGTCGATCTGGTAGTTGAGCTTTTTGGCGATCAGCTTCACGAGGGCGATGTGGACGGCGAACGCCACCACCGAAGTGGTGATCGCCCACACGAACAGCTTGGAGGCGTAGCGGAGGCGCGGCGCGGCCGGCCGCTTCATCCCCGACTCCACGGCGCCCACGTTGTGCAGCTGGAGGTCGACGTGGGTGGAGGCGGCGAAGTAGTTGATGAGGATGGAGAGCACGACAATCACCAGCTCCATCGGAAACTTGATCTTCGTCCACTTGCGCAGCACCTTGTCTAGGAACTGCTTCGAGAAGAGCAGCAGCACGCAGCAGACGACCGACAGGACGGTGGGGTTTGGCTGCAGCTGGTCGATGTTCTTGAAGAAGCAGATGTAGAACTGAAAGAGCGGGAATAAATGCATGAGCTCTGCCGTCTTCTGCTTGCCTTGGGAATGCCGCAGAACTCCATGGGCGACGGGAGGTGCTGGATGCCCGTCATGTACGGCAGCTGGCTGGTGAGCACGAGGACGGCCGCTCCGGAAGTGAGGCCCTGCACGAGCTGATCGGACAGCCAGACCGCCAGAATGCCGGCGTTCATGAGGCCGAGCAGGAGCTGCAGGAAGGAGTGAGGTGGAAGAGAGGGGGACTCACTTGAATGCAGCCCGTCATGAGCGTCAGACAGCCGACGATCTCCAGCCCCTCCGCGGGGTCGAGCACCGGCTTCTCCGTCCAGCAGCAGAAGCCGGCCGCCTCCAGCTCGTTGCCGGAGGTCGCGTGGCCCTGGTCCGCTTTGATCTCCTCGGCCACCTCGCTCACCGCCGCGCTCACCATCAGGGCGACGATCGAGAAGGGGCCTGCAACAGACGGGAGTGAATGGACAGGACGAGAGGAGACCGACCGGAAGAGACGTGGCGCGAGGTGCCGAGCAGGGCGTAGACGACCGGCCCGACGATCGTCGTGTACAGGCCGTGGACGGGCGGCAGGCCCACGATGAAGCCGTAGGCGAGGCCCTGCGGGATGGCGATGATCGACATCATGAGGCCGGCGATCACGTCGGGCAGGAGGTCCGTCCGCCAGCTGTACTCCAGCAGCCACTTGGTGATCGGGACGCGCGAGCGGAAGAAGAACAGCCACTCGGCGCCCTTCCAGTGCTTCACGTCCGCGAAGTAGCGCAACAGCCGCCGCATCAGCGAGAGGTTCTGCCGCGTGAAGCCGTACTTCTTGTCGAAGTGCTCCTGGTTGGCGACCGTCCGCCGCCGCAGGCCCTCGTGCACGCTGCGGGCGGTCATCTCGCTGGGCGCCCTGCAGGAAGAAGGCGGGTGGTTGAATGAGGAAGGGAGGGGACTCACTGCTCGGCGTCCTTGGCCGTGAACTCCTTCAGCGACTGGCCGGGCGGGCGCGTGTGCTCCGGGCCGGGGTCGGGGACGGGCTGCAGCGATTGGGTCTTGTCCTCCTTCATGAGGGCGTCCAGCTTGACGACCGGCCGTTGCTCGAGCGGGATCTCAGGCTCGCGGACGGTGAACTCCTTCGTGGAGGCGGTCGCCGTCACGCTGCCGCCCTTCGCGGCCGCGGCCTTCGGCTTCTCCTCCTTGCGGCTGGGGCCCTTCGGCGCGACGGTGGGCGGCTTCCGCGGGGCGGCCGGCGGCTTCGGCGGCGGAGCGGCGGGAGCGTTCGGCTCTCGTTTCATCGCGGGAGCAGACGAGCGGCTGGGGCAACGGAAAATTCCCCCCGTAAACGGCGCTAACCGGTGCGTTTGTCAGTCCCCTTCGCCCTCTCAACTTTTTAGCCGTTGGTTTAATCGAGCTGAACTTTTTTCTCAGCTAGAGTAACTCGTATGCGCGAAATCCGAAAATGTGCATCTCGACCGCCGGCGCGCACGTTCATCGTGCCGTGCCAGCGTGCCGCAGCACAGCGTTTTGGGCTCACGGCCAAATTCACGCGCCCTGTGGACAAAAAGATGCTCCGTGAAACGAGGAACATTTTATCAGTTGATGCCATCATCAGGAAACGTCGTTGAAGGAAGTTGTGATCGCCCAAACGCGAAAGGTCGAGGCGGAAAATCGAAGAGGTCCGCACTCGGAGGCGCCGTTCGCCGCTCCGCGAATTTTATTCGGCAAACGAAAAAAATACTGTCTAGAAAAAGGTCTTGGGCACCTTTTAAGCTTGCGTTTGAATTCAGAGAAGTTGCTAGAACCTCAGGCTCATGGAAAGGAAATTGTGTGTCGATTTGAAAATTCGGGCGAATTTCAACCCCGTCGTTCTTATTGCATTCTTGACGTCATGACATGAATGTGGGCTCGTTCGAAAGCGCAGGATGCCGGCTTTACGATTGTGTACATTTGACGGAGTTGACGTGGACGGCTTGGCCCCCGCACTCGTGCAACCGCAAGGCACCAAATCGCGCAAAAAGCGGGCGGGTTTGGAGATGAGTGGACGGGTTCTCCTGAAACTTGGCAAAAACGTCAAGCACGTATCGCCCATCTTTCCACCGTTTCAGATTTTCAAACAATCGGTTGCCGAAGGGTAACGAATCGTTTTGTGGTGGGGTTCTGCACTCGAGCTTCGCGGTCGGTTTCTGTAAACGGCGCAAACAGCAATCACTTTTTCCGTTTGCTGGGATCTAAAACTGACTGTTTAACATCGATTGCTAAAGCAGCTAGGGTTGTGCACGCCGTCCAGAAGCTTGCAGTCGCACACGGCTTTCGCAGTCCGCATCCGTTCTTCCTTGGAATCGTAAAAGAGTAAACAGGCGGGTTTTGCTCAGAAACGGATCATTCGACGAGTTTCAATCGACTTAAACGTAGTGAAGCGCGACTCGGCGTTTTCCATTTGCGGCGAGCGTACGGTTCGTTGAACAAAGTCCACAGAGACATTCGATACGCACCTGTCTAAGGACACCCCCAGCTGGAGACGGCGCGAAGCGCCGTCAACCGCTGGTGGAGAAAAATGGCGGCTGCTCGCCGACTTTTCTGTCCGCCTTTGCATGAGAAGAATACGCAATCGAGACGAGAGTGGGCGCGTGTTTATTCAGAGTTTGATGGCGCGTTCATTCGATGACATTCAGTCGTTCTCCTCCACGCTCACTGCGAGTTGAGAAAACGTGGATCATGCGGACCGATGTCCTCATTCAAGCAGCATCAAGCGGCTTTATTTACATGCACGTACAATAAAAAAGATCCTTTTACTCTGCAGAGATCGAGTCCGCTGCGACGTCCCGCAATTCGTCCACGTGTCCGAAGTGTTCGTCCACTTGTTTCTCGGCCGTCTTCAGCGTTTTCTTCGCCTGCTTTTCGGCCGCCTTGTCCACGGGCGCGGCGAAGCGCTTCAAGCTGCCGATCCAGAAGACAGCAGTCGTAAGTGCCGCGCCCCCACAAATGAGCAGGAGTTAGACGTCGAGCGGCCAGCGGATCTCGAAGTGGTGGGTGAGGGCGGCGGCCGTGTTCATCGCCGTCATCCCGAACAGGACGGCCGCCCGAATGGCGAACGCGTCCGTCCGGAGCAGTCGGCTGATGCTCGCCGCGTTCTCCATCAGCAAGAAAGCGAGCGTGAAGCCGACGCCCAACGCGTAGCCGAACGAAGTGGAAGTGAACGAGGGACGAATAAACTTTAGATTCATCCATCCACCGCTTGCTTCAGCCGGCGAGCTTCAGAATTCTTTGTAGTCTCGACACTCCAACCCTTATTGTTCACAGTTGGATGGTGACGAACGGCTGCACACGAGTGACGTCCTCGTTGGAATTCGGGTGGAATTTCCACTGCTGTTTGAATCGGGAGAAACTCCATGAGACGGGCAGCAGTTCCGCCCTCATCGACGGAGTGGTCAGGACGAGAGCAACGGAGGGCAGGAGGGCCATGCAATCGGAGACGATCGGGTACGCGCGCTTATTCGTGATCCTGTCTTCGAACAGCACGAACGAATTGTAAATTGCTTGAAAGAGGAATTATTGGGCCACTCATCACCCAAAAACAAGAACTTCGGTCTAGACAACCAAGTGGACTGCTCAACCGAGAAGCTACTTTCGAGGCGACGCACACCGCGTGCGTCAACGCCGCCATCGGACGTGGTCGATCATGAGTGGTCAAACGGGAGGAAGCACGCCGCCTTCCGTACCGGGCCGCCAAACGAACGAAAGCGGGAGAACAGCGACCGAAGGGGTCAACCGTTGTTCCCAGCGATCGCAAACTACGTTAAACAATGCGCAATAGAACGCGGCCGGGCAGCTGCAACGCAACCAAGCGGCGTTGTTTGGGTCAAGCGGGGCGGCGGGCGCTGGGTTTCGTCAGTCGCTCGTCGAGCAGCAGCTGCAATTCCTCGGTTAATCGCTTCTCAACTCCGAAATGTCTATCCCAATCGAACCTACGGTCAACCGAGAACCGAAATCCAGGCGGAACTACCGACGGGCGCTCATGAGGCACTTCGTTTCCATCCACCCGACCGCCGGCGATCTCAATCCAAACCACTCGAATTTCGGCCCTCGACGGGCAGCTCGGCGGCTTCGACTTCTGCGGCTTTTCTTCTGCTCGCGCTCCTTTCTTTCCGCTTTTTTCGTTGCGGACGGCGACAATCGGGGGCCGGAGCTTGTTCTTCGAGCCCAAAGCTGCTTGAAGGCGGCAGACGACGGACGGTTGCCGGCAATGCTGGGCTTCTTGAACGCCTCGGTGGGCACGATCTCCCGACTGCTTCGAATGGCCTCCATCGACCGCTTGTTGCTCACCGTTGTTCAAAAGCCGAAAAGATTCGAGCAGCTGCGCGAGTGGTGCACACTCCTTTCCTCTCTCAGAGGTGAGTGTCATCCGTTGCTGGTTGATCAATCTGTCCGTTCAGATCACAGCAAGCTGAAGTCCATCAGTTTGTGCATCCACGTGTATCCCCCGAGCGGGTTGGTTGTCCAACTCCTCCGCGACTGGCTGCCGCGCGAGAAGATCGCCGTCTTCTTTTCGCCCATCTACGGCGCCCCCGTTCTCATGCCTCGTCTGCCTGCCGCGATGGAGAGGCTTCACATTACGACCGGTTACCGAAACCCGCCGTGTGGGTCCTTCCTTCCATTGATCACGAGTAACTACCGCCTTGTTTTAGACGTTGCGTCGGCCTTCCGCGCTTCTGCTCGGATAATCGTGGTCGAAACGGAAGTCCACGCGATTGCTGCGAATGGAGCGTAAGTGCCAAGCACTGTCAAACAAAGACAACACCAACCTTTTAGACTCGAACGGAACGAAATGGTCGAGACGGTGGTCATCAAGAGGAATCGTTTGGAATACGCGGCGGCCGTCTGCTCGATCCTGCCGTACGGGCTCCTCACTCCCCCGTGGAGCGGGGAGGACATCCACTACTTTCGGGGCGGCCTTCAAGAACCTCCGCTCGTTAAACGAGAACTTCCGCATCGAAATCCACCTCCGAACAGTGCGCCTGCAGGGCGGCGTGGTGCGTCGCCGGTCAACCCCCTTCTTCAATTCGTTTGCAGCCCCAAATCGAAGCATTCAACGCGTTCATGACGCTCGTCAGCCGCTCGCTTTTGTTGACCAAGTGGGCGAAAGAAGCGAGCGTTCGCTTGAAGCGAGTCGTCCAGCAGATCGAAGTGCCCGCGGCTCACGTCTTTCCCGTAAGTTTTTGTCTCTTACAGGCATCTCGTGGGTGTTTAGGACGCCCACCGGCACGCAATGGCGACCGCAAACCACTACTTCGATCTGTACACCGAATTCACGCTCCTGAACGGCTACGTTCCCTCGCATTTGACCGCCGAGTACGCGGTCGGCGAGCAGAAGGTCGTGAGCGCCCAAGTGCGTCGCGTTGAGAAGACCCAAGTGATCTTCGTGTTCACTCATTCTGATCAGTGGCAGTGACCGCTTGTTGTAGTTGATGCTTCATGTTAGCTCGTTGTGTGCGTGAATAGAATGAACGGAGATATTTTGCACTAACGAGGACGACAATGACTAGGCATTGTTTGCTTTGACCGACGAGTTCCAAAGAACATGCGCGGGCAAACTCTTCATTCGAGCGCATCAATCACCCAGCCGAAAAATGGATCTCCGTTCGTTGCGGAGTCAATTCTCTGATTTAAAAAGCGGGCGTAAATCTTCGGAGATCTTCAAAAAACTGCCGGAGATCGCGGGCGGCGATTCCGCTCGCTTTTTCACGAGTCGCAAAGAACTCGCGCGCGCCCCGCGCAGAGATCGGGAGAACAATCAGCCGACCAGCGGCCGCCAGTCCGCGCCGATTGCCATCTGCCGCCCACGAACGGCGGAGGAGTTTCGAGCCAAGCGGCGAGTAAATCCCGGACTCTTCTCATGAGTAAATCTTGCAGGCTTGATGCTCCCGGATCGCCTCCTTCAATTCGCCGGCAATCCGATTAGATTCCAGTCCTTGCTCCCTGACTTGCAGGCAATGGAGCACAAGTCCCGTACGCCTCTCTTCATTCTCTTGTTCTTATTGATCGCCCGTTTAGAACAAGTGGCCGAAATCCAGGGCCTCCGCGGCGTCGCGATCACCGCCGTCCTCCTTTTCCATCTGTGGGGCCGCTCGTTTCCCGTCGGTTACTTGGGCGTCGACATGTGTGGCTCTCTTCCCTCTTCTTCAACCTTCTGTTTGCAGCTTCTTTGTGATCTCCGGCTACTTGATGTGCCTGCTGCTCTCGAGACACTCTCGGTTGACCGCCGCCCACGTGGCCGACTTCTACTTCCGGCGGATCAAACGGATCGTGAGCTGCCGTCTTTTTTCCACTCATTCGTGTTGTGCAGGTTCCGATCTACTTGTTCGTGATCTGGCTCGTGCTGCTGGCCGCCGCCATCCGCTTCGTCTTCCCGATCGACTACGCGAATCTGCTGGCCGAGACGTGGAAACCGCTGCTCTTTGCGGCCAACGTGCCCGACTCCACGGAGGACGACTACTTCATTCAAGTGAGCACTCCAGAGATCGATGGAGTTCTATGGTGTGTTCAGAGCATGGGCGCGTACCGCTTCTTTCTGCACTTGTGGTCGTTGAGTGTGGAGGTCCAATTCTACCTCTGCGTCCCGCTGCTGATGTTCGGCCTCTCGTTCTTCACGCGGTCGATGAAGACGGCGATCGTTTCGCTGCTCGCCGTCGCCTCCTGCTGGCTGCAAGTGAACTCGGAGGCCAACGACGAGCACATGAGTTTGGACTCGCGCGTGTGGCAGTTCATGTGCGGCTTCCTCGCGTTCTTCCTGCAGCAGGAGCTGAAGAGAAGGGAGAGCGGTGGGTGGGGCAAGAAATGGGCACGACTTCGTTCGTTCAGGTGCCCCAAAGAACCCGAGAGATTCGGGGCTGATCGACTGGAACTCGGCGATCACCACTCGCTTCCTCCAAGTGTTCCTGACGGCCCTCCTTCTGGCGGGCGTTTCGATCGACCTGACGGGCACGAAGCAACACAACCGACTGCTCCTCCTCGCGGCAGTCGTCCTGCTGATCGCCCGGCCGACCGGCAACTCGCTCCTCTCGCACCGGCTGCTCGTGTGGGTGGGCGACGTCTCCTATTCGGTCTACTTGGTCCACTGGCCGCTTTTCGAGTGGCATCGCTACTGGGACGTCGGAATGTACACCTTCCAAGGGCAGACCACGCTGTTCGGTTCGTTCCCGCTTCTTTCTTTTCGACCGCGAGTTGCAGCCGGCTTCTGCCTGATCGCCGCCTCGCTGCTGGCCGGCTGGTTGGTGGAGGGCGGCTACCGGCGAGTGCGCGGGTGGATCACCTCGTGGTCCCGCCTTCTCGCGGTCGTCGGCGGCTGTTACGCGGCGATCGGCCTCGCGTGTTCGTTTTTGATGCAGACGGCGGTCACTCAGAATGTTCGCCTTCTTCCATCTTCTTTATTCTTCTCTTTCTTCATTTAGTTCTTGTTGGATCGGTCGGTGCAGCTGGAGAACGCCGCCGAGGTGGCGGCCGCAACGATTCGCCTGTGGGAGGAGCGGAACGCGCCGCCGCCCTTCCGCTCGCCGCTGGAGATCATCGACGAGAACAACCGCTTCCAGTACCTCACGTGGAACCTGGTCACCTGCAAACACCCGCAGAAGGAACTCCTGCCCACCCGCGTGAACACCACGAGCACGAAGATCCTGTGGGCGTGCACTGAAGACGTTCGTTTCCTCCTCCCCGCTCTCTTTCATTCCTTGCAGGAGGGAACGGGCGACAAGAACATCCTCGTGATCGGCAACAGTCACGCCCGCTCCTACTACTTCGGGCTGGAGTACGCCTTCCGCGGCGTGTACAGACACCTCTCGATGTTCGGCACGAACTGCCCCTTCCTCATGCTCGAAGCCGAGCGGGACCACGGCGACGGCTACAAGGTTCTCTGATGCACGAGGGCGTTGTTCATTCAATCGGGATTGCAGAACAGCTTCCACCGGTGCTCCACGTTCCTCAAAGCGATGCACAAGATGATTCGCAAGTGGAAGCACCTCCTCGACATCATCGTCGTTGGGATCAAGTGCGCTGCAGTTGTTTCGTTCGTTCATTCATTTGCCCGCAGTTACCACCGCTTCGTCAACTTCCCGTCAAACGCGAACGAAACGCTGGACACCGCGATGCAGGAGATGAACGCGCTCTTCGGCCAGCTGGCGGCCGTCGCGCGCGAAGTCGTCTTCGTGCCGCTGCCGCAGTTCCAAACCGGCCACGCCGTCCACACGCCCACGCTGCAGCGGAAGATCCTCTACGGCGGCTCGTTGGAGGCCTTCCGCTCGACCGTCCAAGTGGGCACTCCTCCCTCCGATTTTTTCGTTCATTCTCCCGCTTTGAAGCAACAATCCTCGCTCTTCCCGCACGCTCGCCGTCGCCTGGAGCGCCTCGAGTGCGCGAAGTGCGTCCTCGTCGACTGGCTGGACGTTTGGTGCGACCGGCGGGCGGCCGTCTGCGAGTCCGTGGACCGACGGCGGAAGTTCTCGTTTTTCTTTGACTCGCATCACGTGAACGCGCTCGGCTCGCTGAAGGCGGGCGCCCACGTCCGCTCGCTCTACGACCGCTGGCTGCAGGAGCAGACGGCGAGGAGGGCGGGGAATTCGACGAGCACTCCATAAACAACCAGATTTCATTCGTCCGGCTACGAATAGTTCACGCGCAAACAAGGATGTTGTAACTGCCGTCTGCCGGCTATCTCGCGCTCGCCATCTCGTTTATTCGAGCGGACGGTCAGCAGAAGAACTTCTCGACACAGCGCTCGTCCTGCGCGTTCACGAGGAACAGCCGCAGCATGTGCTTCTGGGAGTCCATGTTGAAGACGGTGAACGGGCCGTCGGCGAGGAAGCGGTGGAGAGCGGCGAGGGCGTCGGCGGTCGCGAGGCCGAAGCGTTCGGGCGGGAAGTGCACCTCGACGTTCAGCTGGCAGATGGCGGGCAGGCGGTCTTGGGCGTCTGCAGCCGGGAGATCACAACGAAGAAGGGAGGGGACGAACCGAGCAGTTTGGGCAGCAGGCGGAACTCGGCGCCCTCCACGTCCACGAGCAGCAGGTCGATCGGCCGCGCGCGTCCGCCCTGCTCGTCGAGGAAGGCGGCGATGTCGCGATGGGCGACCGTCCGCCGCCCGTAACGCCCGTCCGCTGCAGAGAAGAGTGAACAGAAGAGAACTCTCGCCCACCTCCGCGGATGCTGGCCGAAAAGTTGCCCTCCTCGGCGCCCACGACCGCCTGCACGAAGCGGGCGGTGGGGACGCGCTCGACGAGCGGCCGGTTGGTCTCCGCGTCCGGATCCACGGCCACGAACTCGCACTGGGGGTAGCGGTTGAAGAGGCCCGTCTCGCCCGAGAAGTCCGCCCCCACGCCGAGCGTGAACACGCGGCAGGGCGCGTCGCGCTCCACAAAGTCCAGGAAGTACTTGCGCTCGCCGTCCGACAGGAACGTGTACAGCCAGCCGAAGTCCACCTCCGCCGAGTCGTAGGTCTGCAGAGAAGCGAGCAGAAATGAAAGGAAGACGTCCAAGCGCTCACCCCAACGAGCGCCATCCACTTGAGCTCCGGCCGCAGCTCCAGCGCGCGCCAGTACGCCAGCCGCTCGTGCTGCACGTCGCGCATGCGGCGGAGCCTCGCGCGGAAGTCGGGGATGCACTTCTTGGGGCGGACCAACGGTTTGCTGCGGTCGCTCGGGCAGATCGGCTGCAATCCGGCCGCTTTTCGCCCGCCTTCTGCCCACGACTCACGGCCAGACGGGACGGGCGCGCGCACTCGTCGCGGCGCCGCTGTTTCGGCTTCGGGCACTCGGGCGGCGGCCGGACGGGCGGTGGCGGTTCGTCCCGCTCGTCCGCCCACTCCTGCCGCCCGCGCGCCTTCCAGACGGCCACTCCGAACGCGCCCACCAGCAGGAGGAGCAGGGCGAGGCGCGGCCGGTGTGCCCAGTTGTGCGTCGAGCGGAACATCGCGAGAAGTCGGGAGAGTGAGGTTGGGGCGAGGCGTTTGTTGTGCTCTCTTTCTAACCGCCGATTGGTTCGACATTCAAACGTCCGCCCGCTCTCCTCATTGTCGGAGTTCATGCAAACACCCGCGGCTTACGGCGGTGTGCGGGCAGCGATCGAACAAACCGGCAACCGGATTACTCGTGTCGACACACGTGGGCAAAAGAGAAAACAAGCTCTCGAAACACACAATCGTGTTCTGTTCGTGTCGAACGTGTGCAGAAAGGCGAGACCATTCTCCCCCAAGAACTCCACGACGAATGGCGGGTGCGCGTGTTCTTGGAGCTGCGGCGGGCCTTGAGGCGGGCGGAGGGCTCCGGCTTGCGGCCGCCGGTCGACTGGCGCCTTTTCGGCTGGAGCTCGGCGGCGGGCGGCTTGTCTACGGCGGGGCAGGGCGGCGACATGCCGGTGATCTGCTCCAGCTTGCGGGCCACCTGCAACTCGTTAGAAAGACGGGAAGGGAGCACTCGCCTGGGCCATCGAGGCGCGCTGCTCGGCCTGCGCCGCCCAGCAGTCGTTCAGCACGAGCTCGACGATGGGCGGCGGCGTGTCGGCGGGGAACTCGAGCCGCGTGCCGCCGAGGATCTGCAGCCGGCCGGGCGGGCGGTGCGGGAGGCAGGCGGGCGGGACTCACTTGGTTCTTGAGCTCCGCGTTGTTCACGCCGCGGAAGGGCTCCGTGCCGTCCGCGTACACCTCCCACACGACCACGCCGAAGGCCCACACGTCCGACTTGGGCGAGAACAACATCGACGCGATCACTTCTGCAGCGGAGGAGTGAGCGGAGGGCGGCGGGACGAACCGGGCGCCAGCCACTTCATCGGCACGCGCCGGCCGGTCGGCATCTTGTAGTGGGAGCCTTCGCGACTCAGCCCGAAGTCGGAGATCTTCGCCTGCAGCGAGAAGTGATTGGAGAGAGGGCACTCGGCACTCGCCGTCATGTCCGAGTAGAGGACGTTGCGCGCGGCGATGTCGCGGTGGATGCAGTTGCGCGCGTGCAGGTACTCCAGCCCCCACGCCACGCCCATGCACATGTTGTCGAGCTTCTCCTGGGCCGGCACGCGGTTCTTCTTCAGGTACTCGTCCAGGGCGCCGCCGTGCAGCTGCAGCCGGCCGGCGGGTGGGCGGAAGGAGGGGGCGGACTCACGAGCTCCATCACGATCATCAGCGGCTCGGACTCCACGCACACGCCGTACAGCTTGACGACGTTCGGGTGCTCAAAGTCTGCAGCGGGTGGGTGGGCAGGAGAAACAAGCGGAAGAGGGCTCACTGCGCATGAGACGGGCCTCCTTCATGATCTCCTTGATCTTCTCCTTGGAGACGTCGTTCGTCTTTGCCAGCTTCACGGCCACGTCCACGCGGCGCTTCGAGGGCAGCAGGAGCGTCCCGGCGCGCACTTCGCCTGCAACGGCCGGCTGTTGATTGGGAGCAAGCGGGAGGGGGCGGCCGCACCGAACGCGCCCTCGCCCAGCTTCGCGTCCAGCTCCACGTCGCCGTGCCGCAGCTCCCCGAGCTCGCGCATCACCGGCTGGCCCAGCACGACGCCCGCCAGCTGCAGCGGGAGGTGGGTGAAGGAGCCGTTGAAACGAGACGGCGCACTCACGTGCGGCACGATCGACTCGCCCGACTGCACGTAGTGAGCGGCCAGCTCCTGCACGCCGTCGAAGAAGGGCCGCGTGTTGTCCGTGGCCCACTTGCCGGCCGCGTTCCGCTTCACGATCACGTGTTTGATATGCAAGGGAGTGAGCATTGAGCAGTCAGAAGGCGGGAACTCGCCGCGTTGTCCGCCCGCATCACCGAGAAGATCAGCTGGCGCGCCTGGCCGGCCGCCGTCTCCGACTGCCGCAGCAGGAAGTCGCCCGGCCGCAGCAGCAGGTGCGGGATGTCCTCGCGCGGCAGCAGTCCGTGGTAGAACTCCCGCTCCTCCACGTTCGCCGAGCGGCCCGTCTTGCCCATCGCGTTGGAGAGCCGCCGATCGGGCTGCGAGCGCTGAATCAAGTGGCCGGCCGTTCGGATCCGCTCGCCGACTGCGAGATTTCCGGCGCTTTTGCATGAGCGGCTTGTTTGGGGCGTGTTTGGGGAAAGCAGTACTCTGGCAGCTGGGCGGTTTACGCAATCTTCCTTTTCGGATTCTGTGTGATTTGGATCTCCTTTTCGGGCGACGAGCACGCGGGACGTCGGCGGATGCGTAAAGGTCAAAACACACGGGCGGCGGGCAGAGCGGAGGTTTCCATTCGTTTCCGCGGCGCTCTTCACTCGTGTTGTTTTGGGGCTCTCGTTCGTGCAACAAAAAGAGGAAAATGGGTTCCGCTGACAACGAAGCAAGACACACAAAGTGACGTCTGCCTTGGCGCCCACTTTGCCCTCATTTGGGCGTCTTTTCAGAGCACTGTTCATGTTACCCGTTTCATCTCTCACCCGCTCTGATCCTCTCCGTTTGCAGCTTTCAGACTGAACGAAGTGCGCCTGCTGTTCGTGCTCCTCGTGCGCGTCATTTTTCCGCGTGTCCAGAGCGATGCCATTGCGCCCCGCTCGCCCACCACTTCGCCGGTCACAAACGAGACGGCCGCCATTCGCCCGCCCGGCCAGCAGACGCCCGTCGTCTCGAACAGGACCTCTTCTCCGCTCGTTCGAGCGTTCAAGGAGGGCATCGCGTTGGGCAATCGGACGGGACACGAGCTAGGCGAGATCGTCGGCTTCGGACGGGGAGTGGCCGTCGGCGAGGTCGTGGGCAAAAGCGAAGCCGAGCGGGAGTTCGCGCTGACCGAGTGGAAGACCGCCCACTTGCGGGGGATCTTCATCGGCGGGATGTGAGTGTTCGTCCTCTCGATCGTCCTTCATTCGCTTCTTTTCAGCTCGTTCACCTTCCTCGCGTGCTGCCTGGCTTGCTGCTGCCCGTGCTTCTGTGCGGCCGTGGACCCCAACTGGAACGGCCCCTACGTGCACGTGTACGAGAGCTCGTCGCGGGAGCCGCTGGAAGGTGAGTCGACAGCGAAAGATCGCGTCTGCTCATCTCGCCTTTTGCAGCTGCCGGCAAGTTAATTTCGGTGTTCCCGCCGCGACGCTGCGTCACGCACGCGCACGGAGCGGACGGTCGACCGAACGCGAATGTCGCTCCAATTTTACCACTTTTGTTGTCATTCGCATTTTCTTCCCACGTTTGTTGCTTCTTGGTTGGTCGATAAATAGAGTCGTCTATGATTGAAGAGGTTAGAGCCACCGCAGATTACGGTCGAGCTGGAAGCAGTAGAACTTACGTAAGAAGAAGGAAACAAGTGATCGACATCGTTTGCAAAAAACCGGCGGCAGATCGCCATCCGCATTTGAATCTTACAGTTCGAGCGGGAGAACGGGCCCCGTCGAGTGAAGAAATCGAGGCGGGCGGCGTAAACAAGCGGTTCGGCCCTCCACTCTGCGTGCTTGCCGCCCGTTTCGCAGACGGCGAACGCGTTCGTTCGCCCGATCGGGCGGCCGGCTGTGTGAGGAGGAAGGCGGGCGTTCGGGCAGGCGGCCGGCTCGCCGCGCTCCTCTTCGCCGCCCGCCCGTCCGATCGAAGCGGCCGCTGCCCCTCGCCGTTCACTCCGCCGACCGCCGCTTGCGAAAGGCGGCCAATTTGGCGCGCTCTCTGCCTCGTCCGTCTTCCGCGTTCGGTTGTCTTTCCGCCACTTTCCGCCCGTTAGCTGTCGATCGCGTTCGCGCCTCCCCGTCCATCTCTTCCAACCGTCCTGATCCTTCGCCCGCTTGCTTGCAGCTCCCCAAATGACCAAACTGCGTCTGCTGACCGTGTTGTTCGTGTGCGCGATCCTCCCGTACGCGGCCCAAGCGGCCATCCGCCCGACCGTCCCGTCGCCGGGCGCGAACCGGGCGGACGTCGTCGCGAACACGACCGCGCTGCCGCCGAGCGAGGGCGTGTTGCTCCGCACGTTCCGCGAGGGATACGAGCAGGGCCGCGCGGACGGAGCGGAGCGGGGCTTCGACCAGGGCTACAAGCAGGGCCACGAGCAGGGCAACAAGACGGGACACGAGGCCGGATGGAGCAAGGGCTACGACCTGGGATACGGCCTCGGAAAGAGCAGCGGCTACTCGGGCGGCCAGCTCGACGCCTACTTTTCGGTCCTCGTTTTCGTGTTCGTCGTGGTGTAAGTTCTCATTTCCGAATCTTCTGCAACTTCTACTTCGATTTCAGTGTGGTCGTCTTTTTGGTCTGGGCCGTGCGCGAGTGCTGCGGCAAAGAGATCGGTCGGGCTTGCTTCAAGGGTGAGTTCTCCTGCTGTTTTTCCTCACTGTTTCGTTTTGCTTGCAGGTTCCCGCTCGTGAGTGGCAGCGACAACCGAACGGCAGTCGGACCTCCGAAATTCCCTCCTTTAATCTCATTCGTCTTCCTTCATCTCTTTATTTGTCGTTTTCTCTTCTCTCATCACCCGTACGTTCTCGTTGTGCGCTGGTTTCTGATGGTCGAATAAAAAACGTGGAAGAAAGCGGCGGGCTATTTGAGAGCGGGGCAGTAAGAAATTGAGCGGAGTCCCTGCAGTTGAACGCGGCGAGGGGGATCCACTGTGTCTGCTCCCCTTCCGCCTTCCACCTCCGGCCTCACAAGAACCATCGTAAAGCCTCTCGAAAGGTCAGTCCGTCAAGCACACGAGTCCCCCACCGGTCGTTCCGATTTCACGAGTCGTTCCGCCGAGTGCCGGGCGAAAGTCGCGAGGTGTTTTTTCCTTCCAGCGAGCGGCGTCTCGTTTGAGATCGAGCGGCCGATTGGGCGGCGCGCGGGCGGTCGGCAGTCCGCGAAGATCTCGCATTTTTTCTCGCCGTGGGCCACAAATCACTCGCCGGTCGATCGAAGGCGGCGGCGAGTGGACGACGCGGGCGGTCGGCTCACTCGTTTCAGCACTGCGCCTCCAACCGCCGCCCACCCAACACGCGGACGGCCGCCGTCCCGAACTGCAGGGATTGCGGGGAGTGGCCATCCTCGCGGTCCTCCTCTTCCACGTGTGGCCGAGCCGCCTGCCCGCCGGCTACCTGGGCGTCGATGTGTGAGCGATCGGATCCTCTCGCCAGATATTTCCGCTCTTGCAGCTTCTTCGTGCTTTCGGGCTATTTGATGGCCGGCTTCATGCGCCGACTGGAGGCAATCACCTTCCGCTCGGCCCTCGAGATCTACCGCCGTCGCGTGAAGAGAATCGTGAGTTCCCGCCTGCCTCCTCTGCTGTCGGCTGCTTGAGGTCCCGCTCTACGTGGGCGTTCTGTTGGGCATCCTCGTGGTCGCCACGCGCATCGAGACGCCGTTCGAGTTCCACTTCCTCTTCCGCGACGTCCTGCCGGCGGCCCTCTTTTTTTCGAACTGGCCGGGACTGCGGGACGTCTCGTACTTCGACCAGAACGCCCGCTTCGCCCTCTTCCTGCACACCTGGTCGTTGAGTGTGGAGGCGCAGTTTTACGCGCTCGTGCCGCCGCTTTTCCTTGCGATCCGCCGTTTGGAGCGCCTCAACTGGACGCTCGGGCGGCTGCTCGTCGCCGTCGGGATCGCCGCCTCGTGCGCCTTCCAGCTGGCCGACGGGGAGGACGCGGAGGCGAAGCACGTGCTCCTCGCAGCATGCTTGTGGCAATTCGGCGCCGGCTTCTTCGCCCACGATCTCCGCGCTAGCCGCACGGTCGGCGGGAAGCGGACGCAAAGGTCGATCGATTGGATCCTCCCCACAACTCTCGTCTTCTTCTTCTTCCTCCCCCAACTGCCCGCCTTCTCCCGTGGGTCGATCACCGCCCTCTCCGCCCTCTTCATCGGAGCGGGCGGCGGAGGCGGCGGGTTGCTGGAGTGGCGGCCGCTCGTCGCGCTGGGCAACGTCTCGTTCTCCGTCTAGCTCGTGCACTGGCCGCTGCTCGTCGCCCAGCGGTACGTGCGGCCGAAGGCGTTCGCCCACTTCCAGGAGTTCGACCTCCAAAGTGTCGCCTTCCTCTTCGGCTTCTCACTCCTGCTCGGCTTCTGTCTGGAGCACGCGGCGAAGTGGGCACTCGCTCGAGTGGACGGCTGGCGGTCGCTGCTGCTGCTCGTGGGCGTCCTGTACGCGCTGCTCGGTGCGAATCTTGCGTACATCAAGCAGAATGCCCGCTTCAAAGTGGTGAGCATTCATTTGTTTGAAGAGAAGGCGCTCTTTCCTTCCCCGCAGGTGGACGTGCCCGAAGAGGCGGGGCGCCCCGCTCCTCTTCCGCGCGTGGGCGGCGCGGCGGGCGGCCAACTGGACGACGGCCGAGCGGATCGCCTTCAACGCCCAACTGCTGCCCATCACGCGCCATCTGCGGTGCAACCGGACGGACGAGATCGCGTTGCAGGACGGGCGGTCGGCCCTCCGAGTGGTGGGCGGCAGCGACTCGTGCGTCGAACACGTGAGCGACCGGTTTATGAAGTGAAGAGCGGAGCTCGTTCAAGGCCGAGGCAACAAAACGATCGTGATGTTCGGCAACTCGCACGCAATGTTCGCCCACTTCGGCGTGCGGCACTTCTTTGCGGACGTGTTCGGGCGGCTGTCGACGATCGCGATGCTCAGCTGCGGCCCGCTGCCCGCCCAGCTGCAGTCGATGGCCGCAAGCTCCCCTTCCTCCCTTTCTGTAGTGAGTGTCTTGCTTTCAGCCAACAGCCGAGAAGAGGCGGCGATGCGAGCGGGCAATGCGCGTCTTTTTGGACGTCCTGCGGCTGTGGCCCGAGCCCGTGGACGTCCTGATTCTCGTCTTCGGGTGAACAATCCGTGCAGTTCTTCACGCTCGTTTGTTGCAGCTTCCGGCCGTACGTGGAGCCGCGCTTCGAGGGACGAATTGAAGAAGAAGCGGGCTTCCGCTTCATGCAGGAGTTCTACGTGCGGGGCCCTCGCCACGTGCGCTAACTCGTGATCGTCGAGCGGGAACACGTGGTGTTCGGCGACTCGCCCGCTCAGGCGACCCTCCGCAACGCGATGGCCGGCCGGCTGATGCGCCGACGGGACGTGCCGCAGCTTCGATGCGCGCACCGGCATCTCTCGGTTCTTCGATGTGAGTGACGAGAAGGAAGAAGAAATTGATGTGCTCGTGCGGGTGTTCAGGACAACCACATCTCCGCCTACGGAGCCCTGCATCACGGCCAGCAACTGCGCGCCTTCTACGAACGAGTCAACGGTCGGCAAAAATGAAGAAGGGTTTATTTCGTTCTAGTGAATAAACGGGGATTCGTTCCTTCCTTGACCGTGAACCCCATTTGAGCGGCCACTCGGAGGCTGAAAGGAACGAGCGAGCTGAGTGAACACCTGCTTTTCCCTGGCTGTTTCGAACCTCTCGTTCAACGGGGCGGAGAGGAGCATCATTTGCAGCAAAGGGGTGTTTAACGTCAGCCAGCCGTGATGCGGAGTGGCGGCGGTGAGGGAGAAGTCGGCCGTGCGGATTTCCATGCACTCGTGCTCTCCGCAGCGCCCGCCGAGCAGCCGGTCGTTCGGGTCGAAGAGGGCGATCGTGCGGCTGTGCGACTCGAAGCGGGCGGACTGGGCGGAGAGTTCCGACTGCAAGAGCAAATAATTGGATGAAGCCTTCAAACTGCTGACCATGACGGTCGAATCGGGGCGGATTCCCGTGCGGGGATCGCAGAACTCGTCCTCGCGGCCTTCGATCACCCGCCGGCAGTCGGCAGCGCCGCGCCCCACGCCGTCCACCGCGAGAAACGAGTGGACGAGCGGCGTGTGCGGTGGGCCCAACGACGCGTCGCCGTCGACACAACGGCCGCCGAGGAGCGCCTTCCGCGCGACCGCCACGCCCATCGAGTTGGCGAGCACGTCGACGGGCGAGGGCGAGTACTCGTGCACCGCCTCTATCAACAGACGGACCTGAAGAAGAACGAGGAAGGCGGACAGACGGGAGAACTCACTTGCTGCACGTTCGCGCACGACACGCGATGGAGGTCGGGCAGCGAGCTGGCGAACAGAGCGGCCGGCGAGTAGCCGCCGAGGCGGAAGAACGCCGCGTGCAGCAGGAAGACGGCCGCATTCCCGGCCGCTCCGTGCACGAACACCACCGGCTGCAAGTGGGAAAGTCGATGGAAGATCGAAAGAACTCACCCGCCGCCCGACCGTGGAGTTTGCGCACTCGACCGTCGCGCAGCCGCCGAAACTCCCGCCGGCGCCTAAATCCGCGCGCTCCAGCCGACCGGCCGCCTCCTCGCCGTGCCGTTCGACCAGGAAGCGCCGGAAGTCGGCCGAAAAGAGGGCACTTGCGAACGGAAGCGCCACGAGAAGAACGAAGAAGAAAGAACTCATTCCGGCGAGTAGTGTCCGTCCGCGCGTCCTCTTTTGTACGGCGCTTATCGGTCGTTCGATCTCCGAAACGACGGGCGGTCGAAGGATGTGAGCATTCGCGAGACGGAAGCGGGAACGGCAGCAAAATAAACCCTACAGTTCTTTCGGACAAGCTTCGGATTCGTTCTCGTCCTTGCTTCTGGTGCAAAATTGACTCGTCCGCGTTTCTCGCAGTGACGAGCAGTCATTGCATGTCATGTGAGAAACGAGCAAGAATGGACGGACGGCTAGTTTATACGATGCAACAAGAAACAAGAAACAATTCTCCTACTCCCAACACACATGTTTCGTTTGATCGCTGAACACGTTGCATCCCGGCTTCGAGCACACGCACATGCGGCCGCCGAAGCCGTCGTCTTCAAACGTTCGGTTGATCATCCCGCAGCCGAGCATGACGTTGTGGAAGCCGCTCTTAACACCAACAGAATTCACTCATTGCTTTCGTCGATCGTGAACTCACCGCCTTGTTGCCCAAGTCGTGGTAGTAGGCGAAACACACTCCCGATGGGCACTTGGTTACATTCGCGTGGGTTTTGGTCCACGCGAAGGAAAGGTAGCACAGGAAGGGTCCGTCGTTCGAATCCACCGCTCCTTTCGGTTGTTGAGCGAACGAATCCGCGAGGTTTGAGAGCAAGCAGACGGACAAAAGCAGAAATACGCTGACACCAGAAGCTCGCAGGGACATCTCGTTTTGCACTGTTGGAAGAAAAGCAGAACTGAACGATAACGGAGCGTTGGCAATCGTTTCGTTGTCTTCGTTTGCATTATGCGTGGTTTTAATCATGAGAATTGGACGATTGCTCGAGCGTGTTGATTGAATTGCGAACGAAAATCAGTAGGCAATGTGCGTAATAACAAGCGGACATTCTTCGCTTTTCACATTGCAAGCGGAGTCCAAGAGCACAAATTGCAAAATCTAAACGCAATTCGTTGGATTGTTGAGATTGTTTACTAGCCGCAATCAACAACATCGGTGGACACCTGCAAATTTACACCAGTCATCGATGCGTCCGTCTTTCGGTCGGACGCCAAATGACTCAAAGCTTGAATTCTGCGTTGTTGTCGCTTAGAAAGTGCGTTAAGATACTCGAACGACTTCCAACAATCCAATCAAGGCCCATAGGATGACGGGCGCCCCGCAGGTGAAAATTACGGCGAGCTTTGATTCGATTGCCGCCACTCGATTAGCGCGAGTCAGTGGGTTCTCGTGTTCGAGATTCCATTCTTTTCTTTCGTGATGGAGGACGAACCGCGCACTCCATCCGTTCAACCGTTCGAACACAAGGACGTCGCTTTCTTGCCGCCCGCCGTCTTGTCGCTTCTGCACTCGCTTCAAGCAGCGCTCTTCGGCTGCAGCTGCCTGCTGTTCGCTCTGCTTTGCGTCGTGGTCGTCCGGCACTCGCCCCGAGCGATGGGCGCCTATCGGTGGTACGTGGAAGCCGAGAGCATTGCCTCTACGATTTAATTGCTTGCAGGTACATGCTCTGGAACGCGGCCCACGGGTTGGCGGCCGGCTTGCTGATCGCCGTCCAACGGCCCGAATGTTTGATGCCGCAGCCGGTCTTCGTGTTCCACGGGGCGTTCGAGTGGGCGGGCGAGCTGCCCGTCTGGCTGCAGTTTGCCGTCGTCTCGTTGAACCTGCTGGTGTTCGGCGGGGCCACGTGGACGACCGGCTGCCTGTTCGCCTTCCGCCTCGCCCAAACCGTCGACTCGCCGCTCGTCCGCTTCTTTTCGGACCTCCGCTGCTTCGCGTTTGCGTACGCCGCCTTCCAGTCGGTTCTCTTCTGCGTCGTGATGCTCCCGTTGAGTCCGCAGTTGATGCTCACGGCCGACGTGCAGGCGGCGATGAGGCGAAGGGACGGCGAGGCGTTCGCCCGGCTTCAACACTCGTCACTCGTGTTCGGAGTGAACGTTAGTAAGCAGTCACGTGTTTCGTTCCCCATCTTCTTTCAGACCTCTTCGGGCAGCGGCTTCATCTACGCGGCTGCCGGCGCAATGGCGATCTTTCTGGCGGTCATTTCGGGCGGTTTCTACTGCGCCTTCCACTGCTACCGACTAACCGGAAGGCCGCAGAAGTGGAGCAAACGGACGCGCCGCCTTTTCCACTTGCTGTTCGTGATGCTGCTGCTGGACGCGGGGGCGGCCGGCGGGCTGATCGCCGCGCCCGCCCTCCTCTACGCGCTCGCCGCGTGGCGCCAGTGGCCGTGGAGCGGCGGCGAGTTGACGGCGATGATCGCGCTGGGCGACTTCTACCCGCTGGTCGTCCAGCTGCTCGTCCTCCTGTACGTCGAGCCCTACCGGCGGCAAGTGTTCAAGTGGGCGGGGTTTTTTCGTCGTCCGCCTTCCACTCCGACCGTCGGTGTCGTCCGATGAAACCCCGCCTGTTGAACGGTGTGTTGAACGATACGATCAAGCGATTATTCAACGGTGGTCATTCAGCACAACTACCGCTTTTGTTAAGGTTTGAACCAGCAATAAACATCGAATTTTTATTCACGACTGCCGCCAAGAAAGAAGCGCCAATTTTCCACCAACAGATCTCCGCCCTCTCCGCTCACATGGACGTCCCGGCGGTCTGCTGAGTCGTGCTGATGGTCGTGATGCGGTCGGAAGTGGTCGGAGAGCAGCAGACAAAGCGGGCGACCGGCAGGAGGACGTGCTGGATCGTCCACACGCGGTAGACGCCCACAAAAAGCAGTGTAATGATTGAATTAAAGGGCGCGTACAGAGCGAGCATCAGAAGGGCAACCTTGTGACGTTGTTTGTCGAATAGTTGCCCGTGTAAAAGGCGATGATGTCACGCAAATGGGCAGGAAGATCAACACGAGCGGAGTGCCCAGCTGCAAGCAAGCAAGAATGAAAGGTTAACGTGATCACTCGCTTACTTGAAGTGCCAAACAGAAGATGAGTTGCCGTTGGAGCTTGTAGCTCTGCTTCGGCATGCTGCTCGAGTTCTGCCGCAGAGTGCGAAGAATGAAGGCGATCAAAAAGGAGCAGAAGATCTCGACGATCGTGATCGAGACCACAAGAAAGAAGCAATAGCAGACGGTGTACAGCCGGGAGGTGTCCAACGCAAACACGTGATCTCCGGGTCGGACGTTCTCCACCGAAATCCCCTTCTCTTTGAGCAGGGCGGGGATCACCTGCAACCGACCGATGACTGCAGAGAATCCACGACCAACCGCTCACTTCAAACGGCAGAAAACCGTAGAGGAAGCCATAAGCCACAACAAACGACAGAAACGAGTGGAAGAAGAAGCAGAACAGCCGGAAGCTCCACAAAACCCAGCGGTCGTGCAGGCGCTGCGAGCGGCAGATGAGAACCCAGCAGAACATCAAACAGTCGACGTTCGAGAGCAGCATCTGCACGCCAAACCACATGACCGTTGCGGCCTGCAATCGAATCAAACAAGAGATTGTTTCACAGAACAACTTCGAACAAACTACTGGCCCATCTGTGGATTCAACCACCGGATGAGACCCCGCATACTCGCACCGAATATCGGGTCGATGCTGAAAGACGACTGAGAAGATGGCAGACAGTCGTGACTCACGGGTAGGGCTGGACGACCAAACCGATGCCCAGAGAAGATGTCCCAAATCTAAACGAGCAGCAAGCAATGCACAGCGTCCAAGTGGGTGCTTGCGGTGAATCGGAGCAAGAAGAAGCGGTACGAGGCGATGCTCTTCGGCGAGTGGAATTAAATGAGAAAGAGGACGTACAGCTGGACGAGCAACGTACCGATCGTCAGCGATTGCAGCAGCGATTCGAAGAACGTGTCCGCCATCGCCGCAATATCTATAGAACAGAACGAACAAATGAGCCGGAAAAGGAACTGAGTTTTAGACTTCGGTTTTCCGCACCTCATTCGATATTCCGCTTCTTTTGCACCTGCCTTCTTCCTTTGTGCACTTTCCTCGTGTATAAAAAGTGTCCGTCGTTTTACTTCCGGTTACAATCTTGACGTAGGACGTGAGAGTTGTGTCAGGGGGTCACGACAAGGCGCTCCAAGCGGCCACCACACTTCGAGAACTGCACGAATTGCATGATAATCGCTTACGGCTTTCGAGGGACTGAGCCGCCGAGTACATACAAAGGCTATGTGCATGAGACCCCGAGAGCCCACATGCGTCGAATAGATTCAACTCAACTGATCTTTGCATTTGCTCACGACTTCCGCGAATCTGCCTTATCGGGTTGGTTGGTGCTCGAGACATCTGCTTACAATTAGTGTTTGTGCGAGAAGAATAAATGGAAAGAACGCTCCCGAAATCGAATGCAAAACGGCGGGATATCAGTTCTTCTTCGACTATCTCGATCAAAGCAGCGTCTTCAAGATGCGCAAAAGTCGGAAGACACATTTCCACGACTTCGCTTCGAGAACTGCAAGCAACTAGCGAGAAGATCCAGACGCTTCCTTGCGTGTGCGGCGCCGTCTCAGCGGTGACTCGCTTTTTTGCATGCAGTTGACTGGCACATTGCACCCGCTGGTTCGGTTCATTGTCAGCTCGACTGTGTCGTTTGCGGGCCGGTCGGCGGACGCGTCGCGGGCGGCCATTCGCCCGTTTTCCGAGCCCGGCTTTCGGTCGCTCGCCGTCCAATTCGTGCTGAACGGAGAAATTGTTTCGTTCGTGATTATCCGCGCTTTCCATCCGCTTATCACTGATTTTAGGCGTTCTTCGTCCACCCGAAGCGATGTCCGTCTGCAAACACCTGCCGCACGGGACGACGCTCATTAAGTGGCGGATGGGCGACTTTGGCGAGAAGTACCGCAACGCCGTCTACGGAGATATGTGGTGCTCCGACCTGTTCACGACCAACCTGGACGGGAACCCGCAGTGCTTCCTCGTGTTCCTGCCGCCCGTCAACCGAGCCGCCTACTCCGAAGCCCATCCCCGCCTCGACTACCACGGCAAGGAAGATCACGTCGGGCTCGCCTTCATTGACGGCGGCCAGCCGGACGCCCTGATGACCACCTGGATGGAAAACGAGCAGGGCGAAGTCGTCGTGCCCAAAGGTGAATAAATTCGCTCATTCTGCGCTCTAATGAAGATCGTTTCAGTGAGCGGAACCGCGGCGATGGCAAGGCTGAACGTGCAGGCAATCAAACGGATCTCCACCGCCGCGGTCGTCTTCCTCTGCACCGAGATCCAAAAGCCCGCCTGTGGACAAGCGGACGATGGGACCTTCGAACAGGACGGCCAAATCCACAAGATCGACCGCTCGGCGGCCCCGATGGAGTTCGAGTGGGAGTGCGCCTTCGACCGCAACGACGACCACGGCACTCAGGAAAGCGGAGCGATGGCCGTGAGCGGGACGGAGCAGAAGCTCGTGTTCGAGGCCGACAACAATCTGGGCGAGATTTCGATCAAGAACGCGGGAGTGGAGTCGCAGGAGCCGTTCCACTACCAAATGTGGGTGGAGAACGAGACGCGCCAGCAGACCTACAGAACCGGTTTGTTCGCCCAGTCCTTTCATTCAATCCACTTCCCCTTTTGCAGAAGGAATCGCGCGCCTCTTCGGGCAGGAAGAGAACCGTCTGGACGGCATTTGGAGCGAGGAAGCCGATGTGGACGCGTTCTTCACGAACGACATCGCTCGGATGCGCCTTAACATCCGCCCGCTGCGCACTTCGGACGTCTTCGAGCCGACCAAAGAAGCCCAGTTGGCGTCGCTCAATCGTCTCCTCCAATTCATCACCATGCGCTTCAACGACGAGAAGTACGGCGACATTCGCGTCACTGCGAAGGGCGGCACCGTCTTCCACGTGAGCAGTCCGGCGTTTGCAACTAATCGACGCCCCTATTTGCAGGTCTGGAAGGGCGTCCTTTCCGCCCAGTCGGACGTGTTCGAGCGCATGTTCGAGCACGCGAACACGAAGGAGAGCATCGAGCAGAAGATCGAAATGGTCGACCTGGAGCCCGCCGTGGTCGAGGCGATGCTACGGTGGATGCACACGGGCAAGGTGGAGGGCCTCAAGGAGATGGACTCCGCGCTCTACGTGATGGCTGACCGCTATCACTTGGTCGGCCTGCAGGTGGGCGAGCAGTCTTTAGTGAACTCTTTCATCCTTTCGCTTGCAGGAGGTGTGCATCGAGAGCATGAGTGCGAACATCTCCCCGGACACCATTCTCGACTACCTGCAGCTCGCGTTCAAGTACGACGACCTCCCGACCTTCAAGCAGCAGGTGGTCGGCTACGCCGCGCGCAACCTCGCCGCTCTCACCCACCTGGACGAATGGAAGCAGTTCATGGCCGAGCAGCCGGACGTCGTGAACGAAGTGCTCCGCCAAGCGGTGAACACGAGCTGAGTCCGGCGCTCTTCTGTCCCTCGCCCTGCCGTTGACTCCAAATGACCGATAAATCCATTCCTCCATTGGTCTCGTCTTGTTCATGCGCAAAGAAATTCGAAGTGGAGGATTTTGGCGATTGTAAAGCGATGAGCAAAGAACTCGGCTGGTGAGGTTGGGAGTGAGGACGCTTCATTTTTCTTTCGTTTGCTGGCGGCGAGCCTCATCGTATGGGCAGACTGGTGAAGGGCGCTTCCGTGTTGTTTGGACGCTTCGTTCCTCCAAAGAGAAGATGGATTTCTTGCTTGCAACGCGAAGATCATGTGAATCGCCACTGACGTCATGCTTGCCATCAAACGGCCTCTTGTTGTTGACTCGATTCGCGTTTGCCTGCCCGTTCGAGGCGAGCAGACGGACGGGCCGCGTTGAGTGATGAAATCGGGACGAGCGGCGTAAACAACCGACCCTCTTCGCTCGCCTTCCCGCCCATTTCCCAGACGGCGGGCGCGCTCGGTCGGCCGGCCGGCTGTGTGCGGAGGAAGGCGGGCGTTCGGGCAAGCGGCCGGCGCTCTCCTCTCCGCCCGCCCGCCCGCCTGTCCGATCGGAGCGGTCGCTGCCCCTCGCTTCTCGCCCCTCACTCCGCCGTCTGCCGCTTGCGAAAGGCGGCCGCCCGATTTGGCGTCCGCTCAGCCGTCCGCCTGCCTCGTTCGGGCGTCTTTCCGCCAGTTTGCTGCCGATCGCGATCGCGCTTCTCCGTCCTCCCCTCCCTATCGTCCTGATCCTCCGCTCGCTTGCAGCTCCCGAAATGTCCAAACTGCGCTTGATGTTCGTGCTGTTCGTGTGCGCGATCGTGCCGCTGGCGGTCCAAACGGCGGCCACCGTCTCGCCGACCAACGACAACAAGACGGCCATGAACGAGACCGCTCTCATCTTCTCGGACACGTCCACGATGGCGCCGGTGTACCGCGAGGGCTTCGAGGCGGGCCGCAAGGAGGGCTTCGAGCTGGGCTTCCGCGTGTGCCTCGAGTACGTCGCAGAGATCCTCGCCGAGAAGAAGCGGGCGGCCTACCAGACGATGTGGCGCGTCGTGTACTTCGTGGGGTGAGTTCCCTGCTTCCCGCTCGCTCTCCCTCACCGATTGACTTCTTTGCAGTGCGGCCGCTCTCTTCGCGTGTGTCCTCCTCCTGTGCTGCAGCGGAAAGGACGAGCCGGTGGGCGAGAAGACGCCCCTCTTCGGTGAGTCCTCCCCCGCCCTTCCTCCGTCCACTCACTCCTTTCTTTTGCAGGTGCCCAGAAGAAGAACGCGGCCTACGTGTGAGCCGCAGCGACAGCCGGACAGGAGGCGAGATCCCGCAATTTCCTACCTTCCAACTCAACTCTTATGTGTTCGTTTTCTCTGCCTTTGTTGTTCTTTGTTTTCCCTCTGCAATCGGACTTTGCTTCGTACGTTCGTTCTCTGAAGGTCGAATAAAAACGTGGAAGGAATGCATGGGCTTGTGAATTGGGAGGGGGTAGAGGAATCAAGACAAAGTACAACTTTTGAGGAAATTGACCAAAGTCGAAGTCCGAGCAGGGAAAAGCTTCGAAACGATGCAGTTGTTGAACCGATTGATACGCGAGCTGCAGCTCCAGTTCGCGCGCGCTGTCCGCTTCGACGACCTGATCTCCGCAATACCCGTGATCATGGCACGACATTCACCCTTCCTCCTTCAGTCGTCTGTTTAGGACGTGAAAAACGAGGTGGACGCTCTGCTCACCGCCCTCGTTCTCCACTAGAGTCCGCACGTGAACTTCTTTGCGGCGAAGGAGGTCGAGAACTGACGACGGCCCGCCTTCCGCTTCGTTTCTTTCATCATCCCACAATCCTGCACTCGCCGTTGCGTGTTTATCCGTAAAAGGAACCGTTCGACTCTTCTTGCGAGTCCAATGCAAAGGAAAACAAAAGGAAAGAGTAGGTAGGAGGTTTGCGGAGAACGAAAGAAAGAGAGATAAATGGGCGAACAAAAGACAAAAGGGAAAGACGGGATTAAATGTCGATGATCTTCTCCTGCTCCTTGACGGCCTGGTTTTGCTCGTCGATCAGAGCGCGGCGGAACTTGCGGACGCTCTCGTGGTCGTCGAAGAAGGAGCCGAAGACGCCGAGCAGAACGATCGCCCAGAACGTCACCTGTCCAACGGATGTGTCGGCCCACAGCGACCGCACACCCGTGCAGTGCATGAGCAGGGCGATGGCGAAGTAGACGGCGAGGACGGCGGCCGCGCGCCAGACCACATCCTGCAACCGAACGATCGATTAGAGGAGTGAAAAGACGGCGGGGGACTCACGTAGAAGAAGACGGCGGGCAGGAGGAGCGACGGGCGGCGCGCGTAGACGGCCGTCAGGTTGAGGACGGCGACCGCCAGCAGCAGGAAGAAGCCGCCCGTCCACGCGGCCAGCGCGACGTCCACTTTCCGCTCGGCCGCGTACACGCCGACGGAGCCCAGCACGCACACGGTCGTCCCGATGGTCCCGATCGTCAAGTAGGCCAGCGACCAGCCGAACACGTGGCTCTGCAATCAATCAATCGATTAGGGGACGGAGGAGTGGGCAGAACTCGCCTCGCCGGGCAGCTTTGTGTTCGAGCAGGCGGGCGGCGGCGTGATCTTCGGTCCGGCCGGCATCTTCGTCTCGGTTCTTGATCGACGGGTTTGGGCGTGAAGCAAAGGCTGCAAACAGCGGATTATCGATTGGTGGGAGGAACGCGATCGATTGGGAGTGGGTAAACGAAAGTTGCCGAAACAATGGAGAGACGGCGAAGTAAATGAATATTTTTGCTCAATTTAAACGCAAACGGTCGAAAAATTGCGGCACCCGGCCCAAGAAAGAGCGGAAAATGGGAGTGATGACTAAACCGCGAGGCGGCCGGCGCGTCCGATCCCCGCCGACTGCGGGAGAACGCCGACCGGCCGGCAGACGGCGATCTGCGGCCTCTTCGCCGCTAACAAGCCGAAGCGGACGCACATCTTCGGCCGGCCGGACGGCAAACGCAGCGGATTTCGCGTGCGAACAACGAAATGAACACAGCTCGCGGCTTGTCGAAGTTTCCGAAACGCGATTGACGAGCAGGATGCGGCTGTTCAAGCATTCTTTCAAGCAACTTTGTTCCGTTCCTTTTCCACATCCGTCGTTGCTGTCAACACGCACTCAACACACATACGTCGCATTCCTTTGCGGAGAGAACGGAGACCGACGACCTTCAATGACCAAACGAGCTGGTCGCCGCCTTGTTTTTCCGCGTCGGAACGAACGGAAAGCCCGACGATCTTCGGCTTTCGGCCGCAATTGTTCAAGCGGTCGTGTCCCCGTTGATGTTTTCTACGGCCATCCGATTATTTCGGGTCTCGTTCACTCATTCGGCCGTCGGAGGAGTCGAATGATTCCTCTCTCTTGTTTGCCCACCTGCCGGGGGCGGCAGACTGGTGGTCGTTCGACGAGCGGGCGGTGGAACGCCTTTCGGTCGGCCAATTCGGAGAGCGGCCGCCGGGACCGCCCGCTCTTCTTCTTCCTGCCGCTCGTGTGGCGACGGCAAGAAGCGAGTGTCGCGATCTTGTGCGCGAGTGTTCGCGAGCGGCCGCCTTGTGCGGAGATCGGCGGTTGGGCGCGACGGTCCGCCGAAATTGTCTGCGGACGTGCGGCAAGTGTCCCCACTTCGCCCGTCGCTTTCCCATCGACCACGTGATTTGAGTGGGCAGTCCGTTCAATCAACAGTTGTCGTTCAGGTGCAAGAAGTGGACGAGGAACGCGTTCTGCACACCCAGCGGGCGGTCTTGTGCCCCCACTTCTGCCGCCCGTTCCTCCAAAAGAAGAAGAAAGCGAAGAGGAAAGAGAAGAAAAGGAAAGATGTGCCGTACGACGTGTTCCGAGAGCGCCTGAACGAGACCGCCGATCCGTGCGCGAGTTTCTTCGATTTCGCCTGGGGCGCGTACGCAACGAAACACCCGAGCAGGCGGCGACCGAAAAATTCGACGCTAACTTCGATTTGATGCCGAAGATTCACGAGCGGCAGATGAGTGAGTTCTTCTCCAAATCTCCTTACGCTCTCCTCTTCTTTAGGACTGTTCACTTCGAACAAGCCGAGCAAATCGAATGCCGTAGGGAAAATGCGGGCATTTCGAAACGCGTGCCTCCGAGTGGACGAGATCGAGAGATTGTGAACAAGGGAGCTGTGGGCGGAGATGAAGGTGAGTGGGTCGTCCGCTCATCACTCCTTGGTTTGCAGAAGATCGGCGGCGGCTTTCCGCTGCTGACCGCCGGCTGGACGGCCGCCCGCTTCGAGTGGACGGCGGCGCTCGTCGGCTTCCAGGCGGCCAGCGGCGAGAGCGTCCTCTTCCACGTGGACGCCACCAAAACGCCGAGCGGCGAGATGCGCGTGGTCGTCGCTCTCGCGAACCCCCTCCTCCAGCACCCCGAAATGCACGAGCGGCCGGAATTCGCGCCGCAACTCCGAGGGCTTCGCCATTTCCTTGTGGAACTTGTGGGCTTTGTGGCCGCCGACCGGAACTCGGCGGTCGGCTTCGACGCGATCGCCGCGGTCGTCGACGAGGTGCTCCAGCTGGAGCCGCAGGTGGACCGAGTGCTGAACGAGCGGCCGTCCGGCAATCCGATGGATCGAACGGCGGAAAGCGGCTTCTCCGAGTTGCAGCGAGAAATCAAGAACGTGCGGCCACTCCTCCTCGTTCCCTCGTCCAACTCGCATCGCTGCAGGTCGATTGGAAGCGGCTGGTGGCCGAAAGCCCGTTGATGTCCGCAGAAATCCCCCCGCATTTCGCCGCCGACCTGCCGCTTTTCCTCCTGACGCCCGAGTGGATCCCCGGGCTGAACGGCGTGTTCGAGGGGGCAGATGCGCGCACTCTCACCAACTACCTCCACGTGCAGCTGTTGTTGAAACAAGTGGGCTTTCTGGACGGCCGCTCCTCGTCGGTTGGCCGCCGCTTCGCCGACGTGCTGGACGCGCAGGAGCGCCGACTTCAAGGCGGACGGGCGGCGGGCGAAGTGGTGGGACGGGCGGACGCGGCGCGAGTTCGACCGCCGCGCCTGCTGCTTCGAGCGGCAGTACGACCGGCTGGTAAATGGAAGTCGTTGTTGAGATCGAACAAATGAAAAACGAGTTTGTTTTTTCCGCCAGCAAAGAGGTCGCTGCTTCCACACGACATTCACTAATCGAACAAAGATGGCGGGCGACCATTGCACACGGCCGTCTATCGCTTTATTCCGTTCAGAACATACAAACATTTCTTCACCACTCGCTTGACGAGGCCGCCGACTACCGACAACTCTGAACACCGAATGGAGGTGGAGTCCACAGAAGAAAGTTTGAGATGCGTGGCGCAAGAGACGAGCAGAAGACCGGAAGGAGTAATGAGGGACGAGTGACGCATGAAGGAATGTGGAGCGATTTTACGAACCTTGTACGTCTCCTTCCATATTGTGTCGACATCCGAGCAGCGTAGCTCGATTTAAACAACCACCCACGACGAATTCTTCAGACTTCTAGCACCAGGCGAGAAAAGAAGGAGTAGATTCGCGATCGGCTGAAGGCTTGACCGAGCAACGCTAATGCCGCTCTGCCCGCCACACGCCAAAATCTCGAGCTATCTTTCGATATGCAAACTCTCGATCGAACCCTCACTCCTTCAATCTCTTCTCGTTGGGCGGGCGAAGCTGGCAGGGATCCGAATTCGAATCTCGGACGAGCCCATTGTTTTGCCGGCGGTTTATTCGCTCACAACAGAAAGAAGTGACCGCTTCTCGCAAAAAGGGAGGGCGGGGAGCGAGGGGCTCACCAGACTCTACCAGAGGAGGAGCTGCTCGTAGGTGGGCGGCGAGGCGGTGGGCGGCCCGAAAGAAGGGCAGGATGACGGCGATAGGCGGCATCCACTCACTCCAACTCGACGCGCGCTGTCGGACTGCCGGCCGTTGAGGAGGCGCTGGAGTTGGCGGAATTGTGCGGAGCGGCCGGCCCTGACAACACGCTGCAGGAGGTCTGGCGAGGACACGAGTGATGGGGTTCCTGCAGCAAAAGGTAAGCGATTTCAACGCAGCGGGCGCTCACCCCCTTGACCACCAACTCGCCAGCCTGACTGGCGGCCGCGCGCCGCTCGAGCGCCCGCCGCATTCGAATCTGCCGCGACATGACCGCGCGCTGCTCGTGGATCACGACGCACTGCAACGAGAAGCATTCATCCAACCGCTCTCCCGTCCGCCCACCTTCTCGCAGCGGCATGCCTTCCAGGGACACACGTGGAAGAAGCGGTTCACCTTGGCGCCGTGCCTGAAAGTCGGCGAGTTCTCGGGAGCGACTCGAAAGGACTTGCTAAAGGCACTGCCGGCAGCGGTTGTTCCGCGTTGAGGCGGGCTTCGAACACGAGGCGTTCATGACTGACCGGCGGGAAGAAGGCGGCCGCTTAAATGCGAGTGGACTCGCGACGCGCCGCCCCACGTCTCTCGGAAGGGCGGGCGACCGGCGGAGTGTGGAGGATAGTCGGTACGCGAGCACTCGAGTGATGTCAGCGGATCTCCGGCGGCGACCAGCCTTCATCCACTCCCGTACAAAGCGGGAGTTATCGCCGCTTCGATCTCGCGCGATGCTGCGTACTTCGTCATGGCGAGGAGCGGCCGTCATTCGAGGCAGTTGAACGAAAGGGCCGCGTTTCGAGACGTTGGCGGGAGGTGGAGGAGAGAGCCGACGGAAAGAAAGGAGCGGAACACTCAGCCGCCCTCTTCATCCACCATTCAGGAACCAACATCTCAAAAGAACAGCTATCGGCTTCTTCCAACAAACTCTTTTCGTGTTGTAAGTGACTTTCGACGAAACGAGTGCAAACGGTTGTCGACCTCGCTGGCATTGAAACACTCGAGGTCACCCGCCAAAGACGTGAGCTTTCTTGTCGCGCATTACTCGCCGTCATTTGAGTCGAGTCACTGCCAACTGCAGAAAAAACCACTAAGTTTGTTCCACGCGTGGTTGTCTTCTCGCGAAAAAGTGTCCCGCCCGTTGAATCGGCCGCCCTCCGCGTGGAAGAGCAGCCAACGGAAGGGCGGTCCTCGTTTCGCGTTTCATTCTACCGCCCGTTCTTCGCGTCGAACGGCCGGAAACAGTGGACGCTCGCCGGCGACAATCCTTTCGAATCTCCACTGCGCCACGCGCACACGCCGCTCGACGGGTTTATTCCGTGAGGACGGGCGGCAGGCGCGGAAGTCGTGGTAGAAGGAGCGCACGAGCAGCCCCAGCAGGTAGGAGGAGGAGCGGTTGCGGCGCTCGAACGAGGAGGTCGAGTGGGCGGTCCGCTCGGCCGTGATCGCCGCCCGCACGATCTCCAGCGCCCGGCCGCTCGGCGAGGAAGACGGCCGAGACCGCCGCGTAGCGCAGCAACGCGTAGGCGGGCGGGAGTGGTCGACGTTCGCGTCGAGGAACTCCAGCGGGCACGCCGCCAGCCGCCCGAACTGCTTCAACTGCCGCTGGGTAGGGGGCAAGCGAGTCTCTTCTCTCGTTTGTTCAAATCCGCCAGCCGTGGCACTCCCGCCGGCACCTCGCATCCTTCTGGCGGGCGCCCACCACGCAGAGGAGAGGAAGGAGGAGAAGAAGCGGTCCACCGCCCCGCGTACGACCCCCATCAGCCGCACGCGCAGTTTGCTCGTGACCTGCAGCGAGGAGCGGGAAGAATGAGCGGGAGTTCGGGGCGCCCACCCAGTAGTGCTGATGGCGGGCGACCGAGCGGATGGCGGGCGATCGAGTGGAAGGCGGGCGTTAAGGCAGCAACTGAAACCAGAGCCGTGTGCTCGGTGGCCGCCCGGATCGCCGCCGCAGCCGCGGACTCAACTCGTGGCACGCGCCCTCGGCCACCGTTTGCTCGTCGGCCGCTGGTTGCTCGTTCTTCTGTCGACGTCTCATTCCTGTCCAGCTCCAGCAGAAGAAAGCGAGCAGGCGGAAGAGCGCCACGAGCAGCAGCAAGGAGCGGCGCGAGTTCATGCCGCCGAAATTTTCGCATGGCGCTTGCCCGACTGCCCGACTGCCCGCCCGACGGCTCGCCCTCGTTCGGCGCCGAAAGAAGCGGGTCGGCGGTCAAACGGGCAGTAAAACAGCGAGAAGTCGGGCATTGGGTGCGCGGGAAGGCGGGTGTTAAACGCGTAAGGACCGCGCATCTTATCAAATCCTAATACGGACAGCGGTCTTGCATTCGCTCGGATTGCTCCGTTGGTGTCCGTTCTGATGGTCAGCCGCCCGCCATTGCCCACGCGCCAAGCGGGAGTCTTCCGCGGAGAGCGGGTGGGGTGTTTCCGGTCCGAAAAGAATCGTCGTGTGCCGGAGGCAATCCATTGTTATTGAAGCAGAGAAACAGGGGAGTTGAAAGCGTATCCGGAGAGCATCATTCGTTCCAGTAGCGAACTACAAAGGCACTTCTTTTTGAAAACCAACAATCAGCTCCGGCGGTAGGGCCTGTTGAACGTGGCGCCCGCTCTCGCTTACTTCAACGAATGGTGTGAAAGCCGACACCCACTTTTTAGAACAAGAAATAGCTAGTCCGTTTGTTCGTCGGTCATTCGAATGCAAGCTGAGCGAATTGGAGCAATGGGCAGTGAGTGTACCGACCGGTTGCTCGAGGTTCAAAGAACGACATTTTGTCGGCTGTTCTTTGGATCGGGCTGCGATCATCAACGACGCGCCGCCAACTCACGACGAACCCCCAGCAATAAACGGCCGCTCTCGCTGCCCACTCGCGATAACCGACAAAAAAAGTGGTCGGGTGACGACGCCCTCATTCGATCACTGCTCGCTTTTCGCGTCGTTATCAACCCCCGCCTCTGCCGTTGCATTCCGGAATCCACAACAGCAAATGATGCCGAACGGAGACTCTTCCGACTTGCTGCTGGACCCCCGCTTCAACGACGGCGATCGCTTCGAGTTCCAGGCGCGAATTCGCTCGATCACTCGCTTAACCGTGTCGTTGCAGGTGCTGAAGCGAGTGCTCGAGCGACACCCCAGCGTTTTCAATCAGCTGCTCGAAGTTGGCTGCACGTGCAAGACCGGCAGCACCGAACTGCTCGCCCACTTGCGCGAGGCGGTGGAACTCCCTCTCGGCTTCTGCTCCACGGACCGCCTGCCCACTCGGGACGTCGCCCTGCCCTCGCAAGTCTACGCGGCGGCCCGCTGCTACCGAATGGAAGGATCGGTCGTGAGTAATTAGTCGCCGATTGACAGCGTCATCCCGTTTAGGACTCGTCCCGTGCTGGGATCGAAGAGAACGTGGCCGTCGGGAGCGTGCTGGAGTGTCTGGAACTCGCCTTCGCCCACGACGACGAGCAACTCGCCGAGAAGACGCTCCAGTTCGCTGCGGAGAACATCGGGCGGGTGGTGAAACTGCCGCAATTCGACGAGTTCTGCGCGAGAAATCCGCCGCTCGTCGCCCGACTGCTCGCTTCCGTCGCGGCCGCCCGCCCTGATCGACCGGCGGTCGTCGACCAGCCGCGCGGGATGGGGGACGAGAAGCCGCCCCGCGTGAAGGGCGTAGCGGTGGCCGACTTCTGCTTCCACTTGGGTCTTTTGTGCATGCTTTGGGGGGACTGATCGATTGGAAGAAGATTTACACGTGTTTATTTGGAACAGTTAAGGCGGAGGACGGCGTCCATGCGGTCCTCGCGGCGGATGTTGACGAGCTTGAAGAACTTCTGCAGGGCGTCCAGCCGGCGCCGCTCCACCTGCGCGACGAGGTTCTCGCTGAGCGCCGCCCAGTCGTCCGCGTAGCCCAAGTGGACGGCGCCGCGCTCCTCGCCGAACAGCTGCGCGAGCGCCGCGATGTTCCAGAACGCCTGCAGAAGAGGGCAATGAGCAGAATAAACCCACTAGTCGCCTCCCTGCCTGGTCGAAGCGGTGACAGCCGATCCACGTGCGGCGGAGGTCGTGGAAGTCGGCGAGGCGGCAGCGGACGGCGGCGCCGGGCGGCGCGACGCACTCGCGCGTCCACGCGCACAGCAGCCACCACTTGAGCAGGCGGCGCGTGTAGGGCGCGTCGGCCACGAACTGGAACGTGGACTGCAGCTCGGCCATCTGCCCCACGACCAGCGGCAGCGGCAGGAAGGCGGCCATCGAGGGATGCGTGGTGGAACACCGAGTGGACGGCCGTCGTGTGCGTCGAGAAGGGCGGCAGTTCGCCCGCCTGCACGCCGCGCAGGAACTCGGCGAGGTTGCGGCCGGTGAGCCGCACGGACGCGTCGAAGTAGAAGAAGACGGGGTGCTCCTGGAGCGCCTCGACGATCGCCAGCTTGAACGCGTACGTCCGCAGCATCGCCACGTGCGGCGGGTAGCGCGCAAAGTCGAAGCGGCGCACCTCCACGTTGCACCACCCGCTCGCTTCTCGCAGCTGCAAACAAGCGAGTAGGAGGATTGAGGGATCCTTCCTGCCTCGGCGGGACGAAGGCCGAGGTCGAAGAGCAGCAGGTGGGACTGCGGGTAGTGGGCGTGCAGCGAGCGGACGAGGTTGCGCGCCTCGCGGAAGTGGTTGGACGAGACGGCCGACACGAACACGGGCGTCCAGCGCTCGTCGGCGGCCACGCGCTCGGCGGCCGGCGGCGTGCGGGCGGCCGCCGCGTCCGTCAGCCGGGCGGCCCGCAGCGCGCCGAGCAGCCCGCAGTCGAAGCGCCGCCCCCACCGCACGGCGCCCCGCTCGTCCAGGCCCTTGAAGCAGAGCTGCGGCCGGAAGTCTGCATTCGATTGCTCGTCCTTCCGTTCACTCACGTTCTCGTCCTCGCAGAGACACTCGGCCGGCACGGGACTCCCCGAGAGGAGGGCGGCCGGTTGGACGCTCCCGTTCGTCCCGCGCGTCCACCCGCCCGCCCGCCACTCGACCGCAAGGCGCAGCACGAAGAGCAGTCCGAGGACGCCGACCACCCGGCCGGAGATCGCGAACAGCGAGCGCAGCAACGAGATGCCTGCAAGAAGGTGAGTAGGAGGAAGTGAGGAGAACGAACCAAAGTGCACTCGCCGCTCCACTTGCAGTCCGGCCGCCCGTTGGACGACGAGCGGCAGCCGGCTTCTGCTCATCGCCGCAATGTGGAGCGGAGAGGAACGGGCGGAGGCTCGTTTATTGCACCCAAACGCGTGAATTTTAAGCAGCCGGCGGCCAAACGGGGAGCCGATCGCCCGGACGACGCGCCTCGCTAATGAGCCGCCCGGCCGTCTTTTCTTTCGGCGGGGTTCAACGACCAGCGGAGCGGTCCGGTCAGCTCGCGAGCGGCTCGTTCGACGTCAACAGTCGCTTGCTTTTGCTCGGGCAAAGGGGAGGCGGTTTGTTCTCCTTTTGTTGACTTGAGGTGTTCACAAGAGGAGGAAGATGAAGTAATCGCGATTTCCGTCGATCTTCTGGTCCTCGACCAGCGGGCGGCAGAACTTCGAGAGTCTGCAGTCACTCGCCAAGCAAAGAGGCAGACAGGAAGAGCAGCACCCCAAGAAGCGAGCATTTCGACCGGCGACTGAAGCAGACGTTCAATGTAAGCGCAAGACGACGACAAAGAAAGAAGCGGCCTGTTTTTCCTGCCGAACGCGTTTACGGCCGCAAGACGTGGGTTTGCCGTCCACTCCGCCCGTCCATCGCCGTTTTGCAGAATGCTCGCCATCCGTTGGGACGTCTCGGACATCGAATTCCCGTCGATCTGCACGTGGACGCCCACTGGCACCTCCGCTTCTTCTACGAGACGACCGATCGACGGAGGGCGGCCGGTCGCCGACTTGTGAGCGCTGGACGTTCGCTCGGCCACGCTGTTTGCCGTCGACCGCGCCGAAATCGCCGTCCGCTCGGCCCGCTGGCGGAAGCTGGACGGCGAGGAGGCGTTCGTGATCCTCCGGCCGGCCGACGGGGGCGCGAGCGGCTGGACGCGCGACGCTTCGTCGAGTTCTCGCTGCCGACGGGCGAGCGGCGCGTGCACGATGGCCGTGGCCGCGGCGGCGGTCCTCTGCAACCCGAGGGCGAGTCCTCTGCTCAATTACTGGTAGCAGAAGAACACTCGCGCCTGCTGAATGGACTGCCGCTTCTTCTTCGGCCGCCGTCTGCCCCCTCGCCACTCTTTGCGGTCGCCGTCTTCGATCCCGTCGGGAAGCGGTGGGCGGAGACAGCCACCAGATCGCCTCCTTCTTTCGCCTCGTCCATCGCTGCCCCAAATCGCTCGCGAGACGTGCTGGACGGTTCTTCGAAACGAAGTCGGCGTCGAATTCGCCGCCCGCCTGCCGCCCAACTGCGACCTCCGCTGCCCGTGGACCGCTATTGAGTTGTCCAGAAAGTTTCCGAACAAGGCTCGGCCGAGCGACAACTTGTCGCATGGTCAAAATGAGTGCATTTATGTGAATTCAATCGAACATCGCCCGAAATGAGGCGAACAACAGAGGTTATGTTTGTTTCGATAAGGCGACGCAACCGGCCGATCAGCCGAGCTCCATTCGGAAACTTTGGACAACGCAATAGAGAGTTTGATGAGAAGCGGCGGGCATCAAACGAGTACTCAAAGAGAATTGCTTTCTGTTCCTGTTCAACAAAGAGCCTCGTTCATTCCACTTTTTCTTATGCGAACCCGCTTGTTTCTGCCCCCAATCGATGACGAAACACAAGCAAACGAGCGGACGGAGGGACATTCCGACCGCCCCGCTCGCCACGCAATCGACACGCGGCCGCCGCCGCCCCGCGATCCGTCGGGCGTCTCGCAGGTGCAAAAGACCGCTTTTTTCGTCGCGCTGCCGCTCGCCGCCGCCCTGCCGCCGCTTTCCGACCGGCGAGCGCGCTTCCCCGTCCGCCTGCTTTCTTCCTTTCAGCCGCCAACTGACCGCTCTTCGATTGCAGAGATGGACGACGTGGCGGCGTTCCTGGACGAGCTCTCGTTCTCCTTCGGCGCGCCGGCGGCCGAGCGGGCGGACGGCGGCGACGTTTTGATCAAGGCGGGCGACGTCCTCTTCCACGTGAGTCCCCCGCCCTCCCCTCTTTCAAGCGGCTTCTTCACGCGCAGGCCGATCGGGAGCAGCTGGCCGCCCACTCGCCGGTCTTCGCGCGCGCCCTCCGCCGCTCGACGCGCCTCGAGGTGGGCGGCTTCGCGGCGACGGCGGTCGGCGAGGCGCTCCGCTTCGTCCACGCCGCCGTCTTCTTCGCGGCCGACGAGCGCGCGCTGACCGACGTCCACGAGGTGGCCGTCCACTTCGAGCTGCGCGAGTTGGAGGTGAGCGCGCGTTTCTTCTCCGTTCCGCCCACTCGTCCGCTGCAGGCCGTCTGCTCGCGCGTCCTCGCCGCCGACCTCTCGGCCGCCAACGTCCTCCGCCGCCTCCGTTGGGCCGACCGCTCGGGCGCCCGCGAGTGCCGCCGCCTCTTCCGCCAGTTCGCCCTCGACCACTGGGAGCTCCTGCTCGACCGCCTGGACCTCGACGAGTTCTTTCACTCCGATCTGTCCGTCTTGGAAGATTTCTTCTCCGAAGTCTCGTCTTCTCGTTGAACTGCTTGTTTGTTGTTTCAATAAACGCGGTGTCTCGTTCTACGTCCTCGTGCCGGCCGCTCGCCAGCCGTCCACATGAAGCGGTGCATTCCAGCGTGGCGGCGATATCAGGAAGTGGCCTACTGGACGGGGCTGCGATCGTCGACTGGCTCAAGTGGACGACGTAGGGGCGGTGAGTGGGCACAAAGGCGACTCGTAGCTTGTTCCCCGCTGGTGGAATCCTGCCGGCCGCCACGTACTCTGCGCTCACAATGGCGGGCGTCTACCCGCAGCCCTTGGTACCCTACGTTCTGGTACGAAGAAGACGCTCTTTCACCCACTTACTCACTCATTCCTTTCCGATTTCAGCTCATAACCTCGATGGACGCCCTGGCAACGGCCGTTTTGTACCGCCTCGTCATCCCCCGCCACTACGCCCGCACTTCGAATTCCACCGTTTCGGGCGAGAACGCGGCGACGAGCAGGGCGCAGGCATGAGTTGGATTGGAGGATGCTGTAATTTAAGGATTAAATGCGCTTTGTTCTTCTGCCAGTCGATCGTTCGAGGCTGCGAATAACGGACTTGTGGTCTCGTGCCATTGATTTTGTCCTTCTAATCGTCGTGCGGGCCAAGGAAAACGCACAAGGCAACTCGAATGAGAATCGTCTTGCATTAACAAATTTCAAACGATGTATGCTCCCAGCGGGACGTCAATAAGATTTCTCTTTATCATCCATTCATTCACGCGACACAGAAGGCGTCAGCCGTAATACGGAGCAGGATAGACGCCCGGTCGGTAGGCCGTCCGCACGTGCACGCCGCCCATCGGTCCCCGCCACGCGCTCGCTCGGTAGACGGCCCGCTTCTCGCGACCATTAGTCGAACTGAAAGAAGTGAGTGAGGGTGGACGGGAAGACGAGGACCCACCTTCCGGCCACTGCCACGACGAGCAAGAGGAGCAAGAAGAGCAGCGAGAAGACCTTCATTTCGATCGACGAACAGCCGGCAAAGAAGAGAAGTGGACGCTTTAAATATCCAGCGTTCCTGACCTTTTGGGTGTGACTTTTCGTCTCCGAATGATCGCTTCCGCGCGCTTTCCGAGAAACGGCAGCGCCCGCGGGCACGAGTTCCGCGTTCTGCTGCCGCCTTTCGATCAGAGAACAAGGACGCGGAAGTGTAATGCCTTTTTCTCGTACTCTTGCGCGTTCTGCGAACTTTCAACCGACTTCCGCGTTTCAACGAAGTGTTGCGGAGCGAGTGCGCAAGATGCACGCGGTGTCACCCACCCGGGTCTTTCTTTCAAGCTGCGTACGGTCAGATGTCTTCGATTCGTGATCATTCACAATCTATTCGTAGTTGGTCAACGCCCTCAGAGCTCTTTACTCGATTACAACACAAAAAAGTGTCGGTGCAATAAATAAAAAAACATCATGCAGATTGGAAACTCGTGCAACGCGGCCGCGTGCCCTTCGCGACGGACATCACAGCGACGGGACCGCCGAACACGGCGCCGAGATAGCCGCCGCAGACGAAAAAGGCCCCGTCCCAGCGTCGGAATCGGTTGATGCGTGGTCTGAAAAGAAGAAATGATTGCGCGAACGACAGCAAACGGCACTCACTGCTCGTTATCAACGGTCTTCGACTCCAACTCGTCGAAATGCTGCTTTCTCTGCACGTCCTGGGCAAAAGCGAAGACGACGATAACAGAGAAGAAGCAAAGCAAAAGGAACTTCATTCCGGTCAGATGAAAGGGCAGCCGAACTGGGCAGCCAGTGGGTTTAAATACGCAGGAAGACGGCGATCCGGCCAGTTGTTTTCGTCCGCCTTTCTCGAATTCTCGGCAACCTTTGAGGACGAGCCGGTTGTCGTCAAAAATACGCGCATTTCTTGCGTGTTCGTCAATAAAGCATTAGCGGACGTCATCGACGAGAAGAAAACAAGCAGGCGGGCGCACACACACGCCTTTCTTCAACACGCGTCTTGCGCACAGCCTACCGTCTCCTCCTACGGCTTGCCTTCGGATCGCGCAATTATTGCAGCAGTGGGTTCAACGAGTCGCGAATCGTAAATTCATTGAAAGGACAAGAAATGACAAGTTCAACCTGTTTTGCACAAATTTTTCGGCAGTTTATTCTCCCTCCGTTACATTCAATTTCCGAATTCTCCGCTCAATCGAACGTATTTCAGCTTCGGACTGCGCGAATTCGAGCTGCAAGCGGAGCTCATCGGGCGACGGCTGCGGGAGGGCGTAGACGTCCGTGCAGTTGTACTTTTGCGGGTAGCGGATCTGCAAGAAGAGGGAAGAAGAGCTGGGCATTGGTTTTGATGTGGGCTCACCAGTCGGCCGTCCCGCCCGCCGTCTCGCAGCCACCAGCGGCGGTCGGCGGGTGGCTCGTGGCGGGCGGGCGGCGGCGGGAGGCCGAGGAAGCGGACGAGCGGGAGGCGCGCGAGCCGCCGGTCGCCGTACGCCGCCACGTGGCTGCAGTGGACGTCGGCCGCCATGCCGCGCACGAGGGCGCCGATCGTCCCGTTGGAGGCGGCCTTCTGGAAGCGGGCGGGTGATCGAACGGAAGATCAAAGCCGTCCACTCGCCTCCTGCATTCGCTGCAGCCAGGCGGTCGTGAACTCGTCGCCGAGCGGCGTGCGGGGGCGGCGGTCGTCGAAGCGGGGCCACGCCGCCTCGTGCGGGAGGGCGGCGGCGACGGCGAGCACTGCGGACAGAAGGAGGAGGAATCGAACGGGAGAATCAAGAACGCGCTCACCTTCTCCCCGCTCGTCCAGCCGGTCCTCAAACAGCGAGCCCGCACTGCAGCTCTCGAGGAAAACGAGCAGCCGCCCGAAGCGCCCCGCCCGCCGCATCGCCGCGAGCAGCGCGCCGAGGCGGGCGGCCGACAAGCCGGCCGGCGGGACGCCCACGACGCGCGGCCGCCCGTGGGCCGTCAGGTAGAGGAGGACGGAGTCTGCGCGCGTGCTGCAAGCGGGCGATCAGGAGGGCGAGCAGGCGGGCGGCACCTCCGCAACACCCGGCCGCTGCCGCCCCGCACGGCCGTCGGGTCGCCGAGCAGGACGGCGGCGAGGTTCGCGCAGTCGGCCGCCTCGCCCTCGTAGTCCACGGGGAAGTCGACGCGCAGTTCGGGCAGCAGCGAGTGGCTGAAAACGGCGAGCAGTCGGGCACACGGCCGCCCACTCACTCCGGCCGCTCGGGCAGCAGCGTCACCATCCGCGCGGCCGGCAGCCCCAGCGAGCGGAAGAAGCGGAACGCCCGCACCACGTTCGCCTCAAAGAAGCGGGTGGAGCGCCCAGCCGACCGCCACTCACGTGATGCCGCAAGTTCGCCCGCCCGACCGCCCCGCTCGCCAAAACGACCCACAGCTCCGAGCGGGCGCTGAACGAGAGGAGTGGACAGACAGCCGTTTGTTTGAGCTCACTTGTCCGCGAGGAGCAGAACGACGAGGAGGAGAGCAGGAAGCATTGGACCGAAAGAAGTCGGTGACTTCCCCGCCCGATCCCCCGACTCGAAAGCCCATCCAATCTCCATTTATTGCCCCCACCGAACGAGCAGGTTGTTTATTCAGCGAGGGGACTGCGGGAGGGCGGGCGCGAAGCCGACGGCCTGCCGGTCGAGATCCCACTTGGCGCAGAAGAGCGAGGCGAACGGCAGACCTGCAGCAGCCATCGGTCACTTCAACCAGCCCGCAGCCCACTCACCCAGCACGAAGGGTGTGGTGTCCGGGTCGCTCGTGTACAGACTCCACGCGCAGCGCCCGTCGTCCAGCTGGAGGTCCACGATGTAGGCGGCCGGCGGGATGGCGAACGTCTCGCCGCCGACCACGAGCTGCCAGTCGGGCAGGAAGGGCGCCCGCACGCACGCCACCGTGTAGAGGTCGAGCTCGAAGTCGTAGTCGGGCTGCACGGCCGTGTAGACGGCGTCGAAGACCTCGAACGGGACGAGCACTTGCGGCGTGCCGGTGTCCGCTTTCGCGTGGTCGCCCTCGAAGCGCTGCCCGTCGTACGCGAACGAGTCCACGCGGAAGGCCAGCGACTGCGCGGCCGCCAGCCACACGAGCGGCACGGCGGCGTCCAGCGGCGGGCAGACGGCGTCCAGACAGCCGCCGAACGACGTGGCCGCGCGGAACTCCCGGCCGGCGCCCGCCTCGTCCACGCCCTCCACCCACTGGCAGAAGACGCGCTCCAGCCCGCCGAACGCCGCGAACAGCCGCACGATCGGCGCGGACGTCTCGCTGGGCGCCGCCGCGTCGTCGGGGTTCCTGCGCGAGAAATCGGGCGTCTTCTTTTTCTCCACTCACCAACTCAACCCCAAGACGCCGTCGGGCATCTGCGGGTCCACGAAGTAGGGATCTTCCACGTCGTCCACCACGCCGAAGCGTTGCGTCAAGTTTGCCCACTCGCCGAAGTCGGGGAACTGAACGCGCACTCACTCACTCGCTGCAGCCAGGGGGGACTCACGGCCACGAGGTCGTCGAAGGCGGCGCCGAACACCTGCACGTTGCCCGTGAAGGCGGAGAAGTTGCCGGCGGGGCGAGCGCTGGAGGAGCGGGCGGGCTCGAAGGCGGGCTGGTCGGGCGCGCGGCCGGCGTAGTCGGCGCCCAGCAGGAAGACGGCCGTCGTGCCCGTCTCGAGGGCCACCCGGAAGTCGCGGGCTGAAAGCGGCGCGAGTGGCGGAAGCAAGAAAGAACTCACGGGGCGTCCCGACCGCCAGGCGCGCGACCACCGGCGCCCCCGGCCAGCGCGGCTCGTACGCCTGCAACGAGCGGCGATGAACGCTCCCTTCCGTTCGTTCTCGCCCACCTCGTGCGTCTTCCGCCGCTCCCCGTGGATCGCCCGCTGCTCGCCGGCCGTCCACCGCCGCTGCTTCCCCTCCAGCACGAAGGGGAGGGCGACGGCCGAGTGGATCAGCAGGCACACAAAAAGGAGCTTCATTTCTGTTGGCAAGGCGATTGGTGGGCCGGTTTATATTGTGTTTGAGTCGCAGGCAGTTTGCTCTTATCAAATGGTTGTGTTTTGTGCAATGGAGTGGGCAGCCGACTGCTTTGCACGCGGTCAACGAGCCGTAGGCGACCTCTTAATTGAAGCTTGCCCTTTAATGAATGAGTGGTGGGCGGTGGGTGATAAGAGCCGCTCGCAAAGAATGCCGCGAGTGACATCAGGCACTCCCGACCGTTTGCAACGATTCGGGGAGCAGTGCGGGCGTTGCCCCCGTGATCACTTCGACCAACGTGCTGAGTTGGAAGCATGCGAGCAAGAAACAAGCGTGCCCTCGATTTATTGGGTTAAAACAACAATGGAACAAGCAAGGGCAAGTATTTGGACGGTTAGTGTAGCCCCCAAAGTACGTGTAAGTCGGCCGATGCTTTGTGCCGCTTTCTCCCATCAGCACTCGAAAAAGCGACGTGTGAATGCCGAGTCGCCGACCTCGCCCCATCTCGCGCGAAAACTGAGCGCAGTTCGCGCCCGCCTTATCAACGCTCGCTGTTATTCTCGCACCTACCCATTTCGCGTGGTGAGGAGCCGCTCGCTTGGTTCGAACCAGCGGTTGACGGCGCTTCGCGCCGTCCCCAGCTGGGGGTGTCCTTAGACAGGTGCGTATCGAATGCTTATGTGGACTTCGTTCAACGAACCGTACGCTCGCCGCAACTGGAAAACGCCGAGTCGCGCTTTACTACGTTTAAGTCGATTGAAACTCGTCGAATGATCAGTTTCTGAACATAACCCGCCTGTTTACTCTTTTTCACTTTTACGATTCCAAAGAAAAACGGATGCGGACTGCGAAGTCGTTTGCGACTGCAAGTTTCGGGACGGCTTGCACAACCCTAGCTGCTTTAGGCAAACAATGCCAAACAGTCAGTTTTAGATCCCAGCAAGCGCAAAAAGTAAGTGCTAATGGGGGCGCCCCAAAAAACAACTCGCGCGACTGGAGGGCAGGGACTCGTCACAGAATGATCCATTACTCTTTGGCAACCAATCGTTTGAAAATTTGAATCGGTGGTAAGGAGAGCAACTACGTGCTCGACATTCTTGCCAAGTTTCAAGAGAATCCGTCCACTGATGTTCAAACCCGCCGGCTGCTTGCCTGATTGCAGGCATCGGGTTTGCAAGAGTGCTGTGGCCAAGTGGGCCAAGTCGACTCTGTCAAATGTACGCAGGCGTAAAGCCAGCATTCTGCGCTTTCGAAAGAGCCTACATTCATGCCATGACGTCCTAAGCGCGATGAGAATGACGCAATTGAAATTCGCCAAAATTTTCAAACCGACACAAAATTTTCGGTCCATGAGCCTGAGGTCATGGCAACTCTTCCTGACTCAAGTGCGTGTTCAAAAGATGCGCAAGACCTTTATCGAGGTACTTTTTTTTTCGTTTGCCGAATAAAATTCCTGGAAGCGAGAACGGCGCGTTCGAGTGTGGACCTCTTCGATTTTCCGCCCCGACCTTACGCCGTCGGGCGATCACAACTTTCTTCAAAGACATTTCCTGAGGATGCGGTCAATTGATAAAATGTTCCTCGTTTCAAAGCGCATATGTTCGTATACGAAGCTGATGAATTTGGCCGTAAGCAAAAAACGGTACGGCGCGGAACGTTTGGAACGGAACGTTGAACGTGCCCGCGGGCGGTCGAAATGCACATTTTCGTAAATCGCGCATGCAAGTTACTGTAGCCAGAAAAAATTTCAGATCGGTTAGACAGAAGAAGACAGAATTGAAGGGGTGGGTGGGACAAACAGAAATAGCCACATTCTTTCGTGCCAGCGCGTGTGTGCGCCCTTTCAACGTGTAGGTTTTTGGAACGCCGGAACGGGCCAACCGTTGGTCTGAACGGTCTGAAACTTTCACTTCACGGGTTATTTTCGCCACTTTCCATCAGCCAAAAAGTTTTTGAAGTCGCAGCACATGTTTGAACGGGCGAAAGTTACTCCATTTACGGGGGGAATCGATCGGTCGTTGAGTTTCGATCGAAATCATTTGCTTTTCTTTCGTTTATCTCTTGCAAAATTACAGTTACTTCTCGTCCACCCGAAGCGATGTCCGTCTGCAAACACCTGCCGCACGGGACGACGCTCATTAAGTGGCGGATGGGCGACTTTGGCGAGAAGTACCGCAACGCCGTCTACGGAGATATGTGGTGCTCCGACCTGTTCACGACCAACCTGGACGGGAACCCGCAGTGCTTCCTCGTGTTCCTGCCGCCCGTCAACCGATCGAGTCGCCTACTCCGATGATCACCCTCGCCTCGACTACTTGAAAAAAGCAGACAGCTTCGAGCTTTCCTTCATGAATGTCGACAATGGAATCGTATTCAGGGCGACGGCGTGGATGGAAAACAAAGAAGGAGAAGTCGTTGTGCCAAAAAGTAAGGGACTGTGCGTCCGTATTTCACTGGACACTTTTTAGTGAGTGCAACGAGTCAGTCGCTGGGATTGAACGTGGCGGCCATCGAACGGCTGTCCACCACATCGATCGTTTTCCTCTGTTGCAAGGTCGTCCCGCAGGCGAGCGGACAAATCGATCGTGGGACCTTCGAACGCAATGGCGAGGTCCGAATGATCGATCGCTCGACGCGCCCATTGGAATTCGAGTGGGGATGCGGTTACGATCGCACCCAAGGACCTCATGAAAGCAAAGCGATGACCGTGAGCGGAACCGAGCAGAAGTTCGTCTTTCGAGCATCGCGCCTTTTGAGCCAACTCGGAATCAAGAACGTGGGAGTCGAATCCCAAGAACTCTTCTGCTATCAAATGTGGGTCGAGAACGAGAAGCGCGAACAGACGTACAGAACCGGTTTGTTCGTCTGCTCTTCCATTTGAACACTCACAAATTACAAAAGGAATCGTTCAACTGCGTGCGCAACGGGAAAGTTGGCTGCCGGGCATTAACGGTGGGTCTTCGGCCGTGGAGTCCGCATTCTTCACGAACGGCCGCGCTCGTTTGCGCATGGTCCTTCGCCCGCTTCATCAGCCGTCCGCTTTGCTGCAACTCGAGACCAAAAATGTCGATCAAAAAGAGCGACTGTCTGCATTCCTCGACGCCCACTTCAACGACGAGAATTATGGTGACATTCGCGTCGTTGCGAAAGGCGGCGTTGTGTTCCACGTGAACGACCATTCGCGTTTGCTTCCATCGCTTCTTTTTGCAGGTCTCCAGACTCGTCCTCTGCTCGCAGTCGGAGGTCTTCGAAAAGATGTTCGAGCGCATGAACACCAAGGAGAGCTTGGAGAAGAAGATCGAAATGGACGATCTGGAGCCGCCGGTCGTCGAGGCGATGCTCCGCTGGATCTACACGGGCAGAGTGGACGGCCTGAAGGAGTTGGACTCTGCTCTCTACGTCGTCGCCGACCGCTACCACTTGACGGGTCTGCAGGTAAGCGAGCGGATCCCAGAGAATGTCTTCATTCTTTCGTTTGCAGAACGCGTGCATCGGGAGCATGAGCGCCAACTTCTCTGCGGACACAATCTTTGACTACCTCCAGTTGGCCTTCACGTACGATCGGCTGCCCACCTTCAAGCAGCAGGCGATCTCGTACGCCGCTCGCAACTATGCTGCTTTGACCCGCTCGGATGGCTGGAACTCGTTCGTTGCCGCCAATCCGGAGATTTTCGAAGAAGTGAACTGCGTAAAGCGTTGAGCACGAGCTGTCGATCTGTTGTTGAATGACAGCGCACAATGTACTCATTTCTTACGCCAAGCAACCACGTGCAATGGCAGGATGGAGGAGGATGCCGTGGGCGACGCGAACACTCGCTTTGAAGACGTTTGAGTCAATCTTTACGGCGAACGAAAAGAAGGCGGTCGGGCAGCTGGAAGAAACGAGTGATCACCCGGCAAGAGGATCAACTCGCTTGCCGCCCGTCTTTTCGTTCCGCTCGCCACAACGTGCCCAAAACAGCGACGCACGCTCATTGCTTCGAAGTGGTCGCACACGCCGGTAGGACTGGGCAGCACTCAAAGAGGAACTCGCGTAAAAAGCGGCAGAAGGAGTTCTTCCGTTCAGTTTTTTCTCTGCGAACACCCCCAAGCAGACGTTCAGCGGGGTCCTCCGCTCACTTGCTTCAGTAAACCAAAACAAACGAATTCCCGCTTCCGAAGATCGAACAAGCGGCTAGAAATCAAGGGTTTATTTCGAAAGACATTAGAAGAAGATCAACAATGAACGAGAAAAAAGAAGGCGTTTGAAAGCTCAAAGTCCGCTAGCGGCCGTCGACGAGCGCGACCACGATCTCCATCCCCGCGTGCTCCCACTTGAAGGCGACGGCGGTCGGCGGATCGGCCGGCTGCTCCGCAAAGTCCTTCGATTTGGCGAAAAACGAGCGGAAGTGCTTCGTCTTGCTCGTGAAGTCCTGAACACGAGCGACCGAATGGAATGAATGAAAGGAACTCACCAACTCCTCCATCTCCTCGCCGCGGTAGATCGTGCACTCGACGAGGAACTTCGGGAGACGCGCCGCCCGCGCGAAGGCGACCAGCTGGCGGCAGCGGACGTCCACGAACCGCAGGCCGAAGTGCACGTCCGCTTTCGACTAAAAGGGAGCGGGAGGAAGAAGATTGCTAGAGGCACTCACAAGCAGCTCGTCCACGTCCATCGAAAGCAGGCGAAGGTTGACGGCGAGCGCGGCGTTCAGCGGCCGGAGGTTCGCGAACGCCGCCCGCAGTTCGCGCGCCTCCGCCGCCGCCCACTCGCATTTGAGACGCCGCTTGCTCGCGCGCAGCTTCGCGACGTCGCCGGGCAGCTCGAGGAACATTGCCTCCAGCTCCACCGTCCGCACGTGCTCGTTCGGGGGCAGTCTGAAGGGCGATCAAGCGGGAGCGAGAGCGGAGGACTCACGGGCCGCAGCAGGCGAGCGCGTTGCGGCCGGCCGTCTCGAAGTCCAGGCGGACGACGGCGGCCGGCAGGGCGAACAACGGGCGCACGTCTACGCGAGGATAAACGAGGGGATGGGCGGAGGACTCACCCGCCACGCCGCCCGGCGCCTCGAGGTCCACGATGCGCGCCTCCTCCAGCGGCGTCTCGCGGCCGGCCAGCAGCGCGCAGTCCTCCGCGCGGTCCGTCTTCAGCCGCACCACGCGGTCGGGCAGCGCGGCGACGAGGGCGGCGAGCAGCTTCGGGTCGACCGGCTTCACGATCAGCTCGACGGCCGCCACTCGCGGGTTGTCTGCAAGGCGGTCGGGCGGGCGGAGGAGGGCGGGGAGGACGCACCTTTGAAGCGGAAAAACACGCGGCCCCACTTGGAGCACTTGGCCGCCCGCTCGACGCTGCCCGCGTTCACCACGAGGCGCGGGATCTCGGCGACGGCCAGCAGGCGGGCGAGCAGTTCGGGCGAGCACGCGTCCTCGCCGAGGTGGAGCGCCGTCTCCCCGCCCGCGCGCCAGAGGGCCGAGCGGAAGAGGAACCGCGGCCCGCGCAGCACGACGGTCGGCGGCTCGGCGTCCGCTCCCATCGGCCGGAAGAAGAGCGCCGCCCAGGAGCGCGCCACGAAGAACAGGCGGCCGGTGCGGAGGCGCGTCGCCCGCTTCTCGTCGGCCGGCTGCTTCGGCGGCGGGCGGTCGGGCAGCGCGCGCCGTTCGCGCAGGAGGTGCCACGCGACGAGGCGGCGGACGGTCTCGCGCGCGGCAACTCGCGGCTTCTCGGCCGGCGGCTCCACTTCCATCTGAAAAAGGAAAAGGTGAACGAAAGCGAGTGGAAGGAAGAAACGACGCCCCGCTTGCCATTCGAAAGCGAGCGGCGGCCGCGGATGTTCGCGCGTCCCCGATCGCCGTTTCGCACTCCGCCGCCGTCTTCCCGCCGCCTCCCGCTCGCCGCTTTACGCCCCGACGGGAAGACGGGCGAGCAGCCGAGTCGAGCGGCGACGAACGGCTTTCTTTTCCGAAAAGAACGGAGATCGCTTGTTGTGGGGAGTGAACGAAAAAAACGATTCCTCCGGCCTGCTTGTTGCCCGTTCTCAGACCCCGGCGGCTGTCGAGCAGCATTCCTGTTGACTCGTTTATTATTGAAAGTGATGACTACCCGTCGAACGGTAAAACAAAGGAAAGAATGAAGAACAAGTGAAAGAAGGAAGAACCGATGGAAGAGCGAGAGCCCGAGTGCTCACTGCTTGGGCCCGCATCCGCACGAGCAGAAGGACCACGAGTAGGCGGCCCCGTCTGAACACCGGCCGTCAGCAACCGGAGAGGACGCGGGCGACTCACCTTCCTCGTTGCAGTCCGAGCGGCACGTGCAGCGGCAGTCGTCGTTGCAAACGCAGCAGCAGACGCAGAAGACGGCGGCCAGCGGGACAGCGAGGCTGCAATCGAGCGATCACTCCACTCGAACGGAGGGCGCACTCACCACACGAAGAGGACAAAGACGGCCGGCAGCGTCTCGTACGCGGCCGGCTCCTGGGCGGGCGGCCACGCGGGCAGTTCGGCCGCCGCCCGCCGAGCGAGCGGCTGGCCGACCGCGAGCGCCGAGAGCAGCGCGAGAAGGACGATCGTCTGCGGTATCTCGCGGTCTGCAAGCGGGCAGATCGAGCGGGCGATAGCGGCGAGAGAAAGGGACAACCCAATGGCATTCCGATCGATTGGCGGAGGAACACGCGCACGTGCGGGAACAAACGACCGCATTCTCCCACCGACACGCCGCTCGAAAACAACGCGGTTTATTCGGAAGACTCCACTAGAAACAAGTGCAAGGGTGAAGAGCTACGGACAACAAAGAAGAAGGAAGGAAGGAATGGGAGGATTGATCGAAAGCTCGCTTCAATTCGGGCGGTACTTCTGGGCGTTGGCGGCGACCGTGCGGACGGGCGGCGAGGGGCGGCGGTCGGCGTGGAGGCGGAAGGCTGCAAGCAGAACGGGGCGCGTGATCGGCGGAGGGGAACGAACGGAAGTCCTCGCGCTCCCGCTCAACGGCGGGCGGCTCGAGCGGCCGGACGCACGCGCAGCAGGCGACCCAACAGCAGCCGCAGCACGCGGCGATCCCGACGGCCGGCCTGCAGGCGAGTGGACGAAAGCTGCGGGCGGCGACTCACCCGACGAGCAGCCAGAACCACCAGCTTTTGTACCAGACGGGGTTCCGCGTGCCCTCCGCGTAGCCCCGCGCGTAGTGCCACTCGGGCGGCTGCGTGGTCGCGAGGCCGCCGGCGTCGGTCGGGCGGCCGTCCAGCAGCCACGGCAGGAGGATGAGCGCCGCGACGATGCAGAGGATCGCCTTCTCGCTCATCGCGCGGTGAAATCAAAGCAGATTGCGGGAAGGCGGTGGGGGCGCGAAACGGAAAGACGCGGAAGCATTCGATCGGCCCCGAACTCTTCCGAAAGACGGTCGGCAGACAGAGGGACGAAAACAACGGCGATTTCCCGCCCGGCCTCCTCGCCGCAACGAGCCGCCCGCCGACCGCCGCCCGCGTTCTGCTCGGGCCGCCGATCGGACGGACGGGCAGCAAGCGGGCACATTCGGGCGGTCGGGCGCAAGGAAGGCGGGGGGGAAGAAGCGGGAAGGAGGACGGGGTGGAATGAACGAAAGGAACTCCAATAATCAACACAATTGACAATCAAGTAGCTGAGGATCAAGATTCAGAAGGATGGACGGTCCTCTCGACCGTGTTCCACTTGTACACTCTCGACCTTTAACGAGTACTTGCGGGATTGCTTTCGCTCGACGAGCTGCCCGCTTTCGGGTCCCGCCGCGAGTCCGCGGGCGGGCGCAAATCGACGCGGGGGACGCCGACCCGCCGCCGCCGCCGCGTCTTCCGCCGCCAATCGCGCGAATTTCCCCACTCGTTCGGCTGAATCTCGCGAATGATGGCGCTGTCGGCGGCGAGTTCGACGCTCACGATGATCAAGGAGGAGGAGGAGCGGCGCGTGTGCTCGGCGGACGAACTCGTCGAGGTCTGCAACGGGATTTTGGATCGTTTCCGCTCCGTCCACAATCCCCCCACGTTGTTCCAGCTGCGACAAAGGTTTGTTCCTCGTTCCCTCCGATTATTCCACTCGTTCTGCTCGCTTTCAGTGCGGCCGAGATCTTCCGCCAGTCGGAGGTCGTGGAGCCGATCAAGACGGCCGTGCACGACGGCAAGATCCTCCTGCGGCCCGATCTGAACATCGCGGCGGACGTGGCGGTCCGCAAGCAGGTGGTCGGTTTCCTGCGGAAGTTCGAGCCCCGCTACCTGCGGCTCGCCCTGGAGACCGTCTGCAAGGCCACGACGGACGTGACGGACGACCAGTGGCCGCAGAAGCTGGCCGACTTCGCGGGCGCCCACGTCTTCTGCTCGCCGGCGATCCTCGCGAACCGCAAATTCTGCCTCTCCCGCTCCCACCTGAGCCCGGAGGGCGTCGCGGCGGCCGGCCGGCATTTCCTCACGGTCTTCCTGCAGTCGCTCTACCTGCTGGAGCGCTTCGTCGAGTACGAGCTGGTGCCCGACCTGCCGCGCATCTTCACGGTCGCCTCGAACATCAAGGCAAGTCGCCCGCTTCCTCCTGCTGTTCATCCTCCCGCTTTCAGACGATTTCCGACGTGATCTCGTGGGTGAGCCGGGAGCTGATCAGCGGCCGCACCCTGCTGCCGAAGGAGCTGGAGATCGCGGGCTTTCGGCCGTTCTTCGTCCAGGACTTCAAGGCGAACCGCCTCTTCTGCGTCCAGAACCTCGGCCGCGACCTCGCCGACGGGCTCATCCTCTCGTGAGTCCCCTCTTCCTCCTGCTTTCTGTTGCATCCCCTCGCTTGCAGACGGCTCATCGAGAATTTGATCACCGAGCGGACGGGGGCGTTCATCCCGCTCGTCGGCATCGTGCGCGACCCGAGCGGCGACCGCCTCCGCAAGGTCCACAACCTGCAGGAGTGTCTGCGCGTGGCCCGCCAGCACGACCTGTTCCTGATGAAGCCGAAGAACGGAGAGTTCGTGGCCGACGTGAACGCGCTCTCGGTGGGCGACCAGAAGGAAGCCGTCCGCCTCATTCGCGCCCTCACCGGCTACGCGGCCGGCGACGACGGAGGATCGGTGAGTGCCAAGGCGAGTGGGTGGTGATCACTTGCTTGTTTGCAGGTCGAATCGCTCCGCATGACTCCCGTGAGTGCGCGCGGCTCGGCGGCCTTCTGGCGTCCCGATCGGCCGCTGCGCCGCTTCGAGTCGACGCCCATCGTCGGGGCGGACGCCACGCCGCAGCGCCCGTCGCTGCGCTCGCTGCTGCCCGAGACGGCCGCCTCGTGCACGGACCTCACGCGGACCCTGGACCTCCGCTCGTCCAGCTGCGACCTCACGCGCACCATCCCGCGCCAACGCTCCCATTCGTTCCGCTCCGAACGGTCGCCCAGCCCGCCGCCGCACGAGCAGAAGGAAGAAATCGCCGAACAGGTGCACGAGGAGGTGCCCGAGCAGGAGCACGTCGAGGAGGAGCTCCCAACCGCGCTGGAGCACTCAGCCGAGCGGACGGTCGAAGTCGAGGAGGAGAAGGCGGAAGACGAGGACGTGGAGAAGGTGGGTCCTCCTTTTCGATGGGAAGAACTCCTCGTGTTGCAGACCCTGATGAAGTCGGCCATCGACAGCCTCGAGATGAAGAACATGGAGCTGGAGTCGCGCATCAACGCGTACGAGATCCAGGATTACGGCCACACGGCAAGTCCTTCTTCTTCTTCTTTCTTTCGTTCATTTCCGCTCGTTCGTTTGCAGGAGAAGATCCGCGAGCTGGAGGCCCAACTGAAGGAGGCCGTTGAGCGCGCGGCGGCGAACGACGAGGCCGCCGGTCGCGTCGAGTCGCTTTGCATCCAGCTCGAGGCGGCCAAGCAACGCGCGACGGCCGCCGAGGGACGCGTGGCGGACGCCGAAGCGCGCGCGAAGACCGCCGAAGAAGAGGCCGACCGGCTGCGTGCCGACGGCGAGCAGAAGCTGCTGGACGTCGAGAAGACGGCGGCCGATGCGGCCGAGAAGCACGCGGAGGACGTCGCCACCCTCCACCGCCAACTCGCCGACCTCCGCTCCCAACTGGAGGCCGCCAACAGCCAGGCGGCCATCGAACTGGAGAAGGCGGCGGCCGAAGCGGCGGCTCGTGTGGCCGAAAAGGAAGCCGAGGTGGCCGCCCTCCGCTCCGATCTCCGCGACCTCCGCGAGCAGCTCGACGCCGCGAACACCCGCACGACGGCCGAGGAGTCCCGTCTGTCCGTCGAACTGGAGCAGGAGCGCGCGCGCACGGCCGAACTGCAGGCCGACCTCGAGAAGACGGCCGCTGAGTCCCAGCAGACGACCGCGCAAGCTCAGGCGTTCGAGAAGGAACTCGCGAAGTCCTCGGTGAGTTCCCTTCCTCCATTCTTTTGCTCGCATCTCCTCGTTTGCAGGTCGTGATCGGCGAGCTGCGGGATCGCATCGAGAAGCTCGAGTCCGCGCTCCACGACTCGCAGCACGCGTTCCAGTCGCTCTTGCCCAACGCCGACGACCTCACTTCGCGCGTGCGCGACGAGCTGCGCAAGATCCACCACGTCCTGACGCCCTTCTCCGTGCCCCAGCCCAAGATCGAGTCGCCCTTCAAGGATCGCACGAACAAGTGAACGGAGATCCCCAACTGTACCAACGTTTCGTTCGACGAGATTGTCTCCCGCATTTCACTCACTCATTTTACCCACGGACTGTGCGAATGAACGGTTCTTTTCGAATTTATTCGATCAAACGGTTAAAACAAACAACAAAAAGGTGAAGGAAACTTACCGAAAAGATTTAAAAAGTGAGAACAAACTGGGGGGAGGGGGGATGAGGGGGGCTTTCGATCAGAACTTTCCCGAACGTCTGCTCTCGAGCTGCCGCACGCGATCGCCGACCGTTCCGCGGCCGAAAGCGGGGTTCGTGGGGGGGGGTGGTGGACGGGCGGCGAGGTCCAGTAGACGCGGGCGTCCTCTGAACGGTGGGGAGTGAAAACGAAGGGAAGAAGGAGGAACTCACCCGCATTTCCTTGCCGCTCCATCGCTTGGAAGTGGACGTCGTGGTAGGGCGGCGGCGGGGCGGTCGGCGGTTCGACAAAGCGGCGACGAAATTCGGGCGTCGCCGGCCGCTCGTTGTTGTTCACGTCCCGCTGCGGCCGCTTCTTCGCGCACTTGGAGCGGCAGAAGTCGACGATCGCGCCGAGGGCGCACATTCCGATCAGCCTGCAAGCAAGCGATCGAAAAATAAAGAAAGAGGAAAGGGGACTCACGTGACAACAACGCCGCACGCGACGTGCATGTACCAAACCGGGTTCTTGGCGCCCTCCTCGCGGCCCTTCGCGAAGCCCTCGCGACGGGCGTGCTCCTTGTGGCGCTCCATCACGGCGCGGCAGTTGGGGTGTCGATTGCAGTAGTCGTTCCAGTACTGCTGCGAGTGGTCGGCCGTCGCGCCCCCGACGGCCAGCGCGAACAGGAGCAGGAAGACGAGTTTGAAGCGCATCCCGCCGGCTGAAATCAAACGAGAGGAGTGGAAGGAACCCGTGCACGGGCGAGAGAAGGCGGATGACTCATGGATTTCTCGCGTTGATTCGAGCGAAAGCCCCGCGGAGTGGCCGCCCGGCAATTCGCCGCAAAAAAAAGCGACGCGCGCGCGCCGTTCGATCGGCGGCCGCCGTTTGGCAGCCGGCGAGCGGACGGGCCGACGGACGGGGCGAACGGGAGAGCGGCGGCCGGCCGGCAAAACGGGGAGCAGAAGCGAGATGTAAACAACGCGATCTGCCGCCCGTTTTCGCACCGATTTTCCCACTCGCCGGTCGCCCGTCTGGACGCCGAGCGGACGGACGGGCGGATGGAAGGCGCCTCCTAAATGCCAGGAGAACGCGCGACGCTCCGCCATTTCGATGAGGAACGAGTAGCAAGGGCCCGAAGAGTTGAGCAAAAAATAAACTGCAAGGTGCAACAAGATTCATTTTTTCCGCATCAGATGAGCAGTTGGATTGAGTGTGGTCATTAAAGAGTCTCAAGGAATGTTGGCTCGATTACGCTGTTCGGTGCGTCACGTTGCTTTTTGTAAAAACGGTGGATTTCTGCAGCGTTCCATACGAGGAATGTTTTGTTGTCCCATCTGAAGATGAACCTCCTAATGCCCGACGTTCGTGTCCAACGACTGACCGCCGGCCACTTTCCACGACAACGTGGAGCTTTTGACGTGGAAGGCGGCCGCCTGCTTGACTCTTTTTGCTCGCGTTAGGCAGACGGCAGTCGGCGAGTTCAACTGATCACAAACGAGAGGAGTGATAAGCAGGAAGAAAAGAGGACGGCAGGCTGGAGGCACAACTCCTGAACACGCGTATATAACGAGAAGAAAGTCACTCATTTCGACTTTTTTCTGCTTCCAATCAACATGCACTACTTGTTCTCCTTCTTCCTTTTCTGCTCGATGTTCTCATGGTCGCCGGCTTGCGCGCAGTCGTTCAAGATGGTCGGCCGGCAGTACCACCGAACGGCGGACGAAATTCGCGAGTACCACGTGCAGAAGAGGCAGCAGTTAGGCGATTTGTACGTCCCAAACTACCCGGACATCATCGTTTCGACATTTCTGATGATCGGCACTCCCCGCAAGTCCCTCCTCCTCATTCAATTGATCAAGCGGTCCTGGGTTTGCAGCACAAGTCTTCGAGGTCGGTTTCGAGACGGGCAGCGACGACCTGTGGGTGTTGAGCGAGGGATATCCCGGCCGCAAGGAAAACCAATCGTTCTACGATCCGAGGTGAGCATTCTACTAAACGTCCACTCCTTTTCGTGCTTGCAGCAAATCGATCAGCGGAGTGAAACGAAAACGGTTTACGGAGGTCTCCGAAGGAATGGGGCTCTTCGGCCAGGGTTACTCTGACGTTGTCGTCGTAAGCAACAAGCCTCCATTTAATACCCTTTCTTTTGTTTAGCTCGAGAACCGAACGATCCAGTTCTTCGGCGTGGTCGAGGGCTCGAGCAATCCCGACTACGCGGGGCTGGAGTTTCCGTTGGACTTCGAGGGAGTCCTCGGTGCGTTCCTTTGATCAATGGGGAGAATTCTCGTGTTTGTTCGAAGGGATGGCCTGGAATCCGAACAAGCTGGACGTCGGCGAGTACTCGCCGCCGATCGTCAACATCCTCGATCAGCTGGGCGAGGGCGTTCCCCGCATGTACACGCTCTGGTTGAAGATGTTCGTTCTTTCTGTCGAGCAACGGAACACACCTGCTTCAGGGGGATGATCCCCGACGTTGGCAGATGGATGGGCTACGCGACGATCTTCGGTCACCTGGACGAGTTCGACTGCGCCACGGACTACAATTTCGTGCCGCTTTCGTTCGACACGACGAACGAAGTGATGTTCTTCGCGCTGGACTCCTTCCAAATGGGCGCCTTCAAGACGAGGGCGGGCGGGAGCGCCCGAGTCGATACCGGCTTGCCGATCATCGCCGTGCCGCAGGACGTCTTCACGGCCATCTATCAGCAAATCCAGCCGGACTACTCGTTCGATCACGGTCTGTTCGTTTTTCTTTCATCCCACTGAAGGGTGTTCAGGAATCTACACGACGCCGTGCACGAATGCGGGCAAATTCCCGGACTGGAAGATCACACTCGGCGGGCGGGAGTACGCGATCAACTCGACCACCTACGTGGTGGATGTGAGTAGTTGAAGGTCGACAGAAGGTTGTTTATGGAAGCTTTCAGCTCTTCTTCCAAGACGGCAACTGCGCGGTGACCTTCGACCTTGCTTCCGCCTACACGACAAGCGACTACGGGATTGGGAATCCCTTCCTTTGGATTCGTCTAACGGCTAGAAGGTTGAAGTGATTAACGAGTGCCTTGTTGCAGAACTATTGCCAATTGTTCGATTTGGACAACGGCCGGCTGGGCTTCGCGACGGCCCTCGACGTGTGACCACTTTGCTGCAATCCTTTGCATCCTCCATTGCGTGCGTGTGCGCGGAGTTTGTAGTCGTGGATTCGAACAAAAAGAAACCGTTCATTCGTATTCGGCCGGTTGTACCCGACATTCTCGTTCGAAACATTCGGACGCACGAGTTGCGTGAGGAGGCGGAAGAAATCGGGCGGAAGTCCCGACCGTTTCGTCTGCTGCGCGTCACTCCGTTCTTCCTTTCGTTTCATCCATCCGTTGCGTTGCATTCGGGTATTTTCGAGTCGGAAGCCGACCGTTCGACTCGACGCCGCCGACCGCCCACGACGATCGCCGACGAGCGGGCGGCACGCGAGGAGTTCGTGGACCGAAGCTCGAATCGACATTGCGAGCCCCCGATTTCGACGAAACGAACGAGTGGATTGTGCAACCGCGCATTCTTTCCTGACTTCCGGTGGACGGCGAGATGAACGTGAGTTTGTCGTTGGTTTGAACAGAGACCAGTGTTGTCGACAAACCTTCCCTCTCGTTACCCCACTCCCAAGATCTCAAGCATGAACGTCCACTTGTCGCCCGACCGACTGGCCAAGCGGTGGAATCGCTCGCGTTCCTTCGAAGGCGGAAATTCTTCTCGAATTTCTGATTGTTATTGCCGGCTGACTTCATTGCTCACGCACTCATTCGGGCGGCCAATCAATGGGAAATTCCATTAGACATGCGGCCACCCGCAGCGAGGAGCGCGTGTTTTGCGAGCATTCCACCGGCCGGCGTCTTGAACGGCAGACAGGTGGCCGACGGACGGCGGGCAGGCGGCTAATTGACGACGAGGAGGAGTTCGAGAAAATTGGGTGTTGAGCGGCATTTCGAGCCTCCAATCGCTCACTGATGTCTCTCGTTTGTTTCGAGCAGACACCACTCGTCACTTCGATCAAATAGACGTCAACTGGAGGCCATCTTGCTCGTTGCAAACTGCTCATTTCTCTTGCATTCGCCTGTCCTCGCTGACGGACGGCGGGCGTCTTGGGAACGAGCGTCGAGGCCTCGTGGGTGGTCTCTTTTGTCTCCGCTCCCTAACGAAAACGATGACCAAACGACCGTCTTTTGTGGTTGAGCGGTGGGAAAGGCGGAAGTCACGGCCGAAGGGAATGCTCGCCGTCTACACCCCAATTGGATTCATTGCGGGGATTCGATTGAGAAAGCAGCGAGTAATCCGTTTTGTTTGCTCGAGAGTTGCGGAAAACAGTCGCGATTCCTTTCGCTCCAAACGACCGGTCGACTGCTTCCACCAACGAAGATGATGGCCGCTTTTCAGCCGTCCACTCCCCTCCTTCTCGCTGGTGTCGATGACTAACGACGAGGCCAAAATGTTGCTCGAAGCGGGACTCCTGTTCGAGTTCTTCCTCTCGATCCCCTCGCTGCTCGTGAACGTCTACTTCGCTTTCCGTTTCGGGCAGAGCGAGTGCTTCTCCGAGAACCTCCGGGTGCTACTCGTAAGTTCCCCGCCAATGAACGCTGTCAAGAGGCGAATGGTTTGAAGGTCTCGTCGAACATCATCACCGCCCTCTGCAGTCTTCTCCACCCGCTCGTGCAGGTGGTGCCGCCCGAGTGGTACGCGGTGGAGAGCGGGCGATTGGGCGCCGTCTTTACGGCCGTTTTGGTCTACGGCGCCAATTTCTTGATGATGATCCTCGTTAGTTCTTCTTCAATCACTTCTTTCCACTCGCTTCTTCCAGTTGATGATCGTGAACTCGAAGTTCCTGATGGTGGGCGTTGAGCGGTGGATTGCATTCAAGCAGCGCGCCGACTACGAGCAACGAGACGGCAGCGGGGCCCGCCGGGTGCTCGTCTACTACGTGCGTTCTCTCAATCGATGAGTGAGTGGATGGAAAGGTTGCAGGTGATCGTCGTGACCATCCTCTCGGCCATCAAATCGGCCGTGATGTTCGGCACGTCGACGGAGGAGTCGCTGGACGAGCGGCTCGCGTGGACCTTCCGGCCGGATCGCTGCGTTTGGCTCTTCACGCCGCTCACCTTCTTTGCGGGCCTGACGTGGATCGTTGGAGTGGCCGTGAGTCCACGAAGCTTCCTCCAATCGCCCATTCTTTCTTTTTGCTTTCAGCAATTCTCCTACCTCTCGCACTACGTGAAGAAGTACAAGTATCACGGGAACACGCTGAGCGAACGCTTCCAGTTGAAGCAGATCGCTCAAGTGGTCGAGGTACGAGCTTTATTGCCCTTCTTCTATTTGTCAAATGTGTTTGAAGGTGATGATCCCGCTGCTCGCCGCCTACGCGGTCGGAGTGACGTACTCGGGCTGCTGCATGCTCCTCCTGCTGTTCCGCTATTTCGTCCAGGGATTCGGGACCAGCACGCCGCAGTACATTTTGTGCGCCAATGTGAGTCGAGTGGAACGATTAGCGGCAAGGAAATACGTGCGGAGATCGCGTGTCTCGCTGCAAAGCCCGCAATTAGCGAAAGGTCGTGACTAAAGCGGAGTGCTTGCAGGCCGCCTACTACTCAATCCCCGCATATTCGTTGTACTCAACAATCTACATGTTGTACTACTTCCGGCCGATCCGCCGGCTGATGTTCGCCGACATCAAGCGAGTGTGCGGGCTGGAGTGTTGGAAGGGAAGCGTCCATCCGGAGACTCAAGTGCACGAGAACGAAGGGCAGGTGTACTTCGACCAGCTGCGACTCTCCTGGGCGTGAACCACACTTTTGATGTGAAGACTTCTTTTTTACCCAGAAATAAAAGAATGCCGATGAGCTCGAAGAATCAGAGGCCAAAGGACGACAAAATGGAAGTTCTAGAAACAGAAGCAAGCAACGACTGCTCGTCCAGCACATCCACTTTCGCTTGCTCCCTGACTGTTGCCTTCACACAACCACGCGGTCAACAAAACAACTGCGACGCGGAAAGAAGACCGAGTGAACGAATCGATCCGTTAGAAAATGGAAGACTTGCGCAAACAGCAAGGTCTGCTCGTTCGAGTCGGCGTCCGCGATCACTCGTTTCTCGATCTCGTCGAACAAACCGGTCGGCCGCCCAAATGAGCGCGTGGGAGGCGGAGCTGGCCGAGGGGTTGGCGGACCTGGACCGCGCGCAGGAGTGGAGCGGCTGCATGAGCGGCTACGAGGAACCCCCGCCCCAGCCCCTCCCAATGGAGGCGCCTGCGAAGAAGCCGAAGGAAGAGCCGATCGTTCCGGCCGAGGCGGAGAGCTCGGCGGCCTTCCACTCGGCCGCCTCGGCGTTGATCGAAGCGGACAATTCGGTTCGTTCGGTCCGCAAAGCGAGTGATCTTCCCGCTTGGACTTCAGGAGTTCCTCGCGCCGATCACTCCCGGCGGCTACCCGTGGGCGTCGTTCGGTCAGGACTACTCGGCGGACTTCTCCGCCGTCTGCCCGCCGCCCTTCGACGAGCCGCCCTGGACGCCGGCGTTCCCGCACACGCCGCAGCCATTCGCCACGCCGGTGGTCCCGTTCGCGGAGGGCAGTGCGGCCGGCTGCGAACTGACGAACGTCCCGTTCATCCCGTCCACGCCGCTCGTCCTCCCGCCCGCCTCGCCCGAAAAACTCGCGCTGCCGGCGGACGGCCGCCGGCTCGGCGGCGGAGAGCCGCCGTTCTTGCCGCTCCAGTTGGACTCGTTCGTCGCGTTCCCGTTGGGCGGCGGGCCGAACGCGAGCGAGCAGGCGGGCGGCGCGAAGAAACGCCGCAAACGGCCGGCCGGCGAGTGGACCCCGCCATCGCACGAGGAGGACGCGGATCCCTTGAAGAAATCGCGGCGTCTGCGTGAGTTTTCTTACGTCCTTTCAATCAAACCAAGCGGGAGTGTCCAGGTCCCCGCAAGAGCCAAAAGAAGGTGGCGGTGGAGTTGAAGGACGGGCACGAGTCGGCGGAGAGCGCCGCCGTGGTCCAGACGGCGCTCGCCTTCCGGCAGAGTCGAATCCTCATGAGTGAGTCCGCTCTTTCTTCCGTCCACCCACTTCTCTCCGCTGCAGACGTCTCGCAACTGGAAGTCGCCCATTCGCTGGTCCCGCTCTTCAACATCGTCCTCTCGCAGACGACCATCTCGCGCTACGAGACGGGCGTCCTCTCGCTGAAGAACCTCGTCAAACTGGAGCCCCTCCTGTCGGCGTGGCTCCGGCGGGTGGCGGAGGCGGAGCAGCTGGGCCACAGCCCGCAGCAATTCCTGCAACACGTCACGGTCCGTTCCGCCCTCCACTCGTCGGCGGGACTCCGTTGCAGAACGAACACAACGAGCAGCTGGCGGCGGCGAATCCGGGCGCCTTCAAGGCGGCGGAGGGCCGCTTCAACCGCCGCCCGCGCACCTCGCTCTCGCCCGACCAGCTCGCCGTTCTGCAGCGCGAGTTCGACCAAGTGAACGACCACCCGGGCACCCCCCGCTTGGAGGAGTTGGCCGCGATGCTCGGACTGGAAAGAATGGTGAGTTCCCCGTCCACTTTCTTCCCTTCATCTCTCTTCTCTCGCCTACAGACGGTGAAGGTGTGGTTCGCGAATCGCCGCCAGTGCAAACGCCGCCGCTCGCTGTCGGGATTCGTCGACAAAACGCCCCCGTCGAGCATCAAAACGCCCGTCCTGCCCGACGAGTGATCCCAGCAAATTGTTTGTCTGTTGCTTGATTGGAGTGTTGTCCTTGTGTTTTTGTTGTAAATTAGGTAGTCGTGAATAAACTTTGCAACTGCAATCTCTCCATGGGTGGTCGCGACGAACCCGGCTGTTCGACGCAAATGCCATTCGACCGGCCGACCGCTCGGCCTTCCGCTTTGTACCCCGACGCACCCACCAAAATTGGAGGGTGATTGCGGATTGTAGTCGGTCGTCTCGGGCGTTTCGGCCCTCGCTTTGCGTTCGCATAAAAGAAACCTTCGCTTCGTCCGCGTGTTCACTTCTTTCTTCCCATCTTCTCTTTGCGATGATCGAAACCCCGAAGCTGATCTACGGGCAATACGTCTTCCAATTCTTTGCTCTCCTGATCGCGTTCGCTTCCCACTTGCACCTCCTGCACCGCGTGTACACGACCGCCCTCCGCAATCAACTCTCCGCCAACCTCCTCGTAAACATGTGAGCTGCGAGAACAATTGAGCGGGTCGTGGTCAATCGAGTGCTTCCAGCTACTTTTGGCTCGCCACTTGTTCGTTTGGACTCGTCCACACCGCGTACATGACGAATTTTGGGATGATGGCCGGTAAGAACTAAAATTGTGAGGAAGACTATGACTGGCAAGTTCAGCGGACTACAACTCAACGGTTCTGTTCTGGACGGCCGCACCGTTCTATGGCCTCTTATCTAGCGTTTCTGTGACCGTGAGCTTCCTGATGTTCGAACGGATTCGTTTTCTTCGCTCGGCCGCCAAGTACGTGGAGCAGCGGGCGCTTTTCGTTCGGCTGTCCGTCGGCTGCGCCCTCGCCGTCTCGGCGGTGATCGTCGGCGTCGTTCCGTTGCTCGAATACCCGCTGCCCCCGACCACCGGCAAGTTCCCCCTGCTTTCAATCGACGGTTGTTCATTCAGATTGCCCCTCGTACGGTTGCCTGATGGCCCGAACGCACGGCTTCTTCAACGTGGTCCCCAAGATGGTCTGCGGCGTGTTGAACGTCGTGCTTGCCGCCGTCTTCATCAAACGAATGGGCGCGTACCGGCGGCAACACAACGCTCTCCGCCAAAGCGGCAAGAAAGTGAGTTCTCCTTTTCGTTCTTTCGATTCACTTCTTTCGGTTGGAAGGCGAATCAAATCGCGCAGTTGGCCGTCTGCACGGAGCTTCTCTTCAACGTGTTTCCCACGAGCACGTGGTTGCTGTTCCTCGCGTTCGGCATCTCCCAATGGTCGTATTTGGGTGGGCACGCTTTCGATTGAGTCTTCTGACGGCGAGTTTGCAGGCGCTTACGGTCCCGTCCTCTTCTCAATGGATGCAATGAGCACAAGCCTCGTTTTCCGCTATGTCCTTACGCGAAAGATCCGGAAGACAACGCTCGTGACGACGATGACCACTCATTCGACCAGATGAACGGGAAATACGTGCAGCTTTGGAGGAGAACGGACAATCCGCGAGTATCTTCCCGCTATTCCCGTCCTCGGTTTGTAGCCTTCGGTTGGCGTCGAATGTGTAGCCCAAAAAAGCAGCAAACATCTTCTCCACTTGAATAAACGCGGAAAGGTCCAGGTGGAAAGATCGAAAAGAAAGACTACAGGGGTGTGAATGGATCGCCGATCGTTTCAACCCAAAGAACACCCGCTCGCTGCGTTCCGGCGGCCGTGGGCGTTCGGCCGACCGGCGGCGGCGGATTGTCGACGACAAGCGGCGGGCCCCCGCCTTCGCTCCGATCGACACACGGCGGGGATTTGAATCGATTTCGCCGCGGGCATTGTGGCCGCCGACTCCCCACTTTTCAAGCGGGTTTAAATCGACCGTTTTGCCCCCCGGTCGGGCGGCTTAACGGCGGGAATTTCCCTTCGGTCGGGCGGTTGATGCAAGCTTGCGTTCGTTCGGCTCACAGTCAGGCGGCAGAAAAGAGTCCAGTCGATCGATCGAGCGGTTGGTCGTCTCCCCTCCACTCCGCGATGCTCCTCAAACGATCGTCTTCGACCTCCTCCGTCCTCCTCGACCCCGCGTTCCCCAACCGGCCGTCTCGCTCACTTCGCGCCTTCTGCTCGCTGACCCGCGGTTTGAGCAAGAAGTATGTTGTACTGCCTTCTCTTCCATTGAATGTTCGCCGTGGATTGCAGAAGGCTGTGCACTTTCTGCGTTCTCTTCTCTCTTGCTGCTTCTTTCATCGCTCTCCTCAAAACGAACGATCGTGAGTTGAGAGGAGGGTAGGCGGTGAATGCTAGTGTTTTCTTTCCATTCAGTTGCGTCCGCATGGAAACGTCACTACAAGATGAACACGGGCTTGGTGCACGAAGGTGAGCAGCCGGAGGATCAATCGATTGAATGCTCTCGTTGTTGGAGATCTCGTCCAAACGGAAGCGATGGAGAACGTGACGCGATTTCTGCAGAACGACACCCGCAAATTCGTCACGCTCTCGTTCAACTCGTGCGGCGGGCTGGCCAACATGGCGGGTTCTCGTTTCCTCACATTCGATTGCTTTCTTTTGTCGTCCAGATCTGGAGATTCGCCTCCATCTACGGAATCGGGCGGCAGATCGGACGGCGGCCGTTCATCGACCACCACCGCGCCTGCTGGAAACAAACGATGCCCGAGTTCGCCGCCGCCATCCCGTTCATCCAGAACGCCACCATCTACCAGGCGAGTAATGAGAAGAAAAAGAATTAATGGAAGGGAAGTGTTCAGGAGCCGAAGACGCGCCGGAAAGTGGACTTCGGGACCAACTGTTGCAAAGCGGACAACGTTTCGATGTGATCACTCCTTTTTCTTTCCTCCATTCATTCGGATGTTCAGGCTGCTCGACTACGAGACGGTGGACTTCTTGTACTTGAGCGGGAACATCCTGCAGAGCTACTGCTACTTCCACGCCTACAAGCCCGAAATCCGGGCGATCTTCGAGTTCTCGCCGTCGCTCAAGGAATACGTTCGGCAACACACTCTGGCGATGTTCAGGTGAGTTTTCTGAGCAACTGTGGGCTTATTGATCAAATGTTTGCAGTGGGGACTCATCGCACAAGCTCTGCGTTCACACACGCCTCGGCGACTTCAAAAAACACTTCCTGCTGGAATCCCGCCACGCGTTCACAAATCCCGCCCTCGAGTTCGTCGGGCAGGAGCTGAAGGTGAGTACCTACAAGAAAGAAGGGATCGAATGGACGGCTTGCAGAAAGAACTGAACAACGCGAGCATTTCGGTCGTCCTCATCGGGCAGGACTCGAAGTTCCTTGATCGAATCAAAGTGCGAGGAGTGAGTTCCCTCTTTGCATGGACATTCAAGATAATTGACTGCTTCCAGTACTTCCGCAAATACAAGCTGCAGAATCTAAACCGAGCTGGCGAGATTTACTTCGGCTTGGCAATGTGCGACTCGCTGCTGCTGACGGCGAGCGGTTCGACGTTCGGCTGGTGGATGGGCTACTTGATGCCCGAGCGGCAGCAGGAGCGCGTCTTCTACAACTACCAAGCTTCGAAGGACAAGACCTTCGGCAAGGACCTGTACGACTTCGACACGTTCCCGCCGGAATGGCGGCGTCTCCGCTTGTATTCGAACCAGAAGGTCGCCTACGAGCACCGGTGGCACTTCCAAATCAACGCCGACGACCTGCGGGAAGGCCGCCTGAACACGACGACCTCCACTTCCACCACGACGACCACAACGACGACGACAACGAAGCCGAAGAACCAAACGGAGCCCAAAGAAGCGGAGAAGCAGCGAGCGGACGAGAAGGCCGACCGCGAGGGATCGAAGCCGCGGGCAGAAAACGAAAAGAAGGAAGCCGACGATCGCAAGGACCAACCGAAGTCCGAAGAGCAGCCGGACGACCGGAAGGATCAGCAGGAGGACGCGGAGCCGGACGAGAAGCGGGAGGAAGAGGCGGACGACCTGGAGGCGGGCGGCGGCTCCAACAAAGACGAGAAGAAGCCCAAAAAAGCGGCGTCCAACGATCGCAAGGCTAAAGAAGCCAAAGAGAAGCCGAAAGAAGCGCGCGAGCGGTCGACGGAAGAACTCAACTACGACCGCCGATCAAAATCCAAGCCGCGGGTGGACGAACGGGGACCGCTCTTGAATGCGACGACTTCCAAAGAAGATAGCGAGAAGTCCAAAAAGAAAGAAGATTGATTTCATTCACTCGTTCATTTGTTTGATTGCTGTACATTGTGTGTACTTACTCACTTGTGTGTATAAATGCCGTACGAATCACTCGTGAAAAGGCCTTAGTTGTGATTGTTGCTGGACGACCGGAACGAAAAGATCGCACGTGAAAAGCGCTGTGCTGGATTCTCCGAACGAAAGCGAGGGTTCACGTCTGGCGATTGCTTTCGCGTAGTTTGGAGTTTGAGGGCGGCCGCCAGCGGGCCCCGTTGTGATCACGAGCACTCGCCGGCGGCCGTCCGATCTTTGCCTTTTTCCGATCGAACGGACGGAAAGTGCGGGTGTTTTCCGTCTTGTCGCGCGGTTGTTTCGACCGAATGGGTAGAAGTTTCGTTTTCATTAAATTTGATGATTCGAACAGATTGGAAACTGCTTTTTGTTAATCCGACCTTCTCCCGTGTCCTCCAGCACCGCTCTTATCGATCGATCGATTGAAAGAACGGCGGCCGCTTACGCAAATGCGCGCCGCTTTCCGGGCGGTCGGGCGGCGATAAGCGGCCGCCTCGTCGTTTGCGGGCGGTTGGCGCGAACGTTTCTCTTGTTTTGATCGCTTCAATCGAATTCTGCTTCTATTGAGAATTCGAGTTATGTTTAGAGCTGAAATGGACACGAACGAGACGACCATCAGGAGGTGCGCGATTTGCGGCGGCAATCGGGCGGCCATCCACTTCGGCGGGCTGAGTTGTTTGTGAGCAACGAATTTCTTTGGAACACGTGTACATACACTCGAATGTTTCCAGCAACTGCAAGGCTCACTTCCGGCGTTCGATCCGCTTGAATCTCCGCTACACGTGCGTGAGCAAAACGAACCCGGACGGCTGCACGATCCGCCCGCTGGACCGAAAGGCTTGCAAGGCGTGCAGAATGCGGCTCTGTTTTGCTGCCGGGATGGACGCAAAGTGCAAGTGCTCCTGCTGTATCTTTTTGATCCTCTTTCTTGTTGTTTAGACATCCATTCGGACAGGAAGACCGATGCGAGCAAGCGGGCGTTGAGCGGAAGCCCCCAGTCGTTCGTCGATTCCACCACGTCTCCTTCGAATTCGCTCGACCACACCGCTCTTTCGTTGGTGGAGTCGAGCAAGCGAATGGTGGGCGGGCAATCTGCTCGTTCATTTCGATCTCCTGCTTCCAGTACCCCGCTTTTGAGGGCCCGTTGGCGTGGCGCCAGTTGCTCTCGCTGCCGAACTCCGGCGACCTGCGCGACGTGTTGATTTACTTGCGGCAGGTGGACGACCTGCTGGACGTGTACTGCGAGAACGAGTAGGTCGTTAGAATTCGCTTAAAGAGTCAAATGCGAGTCGTGTCCCATCAACGAATCCACTGATTTGGCGAAAAGTCGATGGTTCTTTGATCAAATCCGTTGAATTATTGTTGTGGGACCAACTCGCTTTCGAACCGTGGAATTTAACGTCGAAATTCCAGGTACAACTACCTGTCGGCGCCGTCCACCCAATACTCGTACAGCATCGGGCTGAAGAGCGAAGACGCCTTCCTGTTTGCTCCTCGTCGCCTCTCCCATCGATCGAAGGCAAGTGGATGAAAGAAGCGAGGACGCGAGTGAACGGCTGCTTTCAGCTGTTGTGGGAACCCACCTCATTCTTCCACACCTCCACGTACACGCGGATTTGGTGTCGAATGTTCGTTTGGTTCACGGACTGGGCAACACACGCGCCGGAGATGAGCCAACTGGACGTCCTCGACCAGCTGAAGATGATCGTGGGCAGGAGTCTCTTCACTGGGGCAATGAACATGACCTACCAAACGATGAAGCACGCGAAAGGAAGGAAGTACTGGCTGATGTCCGGCAACTCCTTCCTTCCGTTCGACGGACAAGTGGAGATTGAGGACAATCTGTGCGTATTTGATGGACCGCATCGGCTATTAACCTCTTCTGTTTAGGATCACGAGGTGCCTGGTCGAAATGGCCACCTACGCGTACGAGGCGTTCATCGAACCCGCACAAGAGATGGGGATCACCGACGATGAGCTCTTGCTTCTCCGAATGATCTCCTTTTGGACTGCTGGTTGGCTTCTTCGATGCCCTTCTTTCTGTTCATTTCTTTTTGTAGTGCCAAAGCTGAGCGAAGCGGGCAGGCAAGTGGTGATCAACGCGCAGCGGCACTACCAGTCGCTCCTCATCGAACTGCTCCGGTCGACGAGGAGCGATCGGGAGGCGATCGAGCGGATGACCGCTCTCCTCTCGCTGCTGCCAATCTTTGAGGTGAACTCCTCCAAGTGCCCTCCTAATGCTGCCTACTTAGCGAATGGGAGACATCGAAGACAAGTGGATGGTCGGTGCAATCATCTCGAACTTCCAAAACCTGTGCGGGCGGACAAGCGAGGAGTTCTACCTGGAGAAGCGGTTGCGATGAACGGCGGCATTAAACACTCGATTCTTCTTTCAACAACCCGATGCTTTGGGTCGAGCGGAAGGGCAGCACGTGGTGGGGCGAGTGGGGATTATCAACTGAAGCGGTGCGGCATTTGTGAATGCAAATCGAGCATTGCCTGCTTCTCATGTAAACCCTCGCAAATATTCCTCCTTGCGCGTGAACTATTCGTAGCTGGCCGAAAGAAATCTGGTTGTTTATGGAGTGCTCGTCGAATTCCCCGCCTTTCTCGCCGCCTGCTCCTGCAGCCAGCGGTCGTAGAGCGAGCGGACGTGGGCGCCCGCCTTCAGCGAGCCGAGCGCGTTCACGTGATGCGAGTCGAAGAAGAACGAGAACTTCCGCCGTCGGTCCACGGAATCGCAGACGGCCGCCCGCCGGTCGCACCAAACGTCCAGCCAGTCGACGAGGACGCACTTCGCGCACTCGAGGCGCTCCAGGCGACGGCGAGCGTGCGGGAAGAGGGACGATTGTTGCTTCAAATCGGCAGAATGAACGAAAGAATGGGAGGGAGGAGTGCCCACATGGACGGTCGAGCGGAAGGCGTCCAACGAGCCGCCGTAGAGGATCTGCCGCTGCAGCGTGGGCGTGTGGACGGCGTGGCCGGTCTGGAACTGCGGCAGCGGCACGAAGACGACTTCGCGCGCGACGGCCGCCAGCTGGCCGAAGAGCGCGTTCATCTCCTGCATCGCGGTGTCCAGCGTTTCGTTCGCGTTTGACGGGAAGTTGACGAAGCGGTGGTAACTGCGGGCAAATGAATGAACGAACGAAACAACTGCAGCGCACTTGATCCCAACGACGATGATGTCGAGCGGGTGCTCCCACTTGCGAATCATCTTGTGCATCGCTTTGAGGAACGTGGAGCAGCGGTGGAAGCTGTTCTGCAATCCCGATTGAATGAACACCGCCCTCGTGCATCAGAGAACCTTGTAGCCGTCGCCGTGGTCCCGCTCGGCTTCGAGCATGAGGAAGGGGCAGTTCGTGCCGAACATCGAGAGGTGTCTGTACACGCCGCGGAAGGCGTACTCCAGCCCGAAGTAGTAGGAGCGGGCGTGGCTGTTGCCGATCACGAGGATGTTCTTGTCGCCCGTTCCCTCCTGCAAGGAATGAAGGAGAGCGGGGAGGAGGGACGAACGTCTTCAGTGCACGCCCACAGGATCTTCGTGCTCGTGGTGTTCACGCGGGTGGGCAGGAGTTCCTTCTGCGGGTGTTTGCAGGTGACCAGGTTCCACGTGAGGTACTGGAAGCGGTTGTTCTCGTCGATGATCTCCAGCGGCGAGCGGAAGGGCGGCGTCGCGTTCCGCTCCTCCCACAGGCGGATCGTTTCGGCCGCCAACTCGGCGGCGTTCTCCAGCTGCACCGATCGATCCAACGAGAACTGAACGAACGAAAAGAAGATTAATGGAGTGGGAGAAGGGCGAACATTCTGAGTGACCGCCGTCTGCATCAAGAACGAAGACGAGAGGCCGATCGCCGCGTAACAGCCGCCGACGACCGCGAGAAGGCGGGACCACGAGGTGATCCACCCGCCCACTCGCCGGTAGCCGCCCTCCACCAACCAGCCGGCCAGCAGCGAGGCGGCGATCAGGCAGAAGCCGGCTGCAACTCGCGGTCGAAAAGAAAGAAGCGGGAACGAACCGAACAGCGTGGTCTGCCCTTGGAAGGTGTACATTCCGACGTCCCAGTAGCGATGCCACTCGAAGTACGGCCAGTGAACCAAGTAGACCGAATAGGAGACGTCGCCCACCCACACGAGCAGCCGGTGCGAGAGGAGCGGGTTGCCGGTCGGCCGGGCGATCAGCAGGACGACCGCCGCGAGGAGGAGCAGGCGGTTGTGTTGCTTCGTGCCCGTCAGGTCGAACGAAACGCCCGCCAGAAGGAGGGACGTCAGGAAGACTTGGAGGAAGCGAGTGGTGATCGCCGAGTTCCAGTCGATCAGCCCCGAATCTCTCGGGTTCTTTGGGGCACCTGAACGAACGAAGTCGTGCCCATTTCTTGCCCCACCCACCGCTCTCCCTTCTCTTCAGCTCCTGCTGCAGGAAGAACGCGAGGAAGCCGCACATGAACTGCCACACGCGCGAGTCCAAACTCATGTGCTCGTCGTTGGCCTCCGAGTTCACTTGCAGCCAGCAGGAGGCGACGGCGAGCAGCGAAACGATCGCCGTCTTCATCGACCGCGTGAAGAACGAGAGGCCGAACATCAACAGCGGGACGCAGAGGTAGAATTGGACCTCCACACTCAGCGACCACAAGTGCAGGAGGAAGCGGTACGCGCCCATGCTCTGAACACACGACAGAGCTCCATTGATCCTTTGAGTGCTCACTTGAATGAAGTAGTCGTCCTCCGTGGAGTCGGGCACGTTGGCCGCAAAGAGCAGCGGTTTCCACGTCTCGGCCAGCAGATTCGCGTAGTCGAGCGGGAAGACGAAGCGGAAGGCGGCGGCCAGCAGCACGAGCCAGATCACGAACAAGTAGATCGGGACCTGCACAACACAAATGAGTGGAAAAAAGACGGCAGCTCACGATCCGTTTGATCCGCCGGAAGTAGAAGTCGGCCACGTGGGCGGCGGTCAACCGAGAGTGTCTCGAGAGCAGCAGGCACATCAAGTAGCCGGAGATCACAAAGAAGCTGCAAACAGAAGGTTGAAGAAGAGGGAAGAGAGCCACACATGTCGACGCCCAAGTAACCGACGGGAAACGAGCGGCCCCACAGATGGAAAAGGAGGACGGCGGTGATCGCGACGCCGCGGAGGCCCTGGATTTCGGCCACTTGTTCTAAACGGGCGATCAATAAGAACAAGAGAATGAAGAGAGGCGTACGGGACTTGTGCTCCATTGCCTGCAAGTCAGGGAGCAAGGACTGGAATCTAATCGGATTGCCGGCGAATTGAAGGAGGCGATCCGGGAGCATCAAGCCTGCAAGATTTACTCATGAGAAGAGTCCGGGATTTACTCGCCGCTTGGCTCGAAACTCCTCCGCCGTTCGTGGGCGGCAGATGGCAATCGGCGCGGACTGGCGGCCGCTGGTCGGCTGATTGTTCTCCCGATCTCTGCGCGGGGCGCGCGCGAGTTCTTTGCGACTCGTGAAAAAGCGAGCGGAATCGCCGCCCGCGATCTCCGGCAGTTTTTTGAAGATCTCCGAAGATTTACGCCCGCTTTTTAAATCAGAGAATTGACTCCGCAACGAACGGAGATCCATTTTTCGGCTGGGTGATTGATGCGCTCGAATGAAGAGTTTGCCCGCGCATGTTCTTTGGAACTCGTCGGTCAAAGCAAACAATGCCTAGTCATTGTCGTCCTCGTTAGTGCAAAATATCTCCGTTCATTCTATTCACGCACACAACGAGCTAACATGAAGCATCAACTACAACAAGCGGTCACTGCCACTGATCAGAATGAGTGAACACGAAGATCACTTGGGTCTTCTCAACGCGACGCACTTGGGCGCTCACGACCTTCTGCTCGCCGACCGCGTACTCGGCGGTCAAATGCGAGGGAACGTAGCCGTTCAGGAGCGTGAATTCGGTGTACAGATCGAAGTAGTGGTTTGCGGTCGCCATTGCGTGCCGGTGGGCGTCCTAAACACCCACGAGATGCCTGTAAGAGACAAAAACTTACGGGAAAGACGTGAGCCGCGGGCACTTCGATCTGCGTGACGACTCGCTTCAAACGAACGCCCGCTTCTTTCGCCCACTTGGTCAACAAAAGCGAGCGGCTGACGAGCGTCATGAACGCGTTGAATACTTCGATTTGAGGCTACACGGGAGTTCTACCGCATTAACCAGAGGGATCGACCGGCGACTCACCACGCCGCCCTGCAGGCGGACGGTTTGGAGGTGGATTTCGATGCGGAAGTTCTCGTTCAACGAGCGGAGGTTCCTGAAGGCCGTCCGGAAGTCTTGAACGTCCTCCCAGCTCCACGGGGGAGTGAGGAGCCCGTACGGCAGGATCGGGCAGACGGCAGCCGCGTATTCCAAACTATTCCTCTTGATGACCACCGTCTCGACCATTTCGTTCCGTTCGAATCTAAAAGGTTGGTGTTGTCTTTGTCTGAGAGTGCCCGGAACTTACGGTCCGTTCGCAGCGATCGCGCGGACTTCCGTTTCGACCACGACCAAGCGGGCAGGAGCGCGGAAGGCGGACGCGACGTCTAAACGGCACTGTGAGGTTCGAACAGAGTGCAAAGAATGGCGCACACGGCGGGTTTCGGTAACCGGTCGTAATGTGAAGCCTCTCCATCGTGGAAGGTTGACAAGGCATGAGAACGGGGGCGCCGTAGATGGGCGAAAAGAAGACGGCGATCTTCTCGCGCGGCAGCCAGTCGCGGAGGAGTTGGACAACCAACCCGCTCGGGGGATACACGTGGATGCACAAACTGATGGACTTTAGTCTGCTGTGATCTGAACGGACAGATTGATCAACCAGCAACGGATGACACTCACCTCTGAGAGAGGAAAGGAGTGTGCACCACTCGCGCAGCTGCTCGAATCTTTTCGGCTTTTGAACAACGGTGAGCAACAAGCGGTCGATGGAGGCCATTCGAAGCAGTCGGGAGATCGTGCCCACCGAGGCGTTCAAGAAGCCCAGCATTGCCGGCAACCGTCCGTCGTCTGCCGCCTTCAAGCAGCTTTGGGCTCGAAGAACAAGCTCCGGCCCCCGATTGTCGCCGTCCGCAACGAAAAAAGCGGAAAGAAAGGAGCGCGAGCAGAAGAAAAGCCGCAGAAGTCGAAGCCGCCGAGCTGCCCGTCGAGGGCCGAAATTCGAGTGGTTTGGATTGAGATCGCCGGCGGTCGGGTGGATGGAAACGAAGTGCCTCATGAGCGCCCGTCGGTAGTTCCGCTTGAATGTCGGCTTTCGATCGCCCGTAGATCCGACTGAGAGAAACATTCCGCAGTTGTGGCGATCAACCGAGGGATTGCAGCCGCTACTCTGAGTGAATGGCAAGAACCTAACGCCCACCGCCCCGCTTGACCCAAACGACGGCGCCGCTTGCGTTTGGAGCTGCCCGGCCGCGTTCTATGGCGCATTGATTGGCGTTGTGTGCGATCGCTGGGAACAACCGTTGACCGCTTAGGTCGCCGGTTTCCTCACTCGCTTTATTTGTCAGGCTCTCCAATAGAAAGTGCCGAGCCCTCCCTCCCGTTTGCTCCACACACGAGCAACTCCCCGCGGTCTTCCCCGCCTTGAAAACAGCCGGTGGGTCGGCTAAGCAGTCCGGTTGGGTGCAGACCGAAGTTCCTGTCTTCGAGTGATGAGTGCCCAAAGAACTCTCCTTTCAAACGATTTACAACTCATTCGGACTGACCGAAGACGATCACCGCGCGTACCTGATTGTCTCCGACTGCATGGCCCTCCTGCCCTCCGTTGCTCTCGTCCTGACCACTCCGTCGATGAGGGCGGAGGTGTTGTCCCCTTCATGGAGTTTCTCCCGCTTCAAACAGAAGTGGGAGTCCCACGCAAACTCCAACGAAAAGGTCATTCGTGTGCAGCCTTTCGTCACCATCCAGTTGTGATGAATGGTGGTTGGAGTGTCGAGACTACAAAGAATTCTGAAGCTCGCCGGCTGAAGCAAGCGGTGGATGGATGAATCTAAAGTTTATTCGTCCCTCGTTCACTTCCACTTCGTTCGGCTACGCGTTGGGCGTCGGCTTCACGCTCGCTTTCTTGCTGATGGAGAACGCGGCGAGCATCAGCCGACTGCTCCGGACGGACGCGTTCGCCATTCGGGCGGCCGTCCTGTTCGGGATGACGGCGATGAACACGGCCGCCGCCCTCACCCACCACTTCGAGATCCGCTGGCCGCTCGACGTCTAACTCCTGCTCATTTGTGGGGGCGCGGCACTTACGACTGCTGTCTTCTGGATCGGCAGCTTGAAGCGCTTCGCCGCGCCCGTGGACAAGGCGGCCGAAAAGCAGGCGAAGAAAACGCTGAAGACGGCCGAGAAACAAGTGGACGAACACTTCGGACACGTGGACGAATTGCGGGACGTCGCAGCGGACTCGATCTCTGCAGAGTAAAAGGATCTTTTTTATTGTACGTGCATGTAAATAAAGCCGCTTGATGCTGCTTGAATGAGGACATCGGTCCGCATGATCCACGTTTTCTCAACTCGCAGTGAGCGTGGAGGAGAACGACTGAATGTCATCGAATGAACGCGCCATCAAACTCTGAATAAACACGCGCCCACTCTCGTCTCGATTGCGTATTCTTCTCATGCAAAGGCGGACAGAAAAGTCGGCGAGCAGCCGCCATTTCTCTCCACTTTCCGTTGCCCCAGCCGCTCGTCTGCTCCCGCGATGAAACGAGAGCCGAACGCTCCCGCCGCTCCGCCGCCGAAGCCGCCGGCCGCCCCGCGGAAGCCGCCCGCCGTCCCGCCGAAGGGGCCGAGCCGCAAGGCGGAGAAGCCGAAGGCCGCGGCCGCGAAGGGCGGCAGCGTGACGGCGACCGCCTCCACGAAGGAGTTCACCGTCCGCGAGCCTGAGATCCCGCTCGAGCAACGGCCGGTCGTCAAGCTGGACGCCCTCATGAAGGAGGACAAGACCCAATCGCTGCAGCCCGTCCCCGACCCCGGCCCGGAGCACACGCGCCCGCCCGGCCAGTCGCTGAAGGAGTTTACCGCCAAGGACGCCGAGCAGTGAGTCCCCTCCCTTCGTTCAATCACTCGCCTTCTCGCTGCAGGGCGCCCAGCGAGATGACCGCCCGCAGTGTGCACGAGGGCCTGCGGCAGCGGACGGTCGCCAACCAGGAGCACTTCGACAAGAAGTACGGCTTCACGCGGCAGAACCTCTCGCTGATACGGCGACTGTTGCGCTACTTCGCGGACGTGAAGCACTGGAAGGGCGCCGAGTGGCTGTTCTTCTTCCGCTCGCGCGTCCCGATCACCAAGTGGCTGCTGGAGTACAGCTGGCGGACGGACCTCCTGCCCGACGTGATCGCCGGCCTCATGATGTCGATCATCGCCATCCCGCAGGGCCTCGCCTACGGCTTCATCGTGGGCCTGCCGCCCGTCCACGGCCTGTACACGACGATCGTCGGGCCGGTCGTCTACGCCCTGCTCGGCACCTCGCGCCACGTCTCTTCCGGTCGGTCTCCTCTCGTCCTGTCCATTCACTCCCGTCTGTTGCAGGCCCCTTCTCGATCGTCGCCCTGATGGTGAGCGCGGCGGTGAGCGAGGTGGCCGAGGAGATCAAAGCGGACCAGGGCCACGCGACCTCCGGCAACGAGCTGGAGGCGGCCGGCTTCTGCTGCTGGACGGAGAAGCCGGTGCTCGACCCTGCGGAGGTGCTGGAGATCGTCGGCTGCCTCACGCTCATGACCGGCTGCATTCAAGTGAGTCCCCCTCTCTTCCACCTCACTCCTTCCTGCAGCTCCTGCTCGGCCTCATGAACGCCGGCATTCTGGCGGTCTGGCTGTCCGATCAGCTCGTGCAGGGCCTCACTTCCGGAGCGGCCGTCCTCGTGCTCACCAGCCAGCTGCCGTACATGACGGGCATCCAGCACCTCCCGTCGCCCATGGAGTTCTGCGGCATTCCCAAGGCAAGCAGAAGACGGCAGAGCTCATGCATTTATTCCCGCTCTTTCAGTTCTACATCTGCTTCTTCAAGAACATCGACCAGCTGCAGCCAAACCCCACCGTCCTGTCGGTCGTCTGCTGCGTGCTGCTGCTCTTCTCGAAGCAGTTCCTAGACAAGGTGCTGCGCAAGTGGACGAAGATCAAGTTTCCGATGGAGCTGGTGATTGTCGTGCTCTCCATCCTCATCAACTACTTCGCCGCCTCCACCCACGTCGACCTCCAGCTGCACAACGTGGGCGCCGTGGAGTCGGGGATGAAGCGGCCGGCCGCGCCGCGCCTCCGCTACGCCTCCAAGCTGTTCGTGTGGGCGATCACCACTTCGGTGGTGGCGTTCGCCGTCCACATCGCCCTCGTGAAGCTGATCGCCAAAAAGCTCAACTACCAGATCGACGCCAATCAGGAGTGGCTGGCGCTCGGCGGGATGAACTTCGTGGCCGCCTTCTTCGGCTGCTTCGTGGGCGCCTCGTCGTTGAGCCGCTCGTTCGCGATGGTCAAGCTGGGCGCCAAGTCACAAGTACGCCCACTCCTCCCCTCCCCTCCTTTCATCCCTCTGGTCGTTCAGATGTCGACCCTGGTGAGCGTGTGCGTGCTGCTCGCCGTGGTCTACGGAGCGGCCGAGTACTTCTACTACCTCCCGCTGGTTCGTACCGCCCTCTCAATCCAATCAGCTCTTAGTTTCATCCCGTGCTCGCATGCATCGTGGTGATCGCGCTGAAGGACCTGCTCGTCCAGATCGTCACGAGTGCCCAGACGATCAAGACCTCGTTCATCGACTTTGTGAGTTCTCTCTCGACCACCACTCATTGCTCTCGTCCCTGCAGCTGATCTGGTACGTGACGATCATGTCGGTCGTGTTCGTAAGCTTCAACATCGGGCTGATCGTGAGCGTCTCGTTCGCCCTCCTGACGGTCGTCTTCCGCTCCCAATGGTTCGTCCACGAGGAAGAGAGGAGTGAGTGATCGGTGGGTGGTTGCAGGGCCGAGAGCACGTGCATGGGCCGCATCCTCGGCACCACCGACTTCAAGGGCGTCGATCACTACCGGGCGGCCGTCGAGGTGGCCGGCATCCGCGGGTTCCGCTTCGACGCGCCCCTCTACTTCGCGAACGCCGAATTGTTCCTCAGTCGGCTGCACAAGTTCGTCCTTCCTTCCACACTCTCATTCGTCGGCTGCAGCGCCTCGGGCATCGACCCCGTGCTGGTCGTGGGCAAGCTGGAGGACGTGAAGCAAAAGCGGAAGGCCGGCGCGCCCACGGCCGGCGGCGACGGGGAGAAGACGGCGCCCAAGGCCTCCGGAACGAAGGGCGGCGAGCCGGCCAAGACGAAGGAGAAGGACATCCGTGAGTGCCCCCAATTAGTGGCCTTCACTCACCGCCTTCATCCTCCCCGCAGAACTCCACGTGCTGCCCGTGGCGGCAACCCGTCGAAGGAGATCGTCGAGGGCGCCGTCGAGCGGACGGTCGACCTGCCGACGCTCAAGCAGCCGCAGCGGGAGGCCGAGGAGTTGATCCAACTCACGCACATCGTGATCGACTGCTCCTCCTTCCCCTACATCGACCTCATGGGCCTGGAGGTGCTCGAGCAGGCCTACCTGGACTACCAGAAGATCGGCATTCAAGTGTACCTGTCCATGTGAAAAGGCGAGCGGGATGATCGCTCCAATCCCTCATTCATCCCTCCTGCTTTCAGTGAGCGTGCGGCAGTTCTTCGAGCGGGCCGACTTCTACAAGCGCGTGCTCAAGGTGAACATGTTCGTCTCGGTGATCGACGCCGTCACGAAGGCGCTGCTCGACCGCGACCTGCTGCTCGAAAAGGCGGAGAAGGAGCGGCTGGAGGCCGAGGAGCGCGGCCGCCTCGAACTGCCGCCCGAGTCGCCGGCGGCGCCCGAGAACGCCGCCGTCCCGCCGCCTACCTCCACCGGCGGCACCACCCAGCAGCCGCCCGTTGTCGCCGCCGCCGCTGCTCCCGCTCCGGCCGTTCCGATCGGCCCGAACGCGCCCGTCCCTCCCGCCGTCCAACCCGCTCCGCAAGCTGCCGCGCCGCCCGCTCCTCCGCCCGCGCCCGTCGTTCCGCAGCCGCCGCCCGCCGTTAAGAAGAAGTGAATCGAGATCGATTGTTGTTGTTTTGTTTCGTGAAAATAAAGTGATCGTTCGTTGCTAAATGGAGGAAGTCGTAAGGAAGAGCGTGAAAGACCGCTTCGTCCCCACAGCCGTCCGCCCGACAAACGAACAAGCAATCATACAGGAACAACCCACGGCGTTGTCGAGTCGAGTGTTGCGCGACAAGCGAGTCGCGTCTTCCGTTCGGCCGGCGCGTGGTGGCCGCCGCCGCTTCTGCCGAATTTCCCGCCCGAATCCGCGAGAATGACGGCCGATGGGGAGGAAATGGAGGTCGAGGACCGCGCCTCGTTCATCGCGAAGCACTTGGACGGGCTGGACGCGCGGCAGTTCGTGGATTCCATTCGGGAGGTCGAGTCGATCAAACATTTGGGCGTTCTGATCAGGCATTTCCTTCCTCCTGCTTCCATCCACCTTCCGTTCGTTCAGATCGCTGATCAGGGAGCGCGTTCAGCCCTTCTTCGACCGGAAGGTGCTCGAATGGCGGGCGCTGGATCGCTACGAGCTGGGCAAGCGGATGCCGAACGCGATCTTCGCCCTGGACCACCTGATCGCGATGGTTCGTCTTTCCTTCCTTCTTCCTTCTTCTTCGATCGCCCGCTTCAGATCGACGAGGTGGAGCACAAGGAGCTCGAAGCGGAAATGAACGTGACGGCGGTCGACTGCATGGACGACGGGTTCGCGTGTCGCCTCTTCCTGCCGCTCGTCTTCCGCAAGGCCTTCCTCGAGAAGTTCGAGGAGCCGCTCGTGCGAGCGGCCAAGTACCACTACGTTCTGTGCTGCCAAGGTGCGCTCTTCCTCCCCTCGCCCCACTCAACGCGTGTTCAGAGCGAGCGGGCGGCTTGGGCGGCCGGAAAGCCCAGACGTACGTGGGAAAAATCAAGGAGATGTTCGAAACGCTGTGAGTTTCCGCCCACTCCTTCCTTCCGTTCATTCCGCTCGTTCGCTGCAGCTACGCGTTCGACTTCCTGCGGGAGTTCACGCGAAGTTGCGTCGTGCTCGCGACGAGCCACGTGGTCGCCGACGTCGTCTTCCACGCCGCCCGCCGGCCGATCGGCGAGGTGGACGTCCACGAGTACAAGGAGGTGGGTTCTCCCGGCTTCTTCTTCTTCCATCCGATTGCAGCGCTGCTACGAGATTTGGGGGTGGCTGTCGGAGAAGCTGGCCGTGAACATCCCGTCCGCCGAGCGCACGTTCTTCGACTTTGCCCACCGCAACTTCATCGATCAGATGTGCTGCTTCGTGAGTGCCCCCACCGTTCTCTTCATTCGCTTGTGCAGGCCTTCGAGATCTTCATCGAGCACTACCCGGCCACGATGCAGCTGGTGAAAGAGCTGCGGACGTTGATGAGGGGACAGGACTGGTACGGGCGGGACCGCCTGCTGCAGAACCTGTGCGAGACGATCCGCACGCGGCTGCTGCACGTCGGTGAGTCCTCCCCCGCATCCTTTTGTTTGATCTCCGGCTGCAGGCGTGAACACGACGGAAATCCTGACCGCCTACGCCCGCTCCGTGGAGTCGCTGATTCTGTTCGACGAGTCGTTCGTCCTCGTCCACAAGGTGTGCGATCTGATCAAGAAGTACGCGAAGACGCGCTCGGACACCGTCCGCAAGATCATCCACTTCATCACGAGCGAGAAGCCGGGCGCCTTCGCCTCCAACATCGTGCAGCTGGTGGATCGGGAGCAGCTGCTGAACGTGAACGACGAGTACGTCCTGCTGCACGAGGACGCGGCCGCCAACCGCTGGGACCTCTGGCAGCCCGACCCGGCGGACGCGAATCCGAGTGCGTTCCGCCCACCCGCCCGCCCTCCAATCCAGCGATTGCAGCGGAGAGCCGGCTGTTCCGCGAGTCCGCCGACGTGTTCAACATGCTCGTCTCGATCTACGACTGCCGCGACCTGTTCGTCAAGGAGTACCAGCGCCTGTTGGGCAACAACCTGGTCGCGAACGGCTGGGGCCGGCAGATGGACGCCGAGGCGCGCTACCTGAACAACATGAAAAAGCGCTTCACGGAGGGCGAGTTGAACCAGTGCGAAGTCGTGAGCATTTCCCAGAAGTCTATTCTGTACTCAGTCCGTTGTTGTTGCAGATGCTGAAGGACATCCGGGACTCGGCGAAGCTGTACACGACGGCCGTGGTCGAGGGGATGGTTCGAATCATCGGTCTCTTCTTGTTTCTCACGTGTTCTCCGTTCAGAAGCTCCCGTTCACGCCGCAAATCGTCTCCTACGTCTTCTGGCCCGAAGTCAAGAAGGATCTCAAGTTCAAGGTGCCTCTTTCTATAATTGATTGATCCCCTCGTCCCGTTCAGCACATCGCCCCGTTTGCGGAGTTCGCCGAGGAGTACCGGCGGGTGTACGAGAAGAAGCGCCACGATCGGACGATCCGCTGGTACAACGACTACGGGAGTTGCGTGCGGATGGAGGTGAAGGTGGGCGGCTGCCGGCTGGACGTGGAGACGCCGCTGAGTTTCGCCCAGACGCTCGTCCCGTTTCTCAAGAAGAGTGAGCAGTTTGGAGTGCCTCCTTCCATGCACTCCTCTTCGTTCAGGTTCGATCACGGTGGCCGAGTTGTGCGCGGAGCTGGAGATGGAGAAGAGCGCCCTGCTGAAGCGCCTCGACTGGTGGAAGGAGAAGGGCGTCCTGAACGCGCTGCCCGACGCCGACGAGCCCACGTGGACGATCGCCCACTCCTCCGCGCAGATGGAGCGGACGGCCGCACAAGTGGGCACTCCACTAGGTTTCTCCCACTAACTACTCATTTGTTTCAGTCCAAGTGCCGCGTGACGAACGACGAGCAGCAGGAGAGCGACGACGAGGAGGAGGCCGAAGTGCCCATCGAGGAGCAGGCGGACTCCCTCGAGCAGTACTGGCTGTACACCAAGAATCTCGTTCGTTCCGCAGCCGTATACTTCTCATTCGTCAGTGGATTGCAGCTCCTCTACCACAGCAACAAGGACCCGCTGACGCCCGCCAAACTCGCCCAAATGTACAAAATGTTCTCGAGTCCGGGCAAGCCCACGCCCACTGTCGATGCCGTCCTCCTGTTCATGCAGCGGAAGATCAAGCAGAACCTCGTCGTCTACGAGAACGGCGCCTACAAGCCCGACAAGGAGCTCAAATCCGTCTTTGCCGGCTGATTCGATCTATTTGTCTGATTGTCTGATTGTTTGTGATCTCCTAATTCGATTGAGTTGAGTAAACGAGTGGTGGGTGGATGCGGGCGTAGAGTGGAAATAATTCATTAGAAGCGGGGCGGAAGTTTGACTGCAGCAAACGAACAGTCGCGTCGAACTCACCAAAAGGAAGGAACATTGGCAAGCGACCAAACAACTTTTGCACGCAGCAGACTCGACGACAGGAATCTTTGCTACGAGCTCGATCGCCCCCATTTCCATTCCGGTCACTCGAGCAGAGCGGTGGTCTTCCATTCGCGCTCTAGGTTTGTCCCCTTTCCCACTCAACCACCCGCTCTCCTCCTCGTTCAGAACTCCCGATCATGATCGTTTTCTGCGCGGCCGCCTTTTTCGTGCTGCCGCTCCTGCTGGCGTGCGGGCGGCGCCGTCGGGCGAAAGCGGCGACCTCGTCGACGGACGAACCGCCGCCCTCTTCTTCGGACGTCCCGCTCGGCGACTTCTGCTGCTCGATCCTCGCGGCCCGCTCGGCCGTCCGGTCGCCCGGCGATTCGAAGGAGGCGGCCGGCGAGTCCGCCGCCCTCCGGCCGCCCGCCCGCCGCCGCTCCACGCTGCCGCACGCGCAGATCGACGGCGGCGGCATTTCGGTGTGGGACTTGGCGCGCCGCTCGCTGCCCATCCACGTGTTCGAGCCGCTGAGTCTTCTGCAGGCGCGTAGAAGAAGGCAATGAATGACCCCTCCTTATCGCCCGCTTGTTGCAGGCCCTGACGGAAGAACTCCGCTTCGCCGGCCGCTTCCTGGACGCGTTGGACGAGCGGGAGGACGCGGCCGAGCGGCTGCTCGCGGTCGTCGGCTTCGTCCTCAGCGGGGCGGCGGGCGTGGGCGGACGGCGACGGAAGCCCTTCAACCCGCTGCTTGGCGAGACCTTCGACTTCGTGTCGGACGACCGCTGGAAGTACCACGCGGAGCAGGTGAGCGAGCGGACCCACCAGCTGCAGCCATCATTCTTTCGTGCAGGTCTCCCACCACCCGCCGGTCAGCGCGTGCCACGCGGACGGCGCGGGCTGGACGTGGTGGCAGACGTTCGACGGCCGCCTGCAGCACTCGCTGGACTCCACGCGCATCTCCGCCGCGCTGCCCACTCGCCTCCGGCTGGCCGACGGCAGCGAGTTCGCGTGGACCAAGCCGGCGACCGTCGTCGAGAACGCGCGCGCGGCGGCCCACCGGCGGCGCGTCCGGCTCGAGGGCGAAGTGGTGATCGCGAGCAACACGGGCGTCGAGGCGCGGCTGCTCTTCGCTGCCGAGGGGAACCGAGTGGAGGGCGCCGTTCGTCGCCAGTCGGACGTCGAGGTCGTCTGCAGGCTGGACGGCCGTTGGGACGAGCGGGTCGATCGGTGAGCACTCGGAAGCTCACCGCTCTCATCCCCCCTCTTCTTGCAGAGTGGACGAGCAAGGCGGCCGCGTGGCGCTGTACGAGGCGCCCGAGCCGCACGAGGACGCCGCTCGCTTCTACGGCTTCTCGGAGTTCACCTTCGATCTGAACCACGTGCACGCCGCCCAACGGCCCTTCCTGCCGCCCACCGACTCCCGTCTGCGCCCCGACCAGCGGCTGCTGGAGGACGGCGAGACGAAGAGGGCGGCCGACGAGAAGAAGCGGCTGGAACAAGCGAGTCCTCCCGTCCTCCCGTTCATCCCTCCGCTCGTTCAGGAACAACGAGAACGCGCCCACCGGCCGCACACTCCCGTTTGGTTCCGCCAGTCGACCGACGAGTTCACCGGCCGCCCGCTGTGGACTTCGAACGGGCGCTACTGGACGGCCAAAGAGCGCAAGTTCGAGGACGAGCACTCCCGCGAGATGCTCCCGCTCTTCCGCACGACCGACGAGTGATCAATGATTTGAGTGATTGTTTGTGGTAGCAAGGAATAAACGAAGTTTGGTAATTGAGGCTGTGTTTGAGTTCAACGAGCTAAAAGGAAAAGGAATGGGCGAATTCTGACGAGTTCGTTCGTGTTTCGCGCGTACTCGTGGTCGTCTGCTCACAAACCACGAACAAGTCCAAGGGTCGCGCCAATCAATCGCCGTGTTTACTCGGCGGTGATCAAAGAGGCGCTGCGGATCTTCCCGTCGATCGCCGGCATCGGGCGGGATTTGCGCGAAGAGGTGGAGGTCGGCGGCCACCGACTGCCCGCCGGCTCAACGGTCAACATGCTCCTTCTGCACCACAACGAGACGGGGGCATTCGTCGTTCCGCAGGTTTTCCCGAACAGCTGGACGTTCGCGATCCAGAGCGGTTCGCCGAGGGCCGCGAGCTCTCGCTCACCTCATGTTTGCAATGCATCGATCGAGCGGAAGATTCGCGTCTTCTTGGCCCATCTGCTGCATAGCTTCCGCTTCTCCACCGACCGCGAGTTCCTCGACAACCGGCCGCATCGAGAGGCGGAGAGTTCTTTTGAGCCAAGGGGATTGAAAACACTCACGTCCGCAAACAAGTGCCGACTGTTTACGCCGTCGCCCCAAATGAACACTGGCCGACCAGCGGAGGTCAACAACCAATTGGAGTTCGAAGCATCAAACGAGTGGACTTTACAAAGCACACGTTTTTAATTGATGGAAGGGAAGCGTGGGCAAAAAGTGTAACAATGACTAGCCTTCTTTACAGTGGGCAGTACTCTGTAGATGTCCTCTTATTTCTGACGCGGAAGCTCCTAATCTTGCACCAACTACAACCCGTTTCCCGTGCCAGTCGGAGAAGTTGCAGACGCGATGACTGAGCAGAATACAATCGGGACTACGGAGAAAAAAAACTGATCTTCGGTGGACAAAGTGCGATTGAAGTCGGTTGTTTTCGACAGTTGGCCCCCGCCCAGCAGACGTCGATCCCGCACTCAACAGTGTTCGGTCGTGCGGGATGGCCGACTCGACAGACACCCTCCTTTTGGTGGAGAACGTGTTCCTGACGTTCGCGATGGTGGCCGCCTTCTGCCTCCACTGCACGTTCTTCGGCCGCTTCCTGCTCGGACTGGAGAGCCGCTTCTCGCCCACCATCTTCGTGAACATCGCCGCGTGGTGTCTGGCGAGCGGGACGGGCGTCGTCTACGCCGCGTACATGACCTTCTGGACGGAGCGGAGAGGTGTGTGCGGGAGAGGAGAGTGGACTGATGGCCGAAGTGTTCAGGGGCGACGATCTTCCTGACGGGCTGCCTCTACTCGTCGTTCGCTTGCCCGGTCTCCCTGTCCGTCTTCTTCCTGCTGATGGACCGCATCCTCGTCTTCCTGCTGCCCACCGACTACCGCAAGCTCCGGCCGAAGCTCCTCGCCGTCACGATCGGCACGTGTGTGCTCGGCGGCGCCCAGCAGCTGCTCCGGCTGCAGTACCTCTCGAACGACTTCAGTTCTTACGACAGTGAGTTCCACAACGAACGATTGATCACACGCGGTGGCTACAGAGTGCAATTCCTTCGGCTGCGTCAGCTACGACCTCCCGCGCACGGTTTCCGTTCGGATGATCGCCGGCGGGGTCAACTTCCTGCTCGCCTTTGTGTTCGAGTTCCTCCTCTTCCGACACACAAAGTCCAGTCGGAATCACGGCGCCTTTAAGAAGGTGGGTGGGAGGAGAGGGATGGGAGGATGAATGCTCTCGTTGCAGGCCAACTACCTCACGCTGGCGGCCGCCCTCATCGAGCTCGTCTGCTCGTTCCTGACCACACTGATCGCGACGCTCGGCCGGGTCTACGGGATCCCCTTCTGGAGCTCTCTGGGCACGTACCAGTCGCTGATGAACGGGCTGGACGGCCTCCTCACAGCTTTGATCTACGCCTTCTTCTTCCGCTCCCGGACGGCCGCCAGCAAGACGATTTTCGTCCTCCCGCCGGTCGGCTCGAGCGGCCGCGGGAGTCGCGTGGCCGCCGAACCGCCGACCGCCTCCTTCGTCCACACGCCGACGCCCACCACCCCGAAGACGTTCGTCTACTGACCGTTGTGATCATTGGGCTTTCACTCTCGAGTCAAATGCTAAACGTTTTTGTGTCTACCTCGCCGAAATAAACAGAACGCGGAAGCAAGAATTGCGGAAGGATTGAATGAATTGAGGGAACGAACAAGCGGCTTCTTCTCACTCCTCCGGGTCCAATGGAAACAATCCGCGTTCTCTACGCCCGCGCGTACCCGCTCGTTTCGCCGTTCTGCCGCTACCCGGGCATTCTCGTCGAGATCCTCCGCCTGCTGGCCGACGAGGCGGCGCTGCGGATCGAGCCGCTCGTCTGAGCGGACTTCCTGCACGCGGCCCGCAGCTCCCGCTTCTTCTCGTGCATCAACACGAGCGGCGCGTGCGTGGACGGCGGCCTCTACGAGCAGCTGGAGGCGGCGCCTTCGACCTCGTGGGCGACGTCGAGTGGCGGACGGCCGAGTTGGACGAGCGGTTCGACGTCTCCGCCCCGCTCTACTTCGTGAGTTCCCCCTTCTTTCATCCCTTTGATCTTCCTGCTTGGAGGTCAAGTCCCGGGTGCTGAAGAAGGAGAAGACCGCCCACTTCGACCGCCTGTGGTCCTTCTTCGACATCCTCGACGCCCGGCTGTGGGCGGCGGTCGGGGCCGCGTGGGCGCTCCAGTGCGCCGTCGTGCTCCTCGTGCGGCGGGTCGAGTCGACGATTGCGGGCGGGCGGCGGGAGGCGCTCGTCGACGTCCGCCATCCACTCGCTTCTTCCGTTGATTCGGTCGGTTGCAGACGGCGTGGAAGTTTGTGCGCGTGCAGTTGATGCAGCAGGAGGAACTCGCCTTTTGACTGCAAGCCGGCCGATTGGTGTTGTTCGTGTTCTCGCTCGTCCACTGCTCGTTGTTGTTGTGCGTGTTCAGCTCGTTCATCCTCGCCTCGTTGTTCCGCCCGAAGGCCGCTGGCCGCTCGATCCAGGACGTCCTTCGGCACTTGGAGACGGGCGAGTACTCGCTGGTGACCACGAACGCGGAGGCGCTGAAGGCGGCGCTCAACTCCTCGCGGATGTTCCCGTTCGGGGCGCTCCGCTCCGCCCTCGCCGCCAACCCGCCGCTGGAGGCGACGACCGGCGAGGACGGCGGCGTCTCGGAGGCGCTCCGGCTGGTCGAAGGCGGCCGCTTCCTGCTGCTCCAAACGTTCGACGATCCCACGTTCGCCCCGTCCAACGGCCGCTGCGGCCTCACGCGGATGGACGTCGAGATGCCGCTCTTCCCCAAACACCTCCTCTTGCGAAAGGGCAATCCGCTCACTCGTCGCTTGAATCGCGCGATCGAAGCAAACCGGGAGCGCATTCGACACGTGGTCCGCAAGTACTCCGCCCACATTCAACACCAAAACAACTGCACCAATCGGCGGCAGAAGCAGCCGTTAAGTAAGTCGCTTTTGCCCTCTCGTTCATCTCTTCTGCTCGTTGCAGGAATGACCCCGTACGCGGGATTGCTGGCCGCTTATTGGGTTCTAGTCGCAGTGGCCAGTGTTTCGTTTGTAGCCGAGGTGCTGAGTCGGAAGCGCGTGACTGCTTGACGTCGCGTGTTAAGGGGAACAGCGAGCGATTAAACGAGCCGGCGGTGTAGGTGGGTGCATGGTGGTCAGTGATCGAAAAAAGCGCAAACTCCAGCCGTGTGTTGCCGACCTTTCGAATGAATAAACGAAAGTTTCGTCAATTTCTGTTCTTTCTACCTGAAGCATTGGCTGCTCGCTCGCTGTTGTCGGAATTGCTGCGGACAAGTCGGGATCGTCTTACGACCGTTCACTCGATAATCTCCGCTTCAAACGAGCAGAAAATCGGTGATTCCCAACGAACAACTCCAGAATAAATCGAGCAGGAGAAGAGAACGTGAACGAAACGCGGGGCAAATATTTGCGCTCACTCCGTTCTTTCCGGCGGGCCGCCTGCTGCCGCCCTTGCTCTTGATAACCGCCTAATCCACTCACTTTCCCGCATTCTCGCCGCTCTGCAGGCCGAAATGAGCGATCGAAGGGAGGAGGGAGCACTCACTGCCTCACTGCCAATGCGGTCGAGCAAACGTCGCAGATCACTCGTTTTGGATTTAACCTCGGGCTCGGCACGATTCTTGGCCATCTTCGAGGATGAAGTGGCAGACGATCGCCCTCATTCTGTGCGTGTACGGGGCGCTGAAGGAATTCCGCCCCACGGAGCCCTACTTGTACCAATGGCAGCACGAGGGCATGGGCTTGACGGCCGAGCAGCTCTCGATCGAAGTGTACCCGTGGAGCACGTACGGCACACTCGTCTTCCTGCTGCCCACCCTGCTGCTCACGGACGTGCTGCTCTACAAGCCGGTCCTCCTGCTCGAGTCGGCCAGCTTCGTGGGCGTGTGGCTGACGTTGATCTTCGGCCGGTCGGTCGGCTCGCAGCAGGCCGGGCAGGTGCTCTACGGGCTGGCCTCTTCGCTGGAGGTCGCCTACTTCGCGTGCATCTACGTGAAGGTGGAGCCCGCCCACTTCAAGCAGTCAGTGCGCCCTCCGCTTTTCCATCCCTCTCGTGAGTGTTCAGAGTGACCGTTTGGACCCGCTCGGCGCTGGAGTTCGGGCGCTGCGTCTCGTACGTGCTCTCGGAGCCTCTCGTCCTGCTGCTGCCCGGCCGCTTCCAGCTGCTCAATTGGATCTCGCTGGGCTCGCTGCTCTCCACCTTCCTGTTCGCCCTGTTGCTGCCGAACGTCACGTGGCGCGAGATCGTCCAGCGGCACCCTCGGAGAGAGAAGCCGCCCGCCTTCTACCTCGCGTTCGTGCGGAGTCGCGTGCGGGGGCTGGGCGCGGAAGTGCGCCGGTTGTTCGGCGACGGGGCCGTCCTCAAGTGGTGCACCTGCTGGGCGCTCCTCATGTGCGGCTACTTGCAGGTGAGTTCCCATTTGATTGATTAATCACTTGTTTGCGCAGTGCGGGAACATGATCCAAACGCTGTGGGGAACCGCGCAGGACGACCGGAAGACGTACAACGGCTTCGTGCAAGGCTTCATCCCGATCGTCTGCACGTCCTCCCACTCGTTCCTCTTCTGACCGCTCGCTTCTGCAGGCATCCTCGCCGTTCTGCCGCTCCAACACGCCCGCTTCCGCTGGCTGCTGCACGACCTCTCGATCGCCGCCCTGGCCGCCGTCTGTGCGGCCTTCCTGCTCCTGATTTGCCGCTTCGGGTCGATTTGGGTCATGTACGGCGGCTATGCGATCTACCGCGTCTCCTACCAGCTCGCGATCACCATCACTCAGTGAGCCCTCTAACGAATGCTCTACCGAATGCTCACTCAATTGTGCAGGTGCATGATGATCGAGCGGATCGACGTAGAGGCGGGCGGCTTCGTCTTCGGCCTCTGCACGTTCGCCGCCCTCCTCCTGCAGACGGGCGTCTCGCTGCTCGTCACAAAGGTCGCCTACTTGAACGAAATCCACCGGCAGGCGAGTGCTTTTTTTCTTCCGACTGATGACCGCCCACTGCTTTCAGTTCGTGGCCTACAGCATCTACCACGCACTTCTCGCGGTTGTCTTCCTCCTGTTTGCGCTCGTCAAGGGTCCGTGGAGCGACTCGAAGCCGAAGAAAACCGCCAGTCGCATTTGAGCTTAAATCTTTGAAATGCGGAGATAAACAAGAATGATTCATTCGCTTGTTTACGGCGGCGATCGGGCGCATGATCATGGCCGGCGGGATGGCCGCCGATGACTCACTGCGATCACGCGCTTGTTATCCGCTCGTTCGATCAACACCAAGCGGCTCTTGCGACCAGCACTCTTTTGATTCATTCACTCTTTGCAATGGCCGCCGTTTCCTACCGCCGCTTGTGTGAGTGGCCGTTCGCTCCCTGTTCGTTCTTCTTTCTGCATCCTCACCTTCCCTTGTTTGCAGCGGTCTTGATCCGCGGTCAGGTCCAATTTCCCGTCCGCCTGTTGGGCCAAACGGACGTCGCCGTCGACCTTCGCAACGAGCGGGCGGTCTGCGGGATGGTCGCCGAACTGCGGGAGCGGAAAGGAGTGAGTTCTCCATTGGATGCCTTCTTTCTTCACTCGTTCAGTTGACCAAACTCTCCAAACGGAAGCTGAAGAAGCTGGAGAAGCGGGAGTTGAACGTCGGAAAGGCGGTCGTGTGCATCTCGCTGCCGAAAGGCCGCCCGTTCGACGAGATCCTCCTGCCGCTCGCCTCCACCGAGTGGCGCGTGCTGGAGGAGGCGGGCGGAAAGAACGGCCGGTCGGTCTTCTTCCTCGTCTTCTCGCACTGCTTCGAGGGCAAGCGGGACGTCCACGTGCTCGTCGTTGACGAAAAGGAGACCGTCGACTTGATCGACCGGACGCTGCGGCAAATGCGCGAGATGAGCGAACTGGTTCGTCCCCTGCAGGTCTTCGTTCATCCCTTTGCAGGACTTCCACAGCGAACAGGTCGAGTTCGTGACGAGCGGAGAGGCCGCGCGGAAGCAGCGGGCGGCCAGGATGGAAATCTACGGCTTGGTCGCCGAAAAGGAAGAAGAAATGACCGAATTGGCGGTCGCGAGACAGGCGGTCGTCAAACGAAACGCCGCCGTTTTGATTTGCGCACTGCAAACCGGCGGAGACGCGAAGCATCTCGTGGAGGAGACCGTCGAGTTCGTGCACGACGAAATCTCCACGTTGTGCGACGAGTTCCTGAAGGCCGTGGACGCCATCACGGACGTGAGGAGCCTTCCGTTGTGATCCTTCTTGTTTGGTTGCAGAAATTGACGGACGGAGTACCGCACGGCGTCTTCGCCTCGTCTGCTCGTCCCTCGGATCCTGACGAAAATCGTCGTCTTTCCCCACCCGCGAGCTTCGACTTGTTGTGAGGCGCCAATCGATTTGAATTCGAATGGAACTAACGTGGATTGAATTGTTTGATTGTGAGCACAAATATATAAACAAGACGTTCGGGTCGGCTGGCAACATTCTTTTCGAGTCTGATGCATAAAGCAGAAGCAAGTGAACGAAACCTGCTTCTGATAAGACTCTTGCCAGTCGCCCGTCAAAAGCGAAAATGCGGTCGACATTCCTCCCCGTTCCCCTGTTCCTCCTTTTCGTCGTTGGCAATGCGGCAATCGAGTGGAACTTCACGTTCCCGATCGGCACGGGCCCCACGGCCGAACTCCAAGTCGGGACTCCTCGTTCGTGATCCCCGGCTGGCAATCAAAAAAATCGTGTGTTTGCAGCGGTCCCGTTCGTGTGTACGCGTACCTCGACCCGATCTACTCGTTCATGACCGACCTGGAGATCCCGGATGCTTCCATTCACGGCAAATACTCTGCTTCGTACTCCAGCCTTGTTTTCGTTTGAACACTCCAATCTTCAGGCAGTCCTCTTCGTTCGTTGAAACGGACGTTCTGATCGACTGGACCGGAATGCCGGCCGGGGTGATCGGAACGGAGACCTTCCAGGCAAGCAACTGTTCTCTGTTCACTTGAGCGGCTCTTGTAGCTGAACGGGGAGCAGAAGACGAGCCAACCGTTCGCCGTCCGCAACGACTCGCTTTACGCGGCGGTCGCCCCGTTCGGCACGTTGGGCTTCGGCCACTCGCCGGCGGAGAGCCAGGCGCCGTCGTTCGTTGAGAGTTTGCTCGCCGACTACGCGGACCGAGTGGTTTCTTTTAGTTACGACAAGTTCGCCTTTCATTTACTCGTTCCCCTTCTCATCCTCTCCTTCAGCATCCCGACAACCGCCGACCACGCCGGAGACGTCGGCCTGCTGCTTCGCTTCGGCGACCGCCAAGCCGCTCGCTGCTCCGCCGAGTGGCTCGAATTGGAGGAGGCGAAGTTCGAAATCGACCTCGGCGACTGGGGATTCGAGCCCGACGAGTGAGCAGCCGGCGGGATGTCCACCATTCATTCTTCTTCTTCTGCAGCTTCTCCATGGGCGCATACACGTGGGCGTTGGGCGGTCAGGCGTCCGTCCAGCTTACCGCGAACGTCCTCACGCTCCCGTCGGCCGTCTTCTCGCGGGTCGTTCGAGTGCTGGGCGGGCACAAGGCCCAAGGGGAGGGCGAAAAGACGACCGTCTCCTGCGATTCGGCCGAGGATCTCGTCTTTTCGATGGCCGACCGGGATTTCCGCCTCTTGCCCGCCGACTACGTGGACCAAACGACCCGAACGGCGGACAACCAGTGCGAATTCAAGGCCGAGGCGATCGCCTGCACCGAGTGCTTTCTGCTGCCGGTCGGCATCCTGCGAGATCGCTGCTTCCTGTTCGACTACTCTCGTCCGGGTGTTGCGATTGCTGATCGTTTGGGTTGAGCGGGCGAATGAGTGGAGCGGGCGATCAATTAAACAGATGAAACCAACGCTTCGACGCAATGGCTTCTTCTAAACAAACAAAATGTGTCGACCTGGTCGAGAACACCGACCAGTTTTGGCTGCAAGCGACCCCAATCGTCGTTTGGGGCCCTCGGCTAATCGCATTCCGAATGTTTTCACTTGACCGTCGGGGCGAAGTGCGCACTCGCTTCGATTCGATTGCGGGTTGGTCGCAACACGCGGCCATTCGATTAGTGATGGCAGAAGGCGGCTTGTTTGTTTCGTTCCAACGTTTTGGGTTCAAATGGAAAGAAGTCCGCAATTGTCTGAGGTCAGCGGGTGTTCCGGTTTGCGGCTTCACCTTATGCTTTCTGTTAACAGTAGATGGATTCGGTGAATCCTTGCTTGTAACAAACGTTACAAGATTGTTGTTCCAATCGTTGACCTCTTGCGGTTTCTGGAAGCGAGCGGGCGGCCGGCCAATTGGATTCGCGGCGGTCACGTTCGCCCAATAACTCCCGATTTATGGCCCCTCGTTGCTGGAGGGCCGAACGGAGTTTGTTGTGGACGAACGGTCGCCGTCGGGCCCACCGAAACTTCCGCTCCAATTTTCGTTTTGTGTACAAATCGGATGCTTCGAGTTGCGTGCAAAAAAAACTTCGTTGCGGGTTGCTAAGCGAACGTCGTTCGTCTCGCCATTCGAAGTGTGTGAACGGCCTATTTCAGGCATTCTTGCTGCTCATTCCTTCGTCTTCATCTCCGCAATGACCGTTGTTTCGAGCGGCTGGACGGCCGTCTACCACTTCCTCGTTCACTTCAACTACGTGGTTGCCTGCTGGAGCGGCCTCTCGTGTTGGTACTTCATCGGACGTCTCCGCAAGACCCATCTGGTGCACGAACACTTGAAGATCATTCTGGTGAGTGTTTTGAAGTGTCTGAACAGTCCTTTCTTCCTACTCTTTGGCTCCGGGCGCTAAAAGCGCAAACGAGCGGCGAGTTCCGCGAACGACCCACTTCCTCATTCCCTCCGCCACGCGCACGTGCTTTCCGGCAACGAGGATCAGTTTTTATCGAATTTCCGAGAACTGTTTGGAGTTGGGCTCGCGGCGTAAACACCGCAATAAACTACCGGAAAACAGGAACATAAAAGCTATTAAGAGTTGCAAGAATGCTCGTTGATCTCCACACGCCCACCCACCATTTCACTTCTCTGCTTTCAGTACTTGTACTCTTCAATGACCTTCGTCGTGGGCTCCTCTCGGTCGATCCTCGAGCTTCTGCACGCGAACCATCTGGAGAATCGAGTTGTGTGCTCGTCGTTGAGCTTCGCCAACGCGTTCGCCACCGGCTTTCTCCAACTTACCCTGCTCGCGATCTTCTCCGAGCGAATCCTCGCGACGTTCCGAGCTTCCGTTTACGAGTCGCAACGGATGCATTGGTGCGCTCGGCTCGCTGTGGCGATCATGTTCGGGCATGCGACGATCTTCGCCACGGCGGTCGTCGTTTACGATTGGAGCGTTTCGACGAGCGACTACCCCGTGTGGACGGGCACGTGCGTTGCGTTGGCGCGGAGGCCGTGGGCGCTGATCGCCGGCTGGGTGGTTTACGGGGGTGAGCAGGAAGCAGACGATCTGCTTACCGTTCATTCGTGTTTGCAGTTGCCACAATGCCCACGTTGCCGCCGGCCGCCTATCTCGCGCTCTACAACCGCCGCCTGTTGGCCAAACGGGGCGAGGGCACCCTTTCGATGCGCTACCAGCTGACCGAGAACTCTCGAATGCTGTCCGCAATCGTCTCCTCCTACTTCGTCGCCAACTTCACGTTCGGCGGCATGGGGCTGGCCGGCGTCTGCTATTTGTTTTGGGCGGTCTGCTCCGAGTGGCCGATCGACGTCACGTGCTTGATTGCGATCAAGGTGAATATTTCGTTCATCTCTACGAGTTCATCCTCGCTTGCAGGTCACAAACATCGCAATCGACATCGGATGCACATTTCATTATGTCTTATTGATGGCCACCCATCCCGCCCTCGGCTCCCACCTCCGCCGCCTCCTACGCGGTCTGAATGTCTTGCGGAAGCCGTCGGTCGCGCCCGTCCACCCCTACGAGGCGTCCACGTGCAAGATGAACGACACGGAGATCTACTTTCGCGAGCTGCACACCTCGTGGAACAAGTGAACCGATTATGCGGTGGAAATAAACAAATACACCCGTGCATGCATCAGAGGAGTGTTCCAACGGCAACACGTGCAGTTTATGCTTTTCCTTATCTCAGAGTGAACTCGAAACGATTAGTTGGAAGGTGTATGGCGGTCCTTGTAGAACTGGTCGTCGGGATTGCTGAGGACGGGAATGCGAATGAGGACCGTCGCGCCCGCCCACTGCCCATCCGTTTCTTTCTTGTACGTGGTCAGCGAAGAAGGGATGTGGTAATGCTTCTGCAAATAAAGCGATAACATCTGTACGGGGCAGCAAGCAGTTTCTAAACGCCTCGCACTTGCCTCCGAGACGTAGTCGTAAAGCTGGTAGGGGTTCTAAAGCAGAAGGGGGATAAAACGAATGAACAAGTCAATTGTCTGCTGCTCACCTCTTTGCTGCGCTCGTCGCGGTAGACGGTCACGTTGTTGCGATGGTAGACGGCGTCCCACTCCTCGACGAAGAACTCGAATTCCACCTGATTGTCGCCGTTCAGCACGCAGTTCATGTCGGCACTCTACACCAATTGTTTCTTTGAATCAATACGAAGCAGGCAGACCTTGAAGCAAACGTCTTTAATGACGCCGTACGCGCGGGTTTCCAACGACAAGTGCGCCTCCGGCAACGAGGTCACCGGTTGGGTTTCCCGCTTGTTTCCGATGGCCTCGACGTCGATGGCGGACAGCCCGTGGTTGCAAACGAGCCACTTGTCCACAATGAATGCGTGCTCCGTGCACTCGAAAGGAATCTGGTACTCGGCCGCCATCCTGCAACAGCCGGCAGTCAGCGGTGAAGAGAAGAATGAGTGAACGAACTGTCGGGCCAAATCGTAGACGACCGCATCTCTCGTGCCCTTCAATCCGACCAGCGACGTTTCGTTGATGAACGGGTAGTGCTTCATTTCGTGGATGAACTAAACACCGAAAAGGTTATTCAATCCACTCCTTCCTTCCGCCCACCTCTTCGCCATCGATCTGAATTTTGATCGATTCGTTGAGCGGCACGCCGTAGTTGGCTGCAAGAAAGCGGGGCATGATGGGCGTTAGGAGAACTCACTCGAGACCCAGTAATAACGCGGCAATCCGATTTGACCTTTGATCGACACAAGCTCGTAGTACTGAACAAGGGTAATTGGAGTGATGAACTACATTCTTGTGCTTGTGCGGACTCACCTGCCGGAAATCGTTCTCCTTCAAGGCGATCGGCTCGATCTTTCGGCTCGCTCCAGGCACGACTCCAACTGAAAACAAGCTGCCTTCAATCGATCCCCTCGATCGCTGAACTCACCGATCAAACCCACGACACAAAAAGCGAGCAACTGGACGACCGCCGTCATTTCGACTCCACGAAAGTCTTCTGGTTGGAAGAATCGTGTGTTTACGACATTCTCGATTGTTCAACCCTCTTCGAACCCAAACGAATGCAGATTTGATGTGATCGAATGGAGACCATATTGTTTATTCCAAACGACTTCCACAATCACATACGAGACTCTTTCGTGTTAACAAAAAACTGACGATGGTTTGGTTAAACATCGAAACGATCCGAACCGCTGGATTTATCGACTTGAACGAACAGATGCGAGGCCTAAAGGACTCGCGCGCACTAACGAAATCCACTGAGAGATCATACAATGACATTCGCTTCTGAACACAACGAATGCCCGTTGCAGAACATCCGCCTTGTGGCCGGTTGCACAACCGTTTCGCAATAATCCTTTGTTCTCGGGGGATGTCCGTAGAGCGTCCGGGTGGCGTTCGATCGAAAAGCGGACGAAGAAGACGGCCGACTGTACGATCGGCCGCTTCTTTCGCCGAAAAGCGGCCTCTGCTGCCGGCTTATTATCTCGTTTGTTTGCCCAGGCGTCGTCTTCTTTCTGCTCCAATGACCGCTGATTACGAGAACTCTTGTACTGCTGGCGGGAAATTTTGACCGGTAGTTGCCGCAAAAGCAAGAAGCGGATGTTGGAGCGCGCGACGAAAGATCGACAAGCAAGAATGGGCGTTCCGATCGCTTTCAGCTAGCTTTCTGGACGCTTCTCTTGTTTTGTTGCTGCGGATTGGCGATCAAGACCGAAAAGCGACCAGAGATCCGCCCATCTGCCGAACGTCCGCTTTTCGATAAGCCCGCTGGATGCAGAGCGGGCTTTCCGAATAAAAGCCGGCCGTTCGGTTTCTTCCTCACCTCTCCTCTTCTCATTTCATCGAACAAAACTCCTCTCCGAAACGAACATGAAGACGACTACACTGGTCGTTCTTCTGCTTTCTTGCTTTCCTCTCTTCTCTTGTGTCCCCTTGTCCTCCAAAGGGTTCACGATTTCGGGCGTCGTCCAAAAGCGGAACGCCGCCCAACTCGCCGAGTATCGTCGCCAGCAACGAGCTTCTCCGTTGTATTCCAAAAACTTCTTGCTTGACTACCCCTTTCCCGGTAAGGTTTGGACTCCGACGTTTTTTGAATAATTTCTTCAGATGAATCTCTTCTCGCCAACGTGACCATCTATTCATCCGACCAGAGTGAGCTGGGATTGTCTTTCGTTTATATGCATTTGCCTGCGTTTAGAAACTCACACTACGTACACGCTCAGCTTCGAAACAGCGACCGACTGGATGTACATCTTCGACAGTTCGCTGACCAACCCAGCAAAGTTGGTTTATCGTACTCTGCCGGTTATCTGGTTCTATTGGCCTTTAGTTTGACATCCTTGAATCAATCGTTCACCGGCAGGTACGAAAATTACAACGTGACTGGCAACCGTTACAACGCGTTGATCCAGGCGAGTCCATTCGAAGTTGGACAGAAACGTAATATCACAAACTATTCCAGTTCGGCAAGTGGACCGGGAAGTCTGTAAATGAAAAACAAACGTTTGCCATTGTTGGCGCGTTTCTTGACGCTGCCAACAAAAGTCTTCTCCCCTTTGACGGCGTGATCGGAATGGGATTTCGAACGCAAAAGACGGCGAGCTGTGACCCCTCTCCCACTCCCATCGCCTACAAAGAGCCGGCGCGCACCATAATGGACGCGCTGGGGAGCGAGGTGCAAAACTTCTACGTTTTGCACGTGAAAGGCGCGAGCCGCCTCACTGACGATCATACCTTCGAAATCAACTTTGGTAAAGCTGGCGATCACTGTGGCCCAAACTACGGCTACACAAAGACCGTCTACAATTCTTCGGCAGACAACGGATTCATCAGCCTTTCAATGGACGGCTTTTCGTATGGCGATGAGGGCATTGCGCCGGGTGGTGATCAGGCGACTGTGGATGCTGGAAGCCCGGTGATTGCGACCACCTATCCCGCGTTCACGGACCTTTTGTCGCGGATCGATTGGGACTACGACTTGAACCTGAACATCTACACGACTGCTTGCGCCAACGCACTAACAATGAAGGATCTTGTGTTCGAAATTGGTACCGAGAAGTACAGTGTGCCCGCAACGCAATACGTAGCTGATGTCAGTTCCATCATTCTTTCAGTCGTTTAATCCATAAGACTGTAGATTGGAATCGATGATGGAACGACGTGCGCGTTGTTGCTCCAATCGACACCAGATGACTTCACGTACTCTCAATGGATTTTGGGCCAACCGGTACGTTCAAAAAGCCTTCATTTTTTGCAGTTTATTTTAGTTTCTCTGGAGCTACTGTTTGTATGTCGACCTCGGCAAGGAACAAATCGCCTTCTCGGATAAGGCTGACGCTTGAAACTAAACTAATCCAAAGTTTCACAATTCTTTGTTTGCTCCTTGTTGTGCACCGTTTTACTAACCTCTGATAAATAAACTCATGGCAAAGATCCACTGTTAGCATTCTGTAGAAGCAGAGCGTTTACGGCCGAAGCAAAACAAAGAATAGCACACTCATCGATGAAAAGCCCTGACAAGTCCCTCTCTAACTTGTTCCCGTTCTCGACTTTAGTTGACAGCAGAGTGCCAATGGCTTCGTCTTCTCACTGTAATTTAACTTGCGCTGCCTTTTTTGCGTGAACTTTCGAATTAGCAGCTACCAAACACAACTGTTCGCTCGGCTTTGGCCTCAAAATAAACGACGGCAAGAAGAAACAACGAGACTTCTGTGAGCTCCGCGGTCGCACGCGAATATCCAGCTTGTTACCCGCGAAGGGCGGTTTGTAGTTCGTGCTTTCGATTAGACTTCGGCGAGCTTCGTGGCTGCCTTTGATCACCACCGACCGTTCCTTACGGTAATCAACACATCCGCTTTCTGTTTTGAATTGCAACAATGACCACTGATCAAGCACAGGAATAAATAACCTGCGGCGACCGGCCATCCGCTTTCCGCGAAAACAAGTCGCGACGAGCGGCCGAGTGAGCGATAAGACGGGACGACCGCCGAAGTTTGGACGATTGGTCGCAAGCGTTGCAAAAGAAAGCGGATGCTGGAGCGCATTCTCCGTGCGGCGAGCACCGGCGGGTGTTCCGGTGGTTATTGATCGCCGTTCGGGACATTTCTGTTGTTATTCGAGCGGATTGCCAAAGGGAGAGTGGCCGCTGGTGATCAAACATCCGCGCTGATAACCGCCCGTGGATCTGCCGGGAGTTGTACAAAAGGCGGCTGTTGAAGCATGAGAGCGATCATCACCATTTGTTCTCATCTCCATCCTCTCTTCTCAAACGACTCCTCCAAACATGAAGACAGCGACCGTAGTCGTTCTCCTCCTCTGCTGCGTTGCCCTTTCCAAAGAGTTCAGCATTTCGGGCGTCATTCTGAAGCGAAACGCCGCCCAGCTCGCCGAGTATCGCCGGCAACAACGGGCAAGCCACTTGTTCTCGAGAGATTACCTGCGTGGGAAATTAGGCGAGTTGTTGCTTCTTTTAACTTTAGTTAACGAATGCCTTGTAGACGAAACATTGATCGCAAATATCGGGCTCTACGACCCGCAAACAAGTCGGTTTTGCTCCTCATATACCGTTCTCTAGCGATTGGTTGCAGGAAGCATTGTTCAGAAGAAAGTGAGCGTCGAGACGGCGACCGAGTGGCTCTACTTGTTCGACGCTTCGATGGTCAACCAGACGCAGTGAGTCCTCACGCACAAGCTCTCATTTATCTTCTTGTTGTTTAGAGCGACGTTCATTAACCAAACGTTTACGGGCAAGTACGAGAACTACGACGTGAGCGGCCAGCTGTACTGGGCACAAATGGCGGTGAGTGGAGAAGCAAGAAAGCAGTAGAATGTTTGCTTTGAATTCCAGTACCCGGACTTAAGCACTCTCTCGACTGTCGTCAACCAAACCTTCGCAATCGTGGGCACGTACTACAATCCGGACAACACGCCCGAATTTCCGTTCGACGGGGTGCTCGGCCTGGGCTGGCGGACGGACGGGGCGGACTGCGATCCCGCCCTCCAAGTGGTGCCGCCCGTCCGCAACATTCTGAGCACCACGCAGGGCCAAAAGCCCTACTACGTGCTGCACGTGAACGCCACGAGTCCGAGCACCGAGAACCACGCGTTCACCATCTCGTTCGGGCAGGACATCGCCGAGTGCGACAACACGTTCGGCTACACGCCGCTCGTCTACGCGCCGGCCGCCGACAACGGATTCCTCACGTTCTCGCTGGACGGCTTCGCGTACGGCGACCAGCAGCTCGCTCCCGGCGGCGACTCGGCCGTTCTCGACGCCGGCAGTCCGCTCATCACCGCCACGTACCCCGCCCTCTCGCAAATCTTCAATCTGATCCCGCATGCCTACAACTACACGCTGGGCATCTACACGACCTCCTGCGATGTGACCGCTTTGCAGAATTTGATCTTCAGCATTGGGGGCTACGATTATTGCGTCGGGCCTGCGAACTACGTGGCTGATGTGAGTGACTGCTATGCTCACAAGCAGCCGCCATCTAAATGATTGTAGATTGGGATCGGCGATGGATCGTGCGCGTTGTTGATCGACCTCACGCCCGTCGACTTCCCCTACGCACACTGGATTATTGGAGAGCCCTTCCTCCAAGGGCATTGCGCGTACTTCGACCTGGCAGCGAACAAGATTGGATTTACAAACAAGCACACGCATAACATCAAACCGCTGTGATCATCCATTGTTCAGTTCTTTCACATGTACATGATTTAAGTTTGCGGACGAATAAACTCGTTGCTCAAGAGTTTCATTGTGCAACCGACTTGAATGTTGCCTCTAAAAAAGGATTGATGTTTCGCCCCGAATAAACAAGCAAACGACCGTCGATTAACAAGATGACGATGAGATCCCGTCTTCTCTTCGGTGTTTGAGCAACAGATTTGCAATTCGGAGGTAAACAACCGACGGCGCTCGACCATCCGCTTTCCTCGAAAATAACCCGTGGCATCCGGCCGGACGATAAGGCGAGTTCAAACGACCACCCGCCGCTTACGGAAAGCATTCCAGCTATCAACGGTCAGATGGCGGTTGTGGGCATCGTTCGATCTTTTCCATGAACTTCGTGCAACAGCCACGTTGTTTGCTTTCGGTACAATGGACTAACGCCAACAAAAACTGAACGCATCTCACGCGAATGGCCGCTTTCTAGAACGACTCAAAAACAGGCGAATTTCTTAAGTTTTCCCTCATCTGCTGAACAAAAGATTGCCTTTCACGAACGAGTGATAAGAACGTGCTGCAGAGTCGAGCGAGAACGTGATTCCTTGATTGAAGCAACTGGCTGTTTGCGAAATGCGAGAGCAACACAACACAGCTCCCTCTTTTGTCATCCTCTTGGCCAAATGGCGTGGAATGACTGCTTCTATTGTTCCGAGACCGGATCTCCGCTCATTCATCAACCAAAACGATGCAAACGAGGAGAGCGGAGATCACGAGAAGAAGCAAACGGGAGTCGTGGGCGCGCGTGTTTGCGAAGTGGGCGGCTGGTCGTCGCGAATCCGTTTTCCTTTCAATTAGCGAGCGATAAGACCGAAGAAGCAGGGGGAATTCGTGCAGCGATTGGGGCGAAAACGAAGCCCTCGGCCCGCTTATCGCCACTCGCTTTCCGCTTTCGTGGGCAGACGGGCGAAACCGAAAGAACACGCACCATTGCGGACGGAAGCTCGAACGCGGAGAAGTCATCACTAAACCGTCTGTTCGCTGCCGCTCTTTAAAACCGAAGGATGAACCGCCGGGGATCAGTTCCGATTGTTCGCCTCTTCTTCCCAACCATGGGGCCGTCCGTTCTGGGCGTTCTCGTCCTCTTCCTCGCCGCCCTGACCCCGAATGCTCACGTGTGGAAGGGCCAAATGCACCGGCGGAGTGCCGAGGAGCTCCGCGAGTACCACCGCACCCAAAAGGAGCTGCACGTGAAGCAGCACAAACACTACATGTACAACTACCCCTGTGAGTCGCTTCCTTTCCGTTCTTCTCATCGTTTGTTGCAGCCGAGATCGTGGCCGTGAAGATTCCGATCGGTCCGCCGCACGTGAGCCACCCACTCATCTTCCTTTTTCTTCATTCCTTTTGTTCAGCAAAGGCCGACTGTCACGATCCCGTTGGCCCTTCAGCTCTCCACCGCCGGCATGTGGCTGATTTCCTCGTCCTACCCGGGACTGGGCTGCAAGTCGGGCGGCTACTCACCGGGCAGCAAGGCGATCAACCTGAGCACCACCTGGAGCACTTCGGCGTTTAATTACAACGTGAGCGGGGAAGTCTGGAATGATCAGGTGTCCGTAAGTGCCTTCCAGCAGTCTGCAAACGATTGAACTTTCTTTTTCAGTTCGAACCGATCACCCAGTGCGTCCTCTGAGCATTATTCTTCTGCTTCAATCAACCGAAATGTTTAGACTTCGAGACTTTGCGAATCAAACGTACGCAGTCGTGAACAATGCGGTGGACTACGACGGGAACACGGAGCCCATCCTGCCCATTTGCGGGGCGATCGGGATCGGCTTCAATCCCGACAAGTCCCAAAAGAGGTGCCACTTGCATTCAATTGCCCGCAATCCCTTCCCTTTTCTTCAGTGCAATCAGCCAGCCGGCCGACTTCATCTTCAAGGACCTCACGGACGAATCGCAGTTCTTCGTCGTCGATCTTCAATGGTTCGTTTGGGGCACAAAGCGACGATCTCATTGAATTTTCAGCGACACGCAGAACTACACTGATGGCAACTGTGACATTGACATTTCGTTCGGCTCCTATTTGGACACATGTGACGATCAGGTGGGCCACTCATTGATCAATCGGTAGATTCGATGCTTGCAGTTCGGCTACACGCCGCTGAGCTTCTTTTCAACGGGCGACGGCGGCTTCCTCACGTTCCCACTCGACGGCTTCACGTTCGGAAAGATCAAGGCGCCGGCAGGTGAGCGGCAGTCGACCTCCATTCCACTTCTCTGCTTTGCTTGCAGGCGACTCGGCCGTTGCGGACGTTGGGGTGCCGCTCATTTACGTCAAGTACAACGTCTGTAAGTGCCTCTTGCACTCCTTCTCCTTTCAAGCATGCCTCATTTCAGTCAAGGACATGCACAAGAACTTGAATCCCGATTACAACTGGGATTATGGTTGGTAGACAAGAAGGAAACGCTTCTGACTGCTTGCATTAAGGCGTCTACACGGTGGACTGCGGCAAAGCGGGCAAACTGGACCCATGGGTCTTCACTGTGTTAGGGATCGAATATTCGATCAGCTCCTCGAACTACGTGGTCGACATGGGCATCGGCGACGGCTCGTGCGCGGTCCTCTTCGACCACTTCGAGGGCTTCACGCGGACCGAGTGGCTGATCGGAAATCCGTGAGTTTCTCCCGAAAACATCTCAACACTACGCTCTTCTCATTCAAGCTTCTTCTGGGGCACGTGTGTGACGTACGACTACTCGCAAAATCGCATCGGCTTCGCGAACAAGAAGACCCAAGACCCCTGAGCGGCAGGCGGTCGGCCCCCGTGTACATCGTGCTTCCAATAAACTCATTAGTGCTTCCGGCCGCCCAACCGACGGAATTAATTAGCGACGGGATGATAAGAGGTAGCGTGGAGGAACGATGGCGAAGCCGGCGCCCGATTACGTGCTCGGAACAACCGAGCGATCGAATTTCTTCGCTGCAAAGAGCAAAAGCGAACAACAACCCCGAATTCCCTGGCTTTCTCCGCCGCCGATGCCCGAATTCGTTGCGAGTTGAGTCGTTTATTGCAGATATCAACCATCGACCAGTGGCACGGAAACTAGGAAGAGAGACTAGAGACTACGTGCGGATTGCAAGAGAGAGAAAAGGCGGGTACATCGACGAAAGAGAGCGGGGCATAAGAGGCGGGAGACGACGAGAAAAGAGCTCCCAGAGTTCAGAGGCTGTAGCGGAAGTCGCCGCGGATGCGACGGGCGAGCTGCATGTCGCGCGGCATGATGGTGACGCGGCGGGCGTGGTTGGCGCAGAGGTTGACGTTTTCGAAGAGGCCGACGAGGTGCGCCTCGGCCGCCTCCTGGAGCGCGAGCAGGGCGGAGGCCTGGAAGCGGACGTCGGGCTTCAAGCGCTGCAACGGGCGGCGTGCAGGGGATGAAAGGAAAGAGAAGAACTTGCCTGGGCGATCTCCCGCACGAGCCGCTGGAAGGGCGCGTGGCGGATGAGCAGTTGGGTCGACTTCTGCAACGAATCGAAGGGATCGCAGCTGATGGACGGAAGGGCGGAAGGACGAACCTGATAGCGGCGGATTTCGCGCAGCGCGACGGTGCCCGGGCGGTAGCGGAAGGGCTTGCGGCCCTCGCGGGCGGGCTTCCGCGGCCGCTTCTTCTGCGTGACGCGCGGCGTCTTCTTTTTGGCCTTGCCGCCGCGCGGCGACTGCTCCCACGACTGCGGCGTCACGCCCCGCTTCTGGCTGACCGGCTTCACGCGGACCATCGCTCCGATCGATCGGCGAGATGGAAGGTGGAGTGAAGGTGGAGACCTGGAAGGACGGGCGGTTGGAGGAGGAAAATGATGACAAAACCCACCCGAAGAGCGGCGAGCACCCGACTGACGAAATCCGCCGGCCGGCCGATCGATCGACGGCGAGCGGCGGCGGAGCAGCGACTCCCGCCCGACCGTCCGCAGTCCGCCGAGAGCGGCGGTCATTCGAACAGGGATTTCCGCCCGCTCCCGCCGTTCAGCCGACCGTCCACTCGCTTGCTGTTTATTCTGACTCGACTAGGCGTCCTGACTCTTCTGTTTCCGGTTGTCCTCCTTCGAAGCACGAACGGGAGGGACCTCGGGGTTCTTCGGCACGTCCGCTGACTGTTGAACGCCTGCCGCCTGCTGCCCCTCCGGTTGCCCGTTCGCTTGTTGCGGCTGGTCGCCCTCCGGTTGCTGAACGGGGCGGAGGTGAAAAGAGGACCAATCGAGTGGACAGACCGCCGCTGCCGCCCCCACCTCGCCGTCGGACGGGCGGGTCGGCCGGTCGGCCGCACGGCGGCTCTCTCGCACGACGAACACGAAGACGGCGATCGGGAGGACCGCGAACACACTCCTACAAGTTGCGGGAGCCGAAATGAAGCCTGCAGAAGGCGGCCACTCACATCGCCCACAGACTCGTGGCCACGATGTCCGCCCCCGCCCACGAGGCGGCCTCCTGGGCCTCCTTCGCCCGCTGAAAGCAGAAGGAAGAAGTGAGTGGGTGGACGGAGACGCGAATCGAACTCACGAATTGCAGCGAGAGGCCGGCGAGCGGGCGATCGGCCTCGAGGCGAACGGCGAGCGTCCACTCGTCACCCTGTCGGAGGAAGGCGACCGAACACTCGTGCTTCCGGCCGTCGATCGTGATGCCCGTCGGGAGGATCACTCCGTCCAGCTGGAGCCCGCTATACTGCTCGTTGTCTACAAAAAGGACTAAATGGACGGGCGTGGGCGACTCACCGATCTCGATTTGGGACAGCCGCCCGTCCGTTTGTGTGCGGAAGCCGACTTGCAGCAAACAACCACCCAAGTCCAGCTTGAAGCTAAACGATCGGAGGTGTAGGAGAAAGCAGACGGCGAACGGACGGAGTGGCCGCCGAGTACTCGCCGATCTCCAGCGAGAAGGCGACCGACTGCTCGCCGCTCGACAGCGCCGTCTCGCCCGCCGCACACGACGAGAGGAAGCGGCTGCCGAACGAATGTAAAGAAGGTGGAAGTGGGGAAAACTCACATCGTCCCTCCGTCCTCCACGAAACACTTCGACGACTGGACACTCGGCGAGTGTTGCAGGAGCAAAAAGGTGATCGCCATTCCGGACGGGAAAAGCATCCCGTGAAAAGCGACCAGCTTTTTGTGATTGCGTAGAGAAATGAGCACTCCACCGTTCACTGCAGTCAACGGTTTATTGCCAACGAGAAACAATGCAAAAAGGTGAGGTTCACGTGAAGTTTTGCGGTCGCAAGTCCAGCCGGTGGCAGTATTGATTGCATTGGTGGGTGCTGAAGAACTCCTTCATGCCCTCGAGGCCGCAGTTGGTCGAGCCGAAGCGGAGGTAGTCCTTCGTGTGGATGGCCGGATCCGTCAGCAGGATGGTCGTCTTCCGGTCGGGGCTCTTGTCGGCCGGCTGGACGACGCCCTGCAGATCGACGACCATCAGTTGGCCCTTCGTGATCTGCAAGACGACCGTGAACTCTGCGAGAAGAAAGAGAGAACTCACGTGATGTGTCCAGTGAGTGAAGGCGGTCAGCAGTTCGAGTTGTTTGGGCTGCACGCCGAACGCCTTCGCTCGGTTGGCGCACATCTCGAAGTCGGTGTTGTTCGTGAAGCGGACGAACGGCTGGTCGGCCGGAAAGCGGGGCTCACACGAAAAGTAGCGCGGAGTGCGGCCGTTCGGCGGCAGGAAGAAGACGGTCTTCGTGCGGATTACGCGAATGATCGCCGGGATCTTCGGCAGCTGCAACTTCTCCTCGACCGCCTTCATGAACTCGAGGGCCAAGAAGACGGCCGTGTCCTGCAGCAGGGCGGCCGCTTCGTAGCGCTCCTTCGGGTTGGCGTCCACGAAGCGGTACTGCTTGAGCACGATGTCTGTTTGCTTGTCCAGGTCGCGCGCAAAGTATACCACTCGCTCCGCTCCCTGGACACCAACAAGTTCAATTGGAGAGCGAACGAAGAGGACGAACCGAAGCGAAGGGATGCGGGGCGATCCGGAAGCGCATTTTCTTCTCCTTGGCCGCCTTCTCGCGTTTCTTGTCGTCCACTATCGACTGAAAGCAGCGAGTAGAAGAGGGAAGCAAGGAGGACTCGCCTTGATGCTCGGCGGCAGTTGGAATTTCTCCACTTTGCCCACGAACTCCGCGCACTCCGTCCAGTTGGGCGCCTCCTCGACGAGCGTGAACTGCAGCTCGGACGTCCGCGAGCTCATCGACCCGACCGAGCTGCAGCGCGAACTCAAACTCAAAGATTCGCGCACCGCGGTGATCACCGAGTCGAGGATGCGCGAGACGTTGGCCACCGGGAACTGCAACAAGCGAACGAATGGGAAGAACGAAGGAAGGAGGAAGGATTGCCTGGACGATCGGAAGACGGCGGATCAGCCCGAAGCGCTCGATCATCGTGTCCGTTGAGTAGTTGATCTTGCCGAAGTAGAAGTCGATTTGGCGGCGGCGCAGTCGGCGGAAGATCTCCATCGGCGTGCGGCCGTGCGGATCGCCCGCGGGGCACGAGTCGTCGCGCAGTTGGTGGAAGTGGTTGCCGTGGCAGGGCGCGTCGGCGATGTGGAAGAGGACGCGGATGGTGTCCGCATCTGGGCGCCAATCCAACGAGCAGGCGCGGTAGAGGCCGCCCATCACGTCCTCCGGCGTGTCGCCGCCGCCTTGCGCCTTCAACGAACCGCAGAACTTCCGGAAGTCGCCGACCGACTCGCTGAAGCCGAACTGCTGGAATTGCGGCTTGTCGCCGTGATCGCGGTACGCGACGAAGGCGAGCCGAACAGTCGGCGTCTTGGCCGCACGATCGTCGCTGCCCTGCTCTGCGCGGTCCTTTCGCCGCTTCAGCATCCCGAGGATTCCGTTGACGATCCCGTTGATCGCCTCCTTCACGCCCGAAATGTGCATCTGCATCGACTCCGTCGCATCCACGCAGAAGCACAGATCGACGCTCTTGCCCTCCTTCATCTCGGCAAGGGCCTAAAGAACGAATGAGTGGGAGGGGGCGAAGCGGATGACTCACCTCGTTGACCTCCTTCTGCCGCATTTTGCGCACGACGGCGTTCAGCGCGAGCCGGCGGCGTCGCTCGCGGATCGCAACGTAGTCAAGAACTTTGAGCTCGCGGTACTCGAGGATTTTGATCATCGCGCGCCTCGCGAACTTCAGTTGGGGGTGCTTCCGGTTGGAGAACTCTGCAGGAAACACGTGAGAAAAAGGAGTGGGAGGGAGGAGGTCACCGTCTTTGTCCTTGATCGCCGGGACGCGCGGCCACTCGACCCGGTGGGTGGCCAACCGCGCGCGCATGGCCACCGCCTCCAGCGAGCGCTCCTCGGCGGCCAGCGGGGGCATTTCGAACTCGAAAGATCGAAGCGAAAAGTCGGGGGAGCGGAGAAGAAGCGACTTTCGTTGCCCGCACCTGGGCGTCGACTCCCGCCTTTCGTTCGGGCGGGGGAACGCGCGGGCGGACGGCCGCAAATGAGCGCGCCGATCGGCAATTCGCGGCGTCCCCGCCGCTTCGTTCTGCCGTTTCCCATTGAGTCGCTTCGAATGGGAACATCTGCCCGCTTCGCTTCCTCGTTGTTTCGCGAAAAGAGCCCGCTTCCCGCCCAAACAGCCCCATTTGGCAACGGAATGTGCAAAAAATCAACAACCAAACGAGAACTCGCATTCATTCGAACAGTCAACAAACAAACAAAAGAAACAATTCGACAGTCAGCCGCTCGCGCGATGGCCGGCCGCCCGCTGGCTTTCGGGCGTCCGCCGTCTGCCGAGCGACTCGAAGAAGGCCGTCCGGATCCGCTCGTTTGTCGCCAACACGAGAAGGCCGAGGAGGAGGGGGAGGCAATCTTGAACAAAGAGGCGGACCATCTCGAACTTTCCGCACAAATCGGAGCAGCTCGTGGCCACCGAGTTGATCGTTCCGATTGTCTGCAACAACCATCTTCCGTTGATCTCTGGAAAACACTCACATCAAAGACGATCCAAACGAAGTGGACGAGCAGATCGAAAAGGGCGATCGTGATCAACCCTTGAGCGGAGGTCGATTGTGGCCGCCCGCTGTCCTCCTCTTTGTTTCGGCGGGCGGTCCAATTGGTGAGCACCAGGAAGAGGTTCGTGACGACGGCGGTGCCCAAGAAGAGGATCTCCAGCCGCGGGCCGTACAGGAGAGGCGACGGCTGGAAGCGAAAAAAGTGGACGAGATTGAAGCGAATTGTAGGAAGCAATTGGACGCAAAAGAAGCCACCGAATTCTGTCCTTCTTGCAACACACCACACTCGTTCTGCTGTGACCTTTGCCCGCGAACTCACCCATCGCTTCATCCAATGCGCGTATTCGTTCAGTTCAGACTGCTCCACGTAGTAGACGGGCAGCGAGGTGTTCCGCTGTCTGTACCGCCCGTCCATCAGAAATGAGCCGCTCAAAAGGGACAGCGGAAGGAGGAATGCGAAGGCGAGCATGTACGAGAAGCCCTTGTGCCAGCGCTGCAATCAAATGAGGAAATGAATGAATGAATGAATGAATGAAAAGAGATTTCTCGTACGTGATGGCTTCCAGCGATCCCGAGCAGTGAGGAGAGGCGATTGGCGGCGAGCAGCAAGCAGAAGACGATCGAGGCCGTCCCGCACGTGAAGACAACGTAGCGGGCGAGCGGGACCCAACGGCGCGAAGTGTCCGGGAAGGGGTACGGCCCGCACAGAAGCGAGTAGTAGACGGGGAAGGAGCGAAACGTGTGATTGGAGAACCAAAGGCACGAGAGCTGAAAGCACTCGTCTTCCACATCTTTCCCCAAGAAACCCACCACGATCAACTGGACAAGGAGAAGCCGGTGGAAGGGCAGATGGAAGGTCTTCCGCCTTCTGCCCAACACGAGGGCCACCTGGATTTGAACGGCGACCAGTGGAAGGGCGTAGAGCAAACGAATCAACAACCCGACCAAGGGTTCCATTTCTCCACCGAAAGAAACAAACAGAACGAAGAAGAAGCAAGTGGAGGAGACCACAAGGCGGTCGTCCCACCGGGCGGCGGCCGAAGGGTCTCGTTGGTCGCCCACTACAAACCCGACGGCCGGCCGGCTTCAATTCGCGAACAGCGCCGACCTCCGCGAATGCCGCCGACTTCAAACAACGCGCACAAACGGCGGAAACAGGCGGAAAATGGAGGTCTGCTCGCAGATTTGAGGTCCCCCGTTGATTACGGTGGGCAAAAGAGACTCAGTTTTGTGTCGGTTCTCCATGCTTTGCATTCAGAGTGGTGCATTTTGTCCTCATTGTCTCTTCTCTGGGCGGGGACGAACCTGCATTGTTCGCTTTCCGTTGAAATCAAGGCGCCAATCCACTGGACTACGCAAACCGTCCGTGTGAAGGGCGCGAACAGGCGGGCGGGCGGGCGCGGCGGCCGCCATCTTGCGGAAGGAAGACAGCGAGAACAGAACGTAGAGTTGGTTTGATCAACTGATCGCTTCGTTTTTGATCAATGGATGATAAATATTTTATTCAATCTCAGCCACGATCCTTTCCCGCTTTTGAGTCGTGTCCCGTCTGTTTGAAGGATAATTCATTTACGGGCGCCCGTTGAGCGGATTCAGGCGGCATGGAATCGAGTATGGTGGATGTTAATTTAATTATTCGCCCAAGCGCAACGAGTCCACAACCAAAAGAAACAAATCGATGCGTTGTTGGAGTATAAGCACGAGGTTGAAGCTTTTTTATGCATCCACCGCATTCAGTTAGCAACTTGACTCAAACGAGCGATTGAGGTCTTTCCGTCACGGTCAAACGGTTTAGATTCAAGAAAGAACTTCTCTAACTCTCTTTCTCACGCCTGTCTGTGCTTCGGAAGATTGTTGTTGTTCACACGCTCGAGCAGGCAGGCCGGCAAGCGGGTGAATAAGCCGGCCGTTCTCGAATGGAATAAGCGCCTTTGTGCGCGTTCGAGGTCGCCCTTCTCGTGGAACTGCCGGCTTTTCTCCCGCCTGCCGTCCGAGCGATCGACCCGCAGTGCCGCTTTCCGCAATCAAAACGTTTTCGTTTCTTCCGCGAATTCCGAGCGGCGAGAAGTCGGCGAGCGAGCGGGCGGGCGGGAATCCAAGCCGCCTTCTCTTCCGTCGATTAACCGCAATCAAGCGCTCGGCAGGAGATCCGCGAGCAGCAATTGGGAGGCGGCTTTTCGCAAGGAATCACTCCTCTGCTGCTTGTGAAGCAAATGGAATGTCCATTCCCTCCGCTTCTCTTCTTCGTTCCTCGTGACTCTCGCCGATCATTCCGCACGCAATTCGGCCGCTCGCTCGTTGTGAATCACGAACGTCCCTTCGCCGTCGCTCGTGCATTCGGAATGCGAAACGGAGAGTCTCCGTAAACACGAGGTTATCCGAAGAGCGGAGATGGCCGCTCTGCCCATTAGCCCTTCGGTTCGTCCTGTTCCCATGCAAACAAGCGGTTATTCTTTTGTTTCTGCCCTCCGACTGGTCTCGTTTTGGGGGAAGCGCGGGGAAATTGCTTCCGAATCCCGTGCGCCCGCTCCTAAAGCCGAAATGGCCGGCAGGAGTGTGTGTTTACGTTCCCTTCTGTTCGGTACATCCGCCGGTCGATTGCGAGCCGCCCGTTCCGTCCGGTTTGTTCGGCGGCGCGGGGGGATGATCCACCCGTCCAGCCAGTACTCTCTGAATGACCACTCGAAAAAGAGTGCCGCTAGTCTACCGATCGATCGATTGATGGAGTGAGTGAGTGGGCGGAAGAACGCGATCATGTCCTTTTGATCACATTCCATCAATCACTCGCCCAATGGACACTCCGCGCGCGCCCGCCTTCTTGCCGCCCGCCGCCGCTAATTCCCGCACAATTCGAGCGGAAACGAGCGCGATGTTTCGTTCGGTCGCCGCTCGAAACTAGTTCGCAAACGCGCGCCCGTCGCCTCGCGTCCAGCGGAAGGCGGACGAGTCGTCTGCCAATCGGGCGTGTTGTGCGTGATCGCTTACCAAAGTGCCTCCTTCTTTTGCCTCGAGACGGCGAGGATTCGTTTCGTCCCGCCAGGCCGGCCGCTCTGTTCGTAAAGCGACCCAAACCGGGCGGCGGGCTTCCGGAAAGCGAAAGTCGAAAAGCCGAGCGGCCGGCCGCCCTCCCGCCTAATTGCTTCCGCTTTTGGCCGCCGAACAGCCCGCTTTTGGGGCCGAACACACCGCCTTGCCTCTTTTGTTTGTTTCTAATCGATCGCCGAACGTGTCTCCTTCGAGCAAACCCGAACGAGTCAATAAGCCGACCGCCTGCCCGCCTGCTCCTCTCGCCGCCCGCCAAATCAAAACCAACTGCGATCCGGGCGGACGGGCCGCTTCGCCGCCACTGCGGCCGCGAATCCCGCCGACCGCATCGCAAACCGGAGCGAGTGGAGCGCCCGCCCGGCCGCCCGAAAGCCCCAAAGGAATCAGCGGGGCGGCCAAACGGCGGCCGCTCGTATTTCCGAAAGCAAGCCGCCCGTTTGGCCGCCGATCGCACATCCCGCCGCTATCCCTCGTCCGCTCTCGCTCTTCCCCTTCGTTCGGCCGAATGCTCGCTCCTCGGGCCCGTCAGTTGCAACAAACTGGCGGCTTTCGGCTGCGACTTTCCACTCGCTTCTCCTCGCGAACACCCGGCAGCTTCGATCGTTCTCTTTCTGTTGCGCACTTTACGGAGATCGCCTACTCGTGTTCTCATAGTCGGTAGTCATCGATTTTGAGCTCCTGTGGACACAAACAGTTGGACGGGCGGGCGTCGAAGCGTGAAATCCGCAAATTCCCGTCCGACTCGCCCAATTTCCCGCCGCTTCCTCAAATTTCGATGCGCTCGTGGTTCGCTCGAATGATTTCCACGCCAATTGAACTCGCGGGATGAGCCGAAAGGCAGCGGTTTTGTTTCCCTTGCTGGAAGGCGGTGGGTACACGCTTTATCTTCTCCTGTCTCCCCTTGTGCTTTGTTCCCTGACCTTGAATCTCGACCGCTCGAGACCGTCGGGCGTCGAAAGTGACCGTTTGATTGATGAGGCGGGAATTGCCGGCAGTTTCCTTTCGATCGTGTTCGTTTCGTTTGCTTGTGGTTTCGATCCCCGCATTCGTCGTGGCTTTCGACCTCTCGCCGGCCGGCCGAATCGTCCGTTTCGTTCTCGCTCGCCCGTTTGTGACCACTCGGATTTTACGAGGCCGCCGACGGATTCGCGGACGTGTGCAGATGGCCGCCGTTTCGTTCGGCCGCCGCTCCGCTCGCTTCGTCTCGTTGCGCTCGTCGATGAGCGGCCGAATGCATTTGTTTATTCGAAGGGGCCGGTTTGTTGATGGAAATCCGCTTTCTTTGCGGTCGGCAGTCGTGTTTCTTTCGCTTCTTGGGGGCTTCTTTGTGGTGGGTCGTGTATTTTAATCAGATGCCTCTCTTCTCTTGCCTCCTTCTTCTTCTTCCATTCGACCACTCGATCTTCGCATTGCTTATTCAATAGGCGACGATACGAACTGCTGCAGGTGACAGCATCAGCGAGTGTGCGGACGAAGAAGCGGCAAGACTAATGAAGTGTTTGTGTTTAAAACAATCGGGGCGGCGGATGACACCCGAATGGCCAACTGGCGCCTTCGGCCGGCCGCCGGGCCGGCTGCTCGTCGTTCATTTCGTAAGTGCCGTTCGTTCGCTCGCTTGAGGCCCGCCGGCCGGCTGGCGGGTGATTCAACGAGCGGGCGGCCGGGAGTCCTTTGGCCGAATTGGAAACAATCGGCGCTCATTAGTCATCCGTTTGGACGGGCGCTCTTCGAATTTGGCGCCACTTCCGCCCGCTTTTGGCCGTCTTCCAACGGACTGCACGCTTCTTTCGGCTGCTGCTGCTGCCGGTTGATCGAAGAGGACCGTCTCGCCACGAAGTGGCGGCCGGTCGCTCGATTCCGCGGGGATTTCGGAAGAACGAGCGGTTTTTTGTGCAAAGTGGATTAAATTCCGGAGTTCTCGCTGCTGATAGTCAGAAGAAAGGAGTGAACTCTGGCGTCTTCCACTCGCATTCACGCATTGCCCACAAATCATAACTCGAGTGCCGTCTTTTGTCTCCCGTTCGACGGCCGGCCGCCTTCTTTCCGCCGATCCCGCCGGTCGGTTGGCCGTCGGGCGGCCGATTTGCGTCGTTTGTCGTCCGGCCGCCGTCCCTCGGGGCTCCGCGAAGTCGCCTCGCTCGCGCCTCGGCGGTCGCCCGCCGGCACGCTCGTTCGATACGATCTCCCGCTTGTTGGGGGCCTTCTAGAGGGGATTGCGGGGAGCGTAGCGATGACATCGATTCCGGCTTGCGGTTGGAGTTCGAATCGAATGGACTAGTTCAACGATCGTTTCAATGGACTTGCGCACATCTCCCAGAAGCTTGCGGATGAACGGAGCGAAGGGAAGCCGGCCGGATTGAAAGAAGAAAAACGGGAGATTGTAATCGGCCCCCGCTCTCGCCCCCGACCGGAAGAGCGACGGACACAATTGGGGAGCGAGCGGGCCGCGTTCGGCGGGCCACTCGCTCTCGCCGCCGCCCGGCGAAACCGAAACGACGGCGGCGGCGGCGGCGAGGGTCGAGAGAGAGGCCGCCGAGCGGCGAGGGGAGAGCGGGAGTGCGGGGCTCCGACGAGCGAGTGGCGGCCGCCGTCGACTACGCGGCCCGCCGCCGAGTGAGTTCTCCGCGCTTTTTCGTCCTGCGCATTCGGCCTCGCCGCCGCCTCCTGCCCGCCCGCCTGCTTCCTCCACCTGCCGCCTGCCGCCCGCCCGCTCGCTCGAACGCGACGCGATTGACCGCCGGAGAAACGAACGACGACGGCGACGTGGACGAGCGAATGACCAGAAAACGCGCGTTGAACGTCGAAGATGTTTCTTTTGGCCGTTTGGAAGCCATTTCCACTCCTTTTTTACTTTTTGTTCTTGCAATACTTTTCTTTTGCGTTGCGTCTGCATTCCGGTTTCTCGATCGCGGCCGTTCGTTCGCGTCGGCTTGTTTGCTGCTCGTTTGTTTGTTCGCTTGGAATAATCACCCACACTTTTCGTCCCTTTTCGCGTTTTTGTTCCCGCTCGACGATTTTATTCGAAGGCCCGAAATAGAGGCGCTGTCCGCGACGATGTACGCTGTCCTTTTGTTTTTGGAGAATCCTTTGAAGGGCGCCCATTTCGTCGACGTTTGCGCCGCTTTTCCACGAACTTTCCTGCTGTTTTCTTCGCATTGTACTCGGGATTCCGACGGCGCCTTTCGGTCGACTTTTCTGTCCGCATCCACGCGTTTTCTTCGAGCATTTCACGAGAGACCGGCGGATTTCTCGACGTCACAACTGGAATGCACACTCGGCCGGCCGCCTTTCTTTTTCCGGCCAGTCAGATTCCGCGGGCTCCAACTTCCCGGTGGCCAAATCCGCCTCGATTTCGCCGCGACTCTCACGGCCCCGCAAAACGACTCGTTTTTTCTTCCGGCCGCCGTTTGGGTTCGAGTGTGCGCGCAAGAACGCGTGCGTGTTTCTGCCCGAAATCTCCGCGCTTCCCGCTCGTCTTCTGCGCGGCGTCTTCGTTGCCGCCGGCTCGATGCGAAAACAATTCGATTTGTTTCCTCCAGCACGCAAATTTCGCCGCAACGCCGACCGTCGACGACGAAAGTCGCTTCGCGCGTTTTGTTTTCTTTGCGCTCGCTCGTCGCCGCGCTCGCCGTCGGTTTGGCGCGCGGGAGGGCGATCGGCGCGGGCGATTCCGTTGCGTGCGAAAAACGAACTTTTTGTGTGCTGCGGGCGGGCGGCTTCACGCTGTGTGTTTTGAAGACGGTCACTCCTCCTCGCCATCCATCAAGCGAACAGGCGTGGAGCAGGCGGCTCCCTTGGGGGCGGTCGAGATCAAAGCCGTCGGGCTACGTGGCCGTGCACGCGTCCAATCGATCTTCTTCTTTCGATCTCTTCTTTCGTTCATTCGCGTCGTTCAGCCCGCCCTGATGCAGCGATGGCAACCGACGTCTCGGTGAGGATGCCCGAACAGAACGGTCGCGCCGGGGACGGCGATGAGGGCGAATTCGTGAGTTCTCCCGTCCAGCCATCCATTTCATTTGTTCCGTCGATTGAAGGACCCCGAGAACTACGACGAGTACGACGACAACACCTCGTCGCGCATGTTCGAGCGGCAGCGCATTCGGGCGCTCGCCGACGAACGCGAGCTCGTCCAAAAGAAGACGTTCACCAAATGGGTCAAGTGAGCTGCCCATCGATCTCCTTTCAATTAGCTGTCCTCTTCTTCGTTTAGTTCGCACCTGATCCGCGTGAACTGCAAGATCCAGGACCTGTACGCGGACATGCGGGACGGCAAGATGCTCATCAAGCTGCTCCAAGTGCTCTCCGGCGAGCGCCTGCCGAAGCCCACCCGGGGCAAGATGCGCATCCACTGCCTGGAGAACGTGGACAAGGGCCTCCAGTTCCTGCGCGACCAGCACGTGCATCTGGAGAACCTGGGCTCGCACGACATCGTCGACGGGAACGCGCGCCTCACGCTCGGCCTCATCTGGACGATCATCCTCCGCTTCCAGATTCAGGACATCACCTTCGAGGACGTGGACAACCAGGAGACCCGCTCGGCCAAGGAGGCCCTCCTCCTGTGGTGCCAAATGAAGACCGCCGGCTACAAGAACGTGAACGTGCGCAACTTCACGACCAGCTGGCGCGACGGGCTCGCCTTCAACGCCCTCATCCACAAACATCGGCCGGAGCTCATCGAGTACGAGCGGCTGCAGAAGTCGAATGCGATCAACAACCTGCGGAACGCGTTCGACACCGCCGAGAACCACCTCGGCCTCATGAAGTTCCTCGACCCGGAGGACGTGAACGTCGAGCAGCCGGACGAGAAGTCGATCATCACTTACGTGAGTGCCCTGCCCTTCTTCTTTCGTGCATTGGATGCTTGCAGGTGGTCACCTTCTACCACTACTTCAACAAAATGAAGCAGGAGACCATCCAGGGCAAGCGCATCGGCAAGGTCGTGGCCGAGCTGATGGAGAACGAGGCGATGATGGACAAGTACGAGTCGATCTCGTCGGACCTGCTCGAGTGGATCCGCCTGAAGATCCTCGACCTGAACGGTCGGCAGTTCGAGAACTCGCTGGCCGGCGTCCAGCGCCAACTCACCGACTTCAACAACTACCGCACCCAAGAGAAGCCGCCCCGCTTCAACGAGAAGGGCGAGCTCGAGGTCCTCCTCTTCACCCTCCAGTCCCGCATGCGCGCCAACAACCAGCGGGCGTTCGTCCCGCGCGAGGGCAAGACCGTCGCCGAGATCAACAAGGCGTGGGAGCAGCTGGAGAAGGCGGAGCACGAGCGCGAGTTGGCCCTCAAGCAGGAACTCATTCGGTTCGTTCTTTCCATCAATCATCGTCTACTTGCTTCCTTTCAGACAAGAGAAGCTGGAGCAACTGGCCGCCCGCTTCGACCGGAAGGCGCGCATGCGGCAGGATTGGCTCTCGGAGAACCAGCGCCTCGTCGCGCAGGACAACTTCGGCGCCGACCTCGCCTCCGTGGAGGCTGCCCGCAAGAAGCACGAAGCGATCGAGACGGACATCTACGCGTACGAGGAGCGCGTCCAGGCGGTCGTCGCCGTGGCCTCCGAACTCGAAGCCGAGAACTACAACGACTACCCGCGCATCAACGAGTCGCGCGACACGATCATCGGCCTGTGGAACGAACTCGTCGCGCTGCTCAAGAACCGCCGCGCGCGCCTCGAGCAGAACCACGAGCTGCAGAAGATCTTCAGCGAGATGCTCGACATTCTGGACACCTGCCAGGAGATCGAGGGCAAAGTGCGTTCCGTTTTCTTTCGATCCTTCCATTCGCTTGCTTTCAGTTGCGTTCGGAGGACCGCGGCCAGCACCTGATGGACGTGGAGGATCTTCTCAGCAAGCACGCGCTCATCATGTCCGACCTGAACGTGATCAACGACCGCATCCAAGCCGCCAATGCGGCGGCCGATCCGTTCGCTCGGGACCGCGCGAGTGTCGAGGAGTACCGGCCGGCGGAGCCCGAAGCCGTCCGCGAACGCCAGCAGCAGTTGTTGCAACGGCTGGACGAACTGCGGGACCTCGCCGCCCAACGGAACAGGGACCTCGAGGACAACCGCCAGCTGTGCCAATTCTGGGCCGACTTGGCCGACCTGGAGAACAACTTCCGCGAGCAAGAGCAGGTGCTCGCCCTCACGAACACCGGCCGCGACGTCCCATCGGTCAAGCGGCTGATCGCCGAGCACAAGAACGCGGAGAACAACCTCGAATCGTTGGGCCGCGCGCTGGACGGCCTCGCCGATCAGGGCCGCCAGCTGACCGACGCGCAGATCCCGGGCGCCGAGCGCATCCCCGAGCACATCGACCAGACGCGCGCCTACTTCGAGCGCCTCAACGAGCTGGCTGCCGCCCGCCGGAAGAACCTCGAGGGCGGCCTGGAGTACTTCTTGTTCTTCAACCAGGCCGACGAGGTGGACGGCTACCTGCTGGACACTCTCCGTAAGCCCCTACTCCCTCCAACCTCCTTTCATTCGGATGTTTGCAGGCGTCGTGTCGAGCGACGACGTCGGCCGCGACGAGGGCTCCGTGCAGGCGTTGATCAAGAAGCACGAGGGCGTCAAGGACGAGCTGGACTCCTTCGAGAAGCACATCGTTCAGCTCCAGTCGCACGTCGAGACGTTGCCCGAGGAGGCGCGCGCCCACCCGGACATCATCCAGCGCCTCAGCCAGACGGAGAAGCGAAAGCAGGAGCTCATCGAGCTTAGCAACCTCCGCAAACAGCGCCTCGTCGACGCCCTCTCGCTCTACAAGCTCCTTTCGGATGCCGATGCAATCGAGGCGTGGATCGACGAGAAGGTTCGTTCCTTTCCTTCCACCCACTCACCCATTCATTTGATTCTGCAGGGCAAACTGCTGGCCACGCTGATCCCCGGCAACGACCTCGAGGAGGTTGAGATCATGAAGCACCGCTTCGGCACCCTCGAGAACGACCTCCAGAACCAGGAGCACAAGCTGCGGACGGTGAACGACCTCGCGCAGAAACTGCTGAAGGTCGACCATCCGAACGCCGACGAGATCCTCCAGCGGCAGAACACGCTCAACGCTCGCTGGGCCCAACTGCGCGACATGGTCGACCAGAAGCGAGCCGAGCTGGACCGCGCCCACCGCCTGGAGACGTTCCGCATCGACTGCCAAGAGACCGTGAGTTACCTCCATTCATTCCATTCGTCTATTCGATTGTTCGTGCAGGTCACGTGGATCGAGGACAAGACGCGCATTCTGGAGGACTCGGGCGAACTCACGAACGACCTCAGCGGCGTCATGAAGCTCCAGCGCCGGTTGTCGATGATGGACCGCGACATGGGCGCCATCCAGTCGAAGCTGGACTCGCTGAAGGCCGAGGCCGAGCGCATCGAGGTCGAGAAGCCGCAGCAGGCGATGGTCATCAAGGAGGACATCCGCCGCATCCAACACGTGTGGGACGTGCTCAACCGCAAAGTGCGCGAGCACGAGGCGAAGCTCGACGAAGCCGGCGACCTGCAGCGCTTCCTTCGCGACCTCGACCACTTCCAGGCGTGGCTCACGGCCATCCAGCGGCAGGTGGCGTCCGAGGACGAGCCCCAGTCGCTGGCCGACGCCGAGCGCCTGCTCGAGCAGCACGCCGCCATCCACGACGAGATCAACGGCTACGCGGAGGACTACCGCAAGATGCGCGCCATGGGCGATCGCGTCACGCAAGACCAATCCGACGCCCAGTACATGTTCCTTCGGCAGCGACTCGTCGGCCTGCAGGAGGGCTGGGAGGAGCTGGGCCGCATGTGGGAGAACCGGCAGCACATGCTCTCGCAGGGCCTCAACCTGCAGATGTTCCTGCGCGACGCCAAACAAGCGGAAGTGATGCTCTCGCAGCAGGACAACTTCCTCGCCAAGAACGATCAGCCGACCTCGTTGGAGCAGGCCGAGAACCTCCAAAAGGTGCGTGCATTTCTCGCTTTGCTTTGTGTTCATTTTAACTGCTTTCAGCGACACCTCGACTTCATCACGACGATGGACGCGAACGACGACAAAATCCGCACGGTCGTCCTGTTTGGCGACAAGCTCTGCGCCGACGGGCACTACGCGGCCGACAAGATCCACAAGAAGGCGCGCAACATCCAGGAGCGCCGCGAAGCCAACCGCGAAAAGGCCAACGCGCAGCTGGAGAAGCTGCGCGAAGCCGTCGGCCTCCATCAGTTCCTCTCCGACTGCGAGGAGCTGCGCGAGTGGATCGAAGAGAAGATGATCCGCGCCCAGGACGAGACCTACCGCGACGCCCGCTCCATCACGCAGAAGTTCACCCGCCACGAGGCCTTCAAGTCCGAGCTCGAAGCGAACAAGCAGCGCCTGCAGGAGCTCCAGCACGCGGCCGAGCGCCTCAGCGAGGAGAAGCCCGAATTCCTCGAGTTCATCGACCCGCAAGTGGAGGAGCTCGCGACCCAGTGGGAGCAGCTGGAGCGCACCACCGAGGAGAAGGGCAAACGCCTCTTCGACGCCAACCGCCAGCAGCTGTACATCCAGTCGGTGCAGGACATGCGCGACTGGGCCCAGCAGTTGGAGCAGCAGATCGGCGGCGACCTGGCGCCTTCGGACTTGACGACCGTCAACGAGGCGATCCAACGGCAACAGGAGTTCGAGGAGCAGATGAGCGGCAAGGTGCAGCACCTCGAGTCGCTGCAGGGCATGGAGCCCCGCCTCGAGGAGATGTACCCGGACGAGCTGGAGAACATCCGCGCCCACCGCATCGCCGTCACCGAGCAGCTGCAGCGGCTGAAGGCGCCGCTGGACGACCGCCGCCGCCACCTCGAGCGCCGCAAGGCCGCCTTCCAGTTCGTGCGCGACGTCGAAGACGAGAAGCTGTGGGCCGACGAGCGGCTGCCGATCGCCAACGCTCCGCAGTTGGGCGAGAACCTGTTCGATTGCAACCGCCTGCAGAAGAACAACCAGTCGCTGCGCAACGAGATCGACAACCACGAGCCCTGGATCAACCGCATCGCCGCCAACGGCCGCGAGCTCATCGACGAGGGCCACGAGAAGTCGGCCGACTTCCAGCGCCTCATCGACGAGCTCTACGCCAAGTGGAACGAGCTGAAGCAGGCGATCGACGACCGGAAGGCGCGCCTCGCCGAGAGCGAGAAGGCCCACCAGTACCTCTACGACTGCAACGAGGCCGAGGCGTGGATGAGCGAGCAGGAGCTGTACATGATGCAGGACGAGCGCGGCAAGGACGAGTTCTCCACGCAGAACCAAATCAAGAAGCACGAGCGCCTCCAAGCCGACATCAACAACTTCGCGAACACGATCACCGAACTCGACGCGCGCGCCAAGCGTTTCGTCGAGGAGAACTCGCCGCTCAGCGAGCAGATCCAAACGCGCCAGAAGCAGATCGAAAAGCTGTACGCCGGCCTCCAGGACCTGTGCAAAGAACGCCGCAAGCGACTCGACGAGACCCTCCAGCTCTACGGCCTCCACCGCGAGATCGACGACCTTCTTCAGTGGATCGCCGACAAGGAGGTGGTCGCCGGCTCGAACGAGAACGGGCAGGACTACGAACACGTGAGTTCACTCTCCATCGTTCCTTCCTCCAATCATTCTCTTGCTTTAGACCCAAATGCTGCAAGAGCGCTTCCGGCAGTTCGCCCAGGACACGAACGTGAGTTCTCTTTGTCCATTCCTCCCCTCAATCCCCGTTTACAGTCGATCGGAACGGAGCGCGTGGCGGCGGCGAACAACGACTGCGACGAGCTGATCGCCGAGCAGCACACCGACGCCCCGACGATCGCCACGTGGAAGGACTCGCTGAACGAGGCCTGGGAGAACCTCATCGAGCTGATCGACACCCGCTCGCAGGCCCTCGAGACCTCGCGTCAGGAGCACAAATTCTACCACGACTGCCGCGATTGTCTGGCGCGCATAATCGAGAAGAAGCACGCGATGCCCGACGAGTTGGGCCGCGACTCCTCGTCGGTCTCCGCCCTCTGCCGCAAGCATCAGAACTTCCTGAAGGTGAGTGGACGAGCGAGTAGTGGGTGATTGAATCGATCGGGTTGCAGGACGTCCAAGCGATCGGCGCGCAAGTGGAGCAAATCGAGCGCGACGCCAACCACCTCCGTCATCGCTACGCCGGCGACCGCGCGATGGAGATCGTGACGCGCGAGGCGGAGGTGTTGCGCGAGTGGAAGCAGCTGCACGGCCTGTGCGAGGCGCGCCTGGTGCGGCTGACGGACACCTCCGACCTGTTCAAGTTCATGAACATGGTCCGCGACCTGCTGCACTGGATGGACGAGGTGAAGCGCGAGATGACGTCCCACGAGCGGCCGCGCGACGTCTCGGGCGTGGAGCTCCTGATGAACAACCACCAGTCGCTGAAGGCCGAAATCGACACGCGCGAGGAGAACTTCCACGCGTGCATCACGCTCGGCCGCAACCTGCTGGATCGGCGGCACTACGCCTCGTCGGAGATCGAGAAGAAGCTGATCAAACTGACCACCGAGCGCGCCGAAATGATGCACCGCTGGGAGGACCGCTGGGAGTACCTGCGGCTCATCCTCGAGGTCTACCAGTTCGCGCGCGATGCGGCCGTTGCGGACGCGTGGCTCTCGGCCCAGGACCCGTACCTGCGCTCGCGCAACTACGGCCGCAACCTGGAGGAAGTGATCGGACTGATCAAGAAGCACGAAGCCTTCGAGAAGTCCGCCCAGGCCCAAGACGAACGCTTCCTCGCCCTCGAGAAGCTCACGAACTTCGAGCTGAAGGAGATGCAGAAACGCGAGCAGTACGCCGAGGAGGACCGAAGACGACGCGCCGGCGGCTCCCCGCCGCACGCCACGCGGCCCGGCCGCTCCGGCGAGACGACCTTCCCCGTCTCGGAGCCCGGCCGTTCGGACGGTGAGTTCTTTCGTTCATTTCTCTGCCGTTTGCTCCTTTGGTTGTCGTTTGTGACTCCTGATTCGTTTGTTGTGTGTTGTGATCGTGGCGTGCTTTCAGTGAGCGGCCGCTACTCCCAACACCAACCGTTCGACCTGACGATCAGCTCGCTGGGCAGCGGCGGCAGCGGGACGATGCGGAGCGGAGGTTCGTCGTCTTCCACTCGTTTCTTTCTGTCGATCACCCACTTTCCCGCTTAATCGGGTCTTTTCGTTTGTTCGTTGGAGTGCTCGTAACTGAGTTCCCCGCACAAACATTCCGTTCATAGCCGTTCGTCCACGTGTTTGTGTTCGTTTAGATCGCGCCCGGCTGCACTCGGAGCCCTCCTCGTGGCGGCAGTCGCTCTCACGGACGGCGCGTTTCGGCGGCCACGATCTGCGCGGTAGGTGCTGGTGTTCGTTCGTTCGTTCGTTTGTGTTGAGCAGTCCGTTCGTTTCGTCCAAAGCTGTCGGTTTCTTTCGCTTTTGGTCGTTCGTTTCGATTGCTTCCGGCATTGGGGGAATTCCGTTGATTAATCGAATGGTTGCAGGCTCGCGAGTTGGCGACACGTACGAGGGCACGCTGATTCGAAAGCACACGTTCGACGCGGTGGATCGACGAGCTTCCAACCGGTTTGTTCCCATTGGATGAACGGAGTGGAGTGTTGGGATTGCAGCGCGTGGGAGAAGCTGTACACCGTGCTGCAGGGCAGCGAGCTCTACTTCTTCAAGGACGCCCGCCACCGGCAGGACAACCAGACGTTCCACAACGAGCCCCCCATTCAACTCTCCGGCTGCAGCGTGCAGCCGTCGGAGTACACGAAGCGGAAGAACGTGATCTCGCTCCGACTGCCCTTCGGCTCGGAGTACCTGCTGCAGTGCGCGGACGAGGTCGGTCCTTCTCTTCGCTCATTCGTGCATCTTTCGGTTGCAGGAGGACATGAACAAATGGCTGACGCAGCTGCAGACGGCGACCGGCCGCCTCGTGCCCGTCGCCCAGTCCTCTCCGGCCCCGCAAGGCTCCTCGACGCCCGTCTACCAGGAGGTGGCCGAGACGTCCGGCGGCGCGCGAGGCGGCAGTCCGCCCGAGCCGCCCGCCAAGCCGAAGAAGGGCGGTTTCTTCTCCAAGAAGAGCAAATCATAACTCCATTTTGTTGCGTTCTGTTACTCACGTTGCTCTCCGATTTCTCCCATTGCTTCCGTTTGTTTGCTCCGCTTCATTCGTCCACTCTCTTTGTGTAAGTAGTCGTGTGTTCGTTTCCATCTGCAGGTTCCCTAGTTTCTTGTTGCTGCTCGTAGTCGGGGGGCTTCTCCCCGCCGAATTGCCATTCGTTTCCCGTCGTTTAAGCAATCCACCCACCACTTTTAATTCGAATCGTTTGATCCTCTGCGTGAACACTTGAAGCTGCCGCCCTCTCTCTCCTTTCCGGACGTTTCGCACGAAAAATTGCCGCTTGTTGGCGGGCCGAAAGCGAGGACGAGCGGCCGACCCGCTCCCGCCGCGGCCATTCGGACCCTCTGCCCACTGTTGGTGCTCTCGATTCCACGAACGCAACGGTCTTCTCCGCTGAATGCCAACCGAACTGATGATCTTTCCGCCGCACCCCCACCTTTCAACCACCCGCCCACTGCCGCCCTCCTCCCACCCACTCCTTCCTTCCGTCTGCTTCCGCTCCAACGGCATTGATTGAACGAGCACAGTATTCTCGCCTTCGTGCACCTCCCGCCGAACATTCCGCCCGCCCGCCGCCCACTCGCCGCTCTTGCCCGTCGGAAGTCGTGGGAACGTGGAGAGCGCGCAGCTGTTGGATTCAAACAGCCGCTCGCGATTTCTTCCGAGCGGGAAGAAGCCGCCCGAAAACCTCCGAATGCTCCGTTCGACCTTCACGGCTTTGCGCTTCGATCGCTTCCGCCTTTCGGCCGACCGCTTTCCACGGCCCCTGCCCTTTCCTTTGGGCCGCCCGCAAGCAGCAATACTCGTGATCGAAGCCGTCCTCCCAACCCCTCATAATAACGCCCACGTTCTCTCTCCAGCTTCCCCTCCAATTGCTTTACGTTCGTCCAAGTATTGCAGATTACTTATAAATTTATTTCGTACGTGATTCTCAATGGTTAGACGAACACAACAACAAACAGCTACCGAATAGATTAGGAGAACGGGGATTAAAGCTCTTCGAAATGCAGAAGATCGTCGGAGATACACGGCGAGAAGGGGAATACACACCGGGGAAGAGGGGAACTCGTTTACTCCAGCACTCGACGGTCGTCAGTCAACGCAGAAGCCGAAGGCCTCGACGAACTGAATCTGGAAGTCCTCCTTGACGCCGCCGGCCAACGGCTCGTTGTTGAAGGTGGCGCAGCGCTGGGAGCGGCCGTGGTTGAGGTCGGCGTCCAGGTAGAGGCCGTAGTGCCCGCCGCCCGCCCCGAACGAGAGGAACTCCCGCGTCGCGTTGATGAAAAACTGGTTCTCGCCCGTCCACGTGTACGTGATCAACTCGCTGCAACCCAACGAATAAGGGAAGAAGATACAAACGGGGAACAAACCGAGTGTTCGGGAACTCGCCAGCAAAGCGGAACAGAAAGCTGGAGTCGCCCGTTCCAAAATAGCAATCTTTCGGCTGCGGGGCGATGGAGGCGACCGCGCCGAAGACGTGGCCGCGGGTGTCGCGCACGACGAGCAGGATCGGCGACAACTCGTCCACCCACGCGGACATGCAGCTGGAAGAGGAGGGTTGATGGAAGGCGGTGCGCGGAGGACTCACCGGTAGAGGGTGGCCAACGAGAAGCCGTTCCGCTCGGAGTTGTAGATCGACTGCCACGAGTAGTGCTGGGCGCGGGGCGGGAGGACGGCGATCAACTGGCGGCACATGAATTCGTCCAGGATTTCGGACTCGCGCGCGCCGTCCGGCAGCGGCAGCTCCTCGGCTTCCTCGAGCGACAGACGGCGGCACAACTCGCGCACCGAGACGACCTCCCAACCGGGCGTCGCCGGTTTGTCCTCGTGCACGCCTGCAACAAACGAGGAGTGGGTGAAAGTAAAGCGGAGGAGAGCTCACCGATGGTCACGCCGTCCCGCTCGACGACCAGCAGGCCGCGGTTGTTGTTCGCGGCGGCGTTCTCGTCGTTCTGGCGGGCGGCCGACTGGAGGGCGGCGGCCGCCTTCTTGATGTCCGGATCGGGCGCCCACTCGAGCAGCAGGTTGCGGATGGCGTCCGCCCGCGAGCGCGGCACCGCGAACCACAGCTCCTGCTCGTCCTTGCGGTTGCCCAGCGGCTCGAAGACCGCCGCACTCGCTTCGTTCTCGGCCTGCACGCGGCGGCGTTTGCGGTCCAGCCGGACGGTCAGGTAGTGGGAAGAAAGCGAGGAGTAGGCCGAGTCGTCGTTTTCCGGCACCTCGACGTTCTCCTTGCTCGCACGACTGAAAAGAAGGAAAGGATGAAGAGGAAAGGAAGGAGTGCACTCACCGCTCCTGCAGCAGGCCGGAGCTCAGCGTCTGCAGGTGGTCGGCCGCCGTCTTCGTCTGCGTGAAGACGCCGTGGGCGACTTTCTGCGTTCCCGAGGCGACCGTCTGGGCGCCCGACTGCACTTGGCCCTTGATCGAGTGGGCGCGCGCACTGCAAGCGAGAGGAAAGGAGTGAACGGAAGGAAAGAGGAGGGGGAACTCACAAGAACTTCTTCATCGACCCCTTCACGCGTTTCACCGCCCCGTCCGAAGATTTCCGCATGGCCGCCGGAGTGGGCGGAAGACTCGAGGCCGCAATCATTCGTCCGTTCGGGCTGCAAGCACGGAAGTGAGTGGATGGATGGAGGGAACAAGCGATTATTACTCCATCGCTCGCCCGCACACGAAACACGAGTGGACCGACCGTCCGGCCGCTGGTCGATTCGAAACGAAAAGTAGCGCAAAATGGACGCGCACTCCCCTCGACCATAATCCCCCCGCCCGCTTGCAAAACGAGAAGCAAGAAGGGAGCAACAACAAACACGATCCCCGTCCTCATTAAAATGCAAATCGAAGAGGAAATCCGAAGAAGGCGGCCGGAATCCGATTCGACGACCCCCGCACGCGTGTTCGACGTCATCCGAGCGGGCACGCGTGCGGGAAACAAGTGGACATTCCAGACGGGCGGGCGGGCGGGCGGCGTTCACTCCTTTCTTTTGCAGAAATCCGCAGCCATTTTTATCAGATCGACGCCACGGATTGTTGCACGGGCGGCTGCAAACGGCGAGGACCGGTTCGTGCACTCGACGGTACGAAGTGGACGAACGAGAAGGAAGACGGGCAGACGGGAGATTAGAGCGGCTCTACAAAAACCGTTTGAACTCGGCGGAGCGCAAATCCGCCGATCGGCGGCGAGCGAGAAGGTCGAGCGGGCGGGCGGCGGGGAGGCGGAAGGTTGAAACGAGAGAAGACGCCCGCCCGGCTGGACGGCCGATCGGCGAGCGCCCGGCCGGCCGGCGGTCGTTCAAGGGCGGGCGCCCGGGGATTCGCGGCGGCGATTTTCGAAGAGCCGCCCGCGAATTCGCGATCGACGCCGCCGATAGGCGAGTGGGTGCGGACTGTACGAAGCGAGCGAGCGAATGATCCACGACCTTGCCGTCCTCTGTTGATCACCTCTTGTCACTCCTCGTCGCTGATTGCGGGCGAGAGGTGCGCAAAGTCGTGTTCCTTGTTCCTGCTTCTCTTCGCCCCGTCTTAGGATTTCCGCCTCCCGCCCCGCCCGCCCCGCCCGATGGAACGCGCGAACAAACTGGAATCGCGCACGACAACAAGCGGGGGAGGAATCAATCCTCGTCGCCCGCCCGCTTCCATCGACTCCCGCCCGCACGCGCGCGGCGAGGAGGCGATCGAATTTCCACTCACTCACTTCCGCGATCTCGGCGCCCGCCTCAAAGGTCGCCCCGCCGAATGTTGCTGCTTTTTAGAGGTTGCGGGCGGATCGCGTGCCCATCCATCTCCTCCGCGCAATCGCCGAGCGAGGTGATCGACGAGGACGGCCGGGGGAAATCGAGAGTGCGAACTGAAAACAAACGATCGGGTGCTCGGAGCTCCGCCTCCACCACAGGAAATGAAGTGAGCAATCCGCCCGAACTCCCGTTTGTTTGCACACAAGGAGGAGCACTTGGCCGGAGAAACAAAGCAAGGAAGAAGCAGCGAGGAGGGGGAAGAAAGAGGAGAAGTTCAATGACGAACGGGAGGCGTGGAGAACGATCCCGAACGAGAAACAACCCAAAAGTGCAGCAAACCGAATGGTAATCGAGCGGCGCATTTCGCAACACTCGAACCGAAATGACCGCGGCGGTCAGCTTGCGCCCGCTCGCGCACTCCCGCAGTGTTGCTCGACGTGTGCAAAGGAGCGGCGTTGCGAAATCCGTTGGAACAAATGGGTTCTCTCCAATTAGACGCTCCTTTGTGCACGTGGGCATCTTCAAAGAACTCCCGTCTTTGTTCGCTGCAAAAGGAGCGAGCGAGCGGAAGCAAGAATGTGGAACCCGCCCGCCTGCTCGCCGCTCGAGCGGGTCGATTGGAACCGAGCGGGCGGATTTCGCGCCCATCTTCTCGCTTCGGGGCTCGTGGGCAGTCGAGCGAGCAGCCGAATCAAATGATTTGAATCAACCGGAACGGCTAATGAGTGGGCTGACCGGAAGGAGGCGAATCGGGGGAGGAGTGACGAAAAGAGCCGCCGATTCACCCGCCGCCGCCCTCGCCGCCGCACACTCCGTCTTGCAGTCCCGCAGTTTGCGGGCATTTCCCCCGAAACAATCGAAGGCGACGAATTTTAAAGACCGCCAAGATGCCGCCCGCCGCATCGAACGATCGCCGCCGCAAAGTTCAACGGTCGGCGGGCGGATGGACGACGAGGAAGGACGAGAGGAGGGCGGACGATTGTTACACCGTCCGTCCTCCTTCTCTGCGCTCATCGACTGAAGAACAAAAGACGCTGCAGGCAGGCGACAATGCGGGCATCACTCGCTCCCAATCACTCGAGAACGATCGACCGTCGCGCGTCCATTCGGCGGTCGCAAACAAAAACAACTCCCGACCTCTCCTTCCATCCGTCCTTTTATGCCCCGTACCGAGAGTGTAATCGGGTGATGAAACGAACGGAAGAAAGTGCGAATCACACGTCAACTCCACCGGCAGCTCGTGATCGCTGCGGACGGTCGTGATCGATCGGAACGGAGGGATCGTACCACTTGCGAGTGCCCTCAAGCACTGACGTACAGGCGAGTGCTTAAGAACGTTCCGTTTGGCCTTCATTTCAAAAGAAATGTGCGTCATCAAGGCGATTAGACGGCCGTCTTTCTTTTCGTGCGGAATTAACCGCGCGGCCGGCCCGAAGCCCCCCGCTCGCGCATTCAAACCACGGGCCACGGGGGCGAGCGGGAACGAACGATCGATCAGCACTCGAACGAACGCCCCACGACGAAAAGCGGGCAGATGACCACGCACTTGTCGGAGCCCAAGGCAAACACCGCGCTCTTCTTCTTTACGACCGTCGTCCCCCGAACGAAGCGGAAGTTCGGGAGCTCATGTTCCGAGCGCTCACCCGCCGACTGTCGAAATGGCCGAGCGGCAATAAAGCCGGGGCTAATTAACGACTGTACCGGTAACTCCCCACTCTATCGGAAGAAATCACTTCCTCTCTCGACCCAACGGTCGAGCGCTCAACCGCCGACTGCCGGCGAGAAACAACGGCGCTCAATCGACTGTGCAAACGGCGGCTAATGACGAGTGCGGGGATCGGATGCAAAGCGGGGAGGATCGGGGTGTAACGAATCCAACCCACATTGCTGCGGATAATTGAGCTCCAGCCGGCCGGCCGACCGACCGCCGGTCACTCCTCTCACTCGCCCGCTCGCTCGGATAGCCGCCGGCGACGGGCGGGCGGGCAGGCGGGCGGATTTCCGAACGAACTTCGCGGAAGCCTCCGCACTTTGAGACGCTCATTTGCATCCGGAGGCGTCGTCCGAGGAAGAGGGCGGAGGATTCCTGGACTCTTTCGCCCGCCCGCCGCGTGACGAAGAAGACGCCGGTTTCCGGAATCCCTCTCCGGCACTCCATCCGAGTGATCGACACTTCCGGAAAGACGGAAGAGAACGGCCTAATGAATTAGAAGAAGCGCTGGAAAGTACGCAGTCGGTCAACTGCTTACTGTAGGCCCGAAAAGGAAGCGGGAATTCAATTTGTACGAAAGGGCAGCGAGATCTTCGGCCATCTCTTCCATTTCCGGCTTTCCCGAGAAGGCGGGAGATTGACAGAAGGAAGTTGGATGCTTGTGCACATCAACGATCGCTCTATTTGTAGACCGGAGAGCACAGAACAGTTGGACGCGATCTCGCGCTTCGATCAACGCGACCAATCCGCACGTGAAGGCCGACCGTTTTGTTTGCGGTCTTCATTAAAAAACAGGCGGACGGACGTGCATGGAGCAGAAAACAGAAAGCACCGTAACGCGCGTGAACCCTCGGCTTTGTAAACTCGGCGTTCTCGATGCTGTTCCGAACATCGCCCGTGGTTCTTCTGTTTGCTCGAATGAGTGTGGAAATTCGTGCGAATTGGCCGCCCGGTTCACTTCGTTTCGTTTCCGTTGATAATTGGCGTCTAATGAGCGCCCATCGACGCCGCCCGCTCGCTCGTTCCGCCTTCCGCCCGCCCCGCTAAGCCGCTCGCCTCCCAACGCCCGCCGCCTCGATTCGATCCTCCCGCAAACAAATCGGAGATGTTGAAAGAGCGAAGGCGGAGGTCGGTGGGCGAAAACAAGCCTTGCTGCTGATGAAAGCTCACTTCACAAAACACAAACCGAAATGAATTCACTAATCATCTGAATAAACCAGAGAGATGGCCAAGAGCCCGCTCGAAGTCCTCGGACCGGAAAGAGTTGACCCGGAAGAAAGAGGGAGAGGGAATCTTAGCGGTTTTCGGATCGATTTGAGCGCGGAGAAAGTGACGCTCGGCTTGGGCGTCACTCCTCGGACAGCTATTTTGTTCAAGCTTGTTCGTTCACCCAAGTGGATTCTGTTATCCGTTGACCTGTTTTATTCGACGACTAAATTGACACCGTGAATGGCGGCAATGGAGGGAGCGGAACACGGCAGGGCAAAGGACGAGCTTGAGGCGGAAATCGGAGAAATTGCTGCCATACGGGCGCAAGAAGCAATGAACCAAGGATCCTTTCACGGTGAAGACGATCCAAACGCTTCGACTACTTCTTCCAACAGATTGAAGAAAGAAGGCGTAAGTAGATTGCAATTATCTCTGCGATTATTGCATTAGCGTTTAGTTCCGATGTTCCTTTTGTGGCATTTCATTAAATTCGTCAAAGCAACTCCAGCTGCATGAGGGCGCCCACCAACGCACGAGTGGCCACGAATGTTCTATTTGTGGAACGTTCCTCGGATGTCGTTCAACCCGAAACACGCACGAGCAGAAGGGTCACAATCTTCATCGTTTGGCGGAGGATCAGGACCGCAAAACAGCCGTCAAAATTCGGAAGGTGAATACAACTACACAAGCAACGTTCATTCCGTTTAGTTCAGTCACAACTCCCGCTCCTGTACAACGTTGGGTTCAAGTTGGTGGAGACGCAGCGAAGTGCTTCGTCATCCGCCGCTCTTCAAACAAAACATGAAGAGGCGATCGTTGAAGAATTGGAGGCAGTCATGCACACGGATCCACAACGCCCGAAATGCGTCGTTCGTTCCGTTTGATCCGTTCCTAGCATTTGTTTCCATTCAGCCCGCTTGTCCGATTTGTGGCCTCGACACGATCACAACTCAACTATTTGCGGACCGACACGTGAAACTGCACACAGCGACGGGCGAATTCGTGTGCAGCTTTTGCGGCATTCGACAGCACGTTTCTCAGGCGCGATGCAAGCACGAACGCGTGTGCCATGGATTCGAACGACCCGCCGCGGACCGCCACCGGAAGGAGGCCATTCGAATCGGAGCGGTGAGGCTCCCCATTCGCTTTCACCTCAACGTTTTGTTTAGGAACATCGACCCGCCTTCTTTCAAGTGGGCACGAACATCGAGGAGGTCCAACGGACGGCCGTTCTGAGCGCGACGGGAACGGACGTGTTCACTCCTACGCTCTTTCGAAACAAAGCTCCAAAGAAAGAAGAAGAAGCGACCACGGACACAGTGATCCGGCCGCTGCAACATCCGACCGCTCGCGGCCCCAAGCAGCGAGCCACTCGCGACGTCTTCCCCTCCGGAAGCGAATGGACGAAACGGCACGAACGACGAGGATGCGAAGGACGAGACGCTCGTTGCTGGCTGTTCGAACGATGTCGTCCCTCGATGGTCGAGTGCTCGAGCCGAGCGACCGCCGAAACGACGAGCCGCACCCGCCATGCTCGTGGATCCGTGCGCTGTGTTCGTGGACGATTCGAGCGATGAGAGCCAGAGGGAAGAGCATGAAGCAGAGGATCTGCTGGTCGATGTCGAAGAAGCGCAAGCGGTGCAGCTCGATGTGCCGCCCGCTCGTCGGTTCGAGCCGAGCGGTGAGCAGCGGAAGAAGTCGCGTGCGGGTCGGCTGGTCGACGGGCTGACGAAGAGGCCGGAGTTCCTTTTCTACGACCACAAAGCGGTGAGCTCCCTCCGCTCACTCCTTCATTCCCACCGCTTGCAGTTGGGCGACGAGTTCGGGACGCTGCCGGTCGGCCTCTGGGCGACGGCGGCCGGCTGCTCGTTCCTCCTGCTGCGCCTCGCGACGGCCGAGTGGCGGGCGCCCGTGCCGCTGCCGCCGCCCGCCCTCCGCTTCACGCTCAGAGACGAGTTCGGCTTCTTCCTCCTCTTCGGCAAGTCGAAC